>JAZKJV010011769.1:0-254741 GCA_037367405.1 Ottelia alismoides | reverse complement strand
TCTCAGAACCACCAGCAATACCGTTACAAAACCAGTTCATGAACTATCGTCAACATCATCCACCTTCCTCTCACTCATCTCAATTTCAGAGGCAGACATAGCCCATGGCATCTACATCTGCCCCCTTTGATATCCAACATCTCGTGAAGATGATGCAATGTTACCAAGTTAAGCAGCAAGAGGAGAAAGAAATCTTGAGTAGATGAAAAAACATGAGATTATCAAAGGGGAGATCATGTGCACTCACAAAGGTGAGCTATACAGTCGCTGTGATGACCTCTCCTAAGAATCTCAAGCTAAATTCCGCAATCAACCCACAATCAAATAAATTAAGCAATCAAAATGAATGTAGATGTAGATCAAAATTTATTATACCATACGAATGTATATAGTGGACAAGTAGGTAGAGTGTTGAACTCAAGGAACAAGTCGATGTAGCTGGTATATTATTTATAAATAAATAATAAATAAATAATATAGGTATATTTGTACAATATTTACTTAATTATTTTCTTGATGTTTTGTGGGTTTTTAATTTAATAAAATAATTATTTTTAATATATATAATTTTCTGATTTTTAGGTTTTTAATAATATAGAAATGATATATATAAGAGTATATATATATAAGTAGGATTTTTACCCGGCAGATCCTATAAACTTTGCCAATTACCCCCACGACCTTTGAAACAACCTAATTCCCCCCTCGACCCCGTAAACTTGCCAACTCTTACCCCATGAACCCTCCAGGTTATCTGTTTGAAGCCCGTGAGGATTCTTGGAATAATTTACAGGGTCAATGGGGTAATTATGTTGTGCAAAAGGTCGTAGAGGTAATTTAAAAAGTTTATAGAGTCTGCTGGGTAAAAATCCCTATAAAGTAATATATGTACAATAGAAGTAATATATAATAGAATATATACAATAAGTATTCAAAAATCAGAAAAATATCTAAAGAACATTCCTTTTTATTTTTTTTAAAGGGATATAAAAATATTTATAGAGTATTTATAATAATTAATAATAATACTATTAATTATAAATAACTATATACAAGGATATAATACAATATAAGGTCTTATAATTATAATCATGGATGTATAATCAAAATTTATAAAATAAATTATTTTTGTATTTTTTTTATATTTTTCTCCCATTTTGTGATTTTTTGGCATTTTTTTTTCTAATTTTTACGTATTTTTAAAGTCTAAAATATACAAAATCAGGGACTTTTTAAATAGGTCGAGTTGTTTTGATATTTAAAAATACTAAATAATTTCAAAATTTCTCAAAAATATTTTTATATGCAGAAAATAATATATATAAAAATACAATGCTGAAATTATTTTTTTGGATTTTCAAAAATATTTTGCAATTTTTAAGGTTAGCAAGGTTTTGTTATTTTTTGGGGTTCTTTTTTATTTTTTTGTCATTTTTGATTTGCAGTTATAAAATAATATAATAAGGACTATGTATTGTTTTTGTAATTTCTAACTAAAGTTTTATATATTTTTGTATTTTCTAAGGCAAATACAGACTAAACATGCTCTTTTTGAATTTTAATAAATATAAAATGCAGATGAAATGCAAAATAAATTACATGGCATGAACAAGCATATCATCTGGTGCATAATCCTATTTTTTTAAGAATTTAGAGCACGAGAGATGGAAAATAGACACACGTGCACAAAAATAATTTAGCTGGTAGGGGCATTTTTGTAATTAAAAATAAATGTGAGGGTACATATGCAAAAAACACCACAATTTTTCAACTGAAGTTCAAATTTTTTATATTAAATTATAATTACAAAAGTCGAGGGGGGTAGATGTGCAAATTACATAGCTCACGTGGGCGGCCACGTGATCTGAGCTGGTAGGGGGCCAATTTGTAATTAATGAAAAGTTTGCAAAAGTTCCACTAATTTTTACATGGAATAAAATATTTACAGGATTAATTATGAAATAAAAAATGCAGAGGAGGTTTAGTGTAATTTACCCCCACGTGCACGGAGATGAACGATGCTTAACGCGCTACATCGCTTCACTTAAACGGATTGGACGATAGAGAAGACAAACTGCTTCGCTTGAGCTGGATGCTCCAGATTAGATCTGGAGCATGGCTGTGATCTAATGGTACTGGGGCCTTTAGGAAGAACACACAAGAAAAATGTGTTGGATGAACTTCGATCATCGATTCCTGCCACCTCCGAGCTCCAATCTCTTCTTTGTTGGGTCCTCTCGCTTTCTAATAAAGCTCCGCAGCTGCAGGTGGCTTCATGATGTCTAGGTCTCAATGGTGGGGATCTGGAAGGTCGAGTCTGCATTATGTGCCCTTGAGGTGCTCCAAGAGCTTGTATTTCGCTCCAGACTCGTCCTCAACGCTCGAGACCTGCACAAAATTATTCCTCGACCCAAGGCGGTACTCTTTGGCCACTGGGTGAAGTAAGACAACAAGGGGATGGGAGACACAGAGGTGTTCCGACGAGTGGTAGAAGGAAGCACCTGATCTATCTATTCCTTGCAGGAATCAGGGTGAAATGATGGGCGAATGATCGGTTAGGCGATGAGGATCGATATGGGGGTACGAGTGGGGTGGATCACAGTGAGTTTCATTCTTATTTGTGGCATGGAGCTCAAGCTCCATGCGAAAAAAATATCTTTTTGATATCGAAGCTTAAAAAGAGCTGAAAAGAAAACTCGATTGTGCACTAAAGGCGGAAATCGAAGCTAGGATTAAAAACTGACCTTAAATGGCTGGAAAGAAGGCCTCGACTGGGCTGACAACCCAGGAGGTTTAACCTCACGGCGGAACATCGATGGTGGTCTTGGATCTCCTCCGTTACTGCTCCTCCTTGCTGCATATCAAGGGGAACCACTTATGTCACCATCAAGAACCCATTTTGAACGATTTGGGGGGCCAAGAATAGAAGCAGAGGGATCAAACTCCAAAAAGAAGAAGGTAGGGGGATTTTATATAAGGGTGGAAAATGAAGTTTGAGGCACAGTGGCATGTCGAGGAGGAGGGGTAGGTGATAAAGAGGATTCTCCCGAGGGTATGCTAATCAAACTCAATTAGCGTCACTGAGGTGACCACTTAAGACAACCATACTCTAGTCAGCAATTAACCCACAACCATAATAGATCAATGAATACCAAAAATGCGAGTTAAAATTTATCATCTCTACCATAAAATGCATAGCAGGCAAGCATGTAGAGGTCGAACCACAAAGAGCAAGATGGTAACCTACAGTTATATATGTACAACCAAGTCATTCATCTGTATACTTCTTTTTGCGGGCTTTTAATTTTATATATTATTTTATTTTTAAATTTTATTTTTTATATTTATTTTTCTGATTTTGTATTTTCTTTTTATATTTTATATTTTTTTATCTTTTCTCTTTTTTGTTAAATATAAAATAAGATATATAGGACATATATGCAATGGAATCTAAGGTCAATACAAAAATTAATAAAAATAAGCAAAAATAAGAAAATAAAATATTTTGGGGTTTTTAATAATTTTATACTTTTTTTGGATTTTATAGGAAATTTTGCTAATTTTTATATATTTTTAAACTAAAAAATACCCAAAACAAGGCTTAAAATATATACCCGAAATCAAAATGGAGATGAGAAATACCAAACATCCCCCAAAATTATCCAAATTAATTTTAAAATTAAGATAATAAAATAGAGAAAATTTAGAGACATAAACTATATTTTTGTATTTTTCTGGATTTTTTATATTTTTATAGAGATTTTTAGGGTTTTCTATTTTTATGAGTTTTCTTTTGTATTTTTTAGTGATTTTTGATCTTAAGGCCCAAAATATAAAAATACATAAAATGTATTTTTTAAGAATTTTTCAAAAAGTTTTTATAATTTTTATGTATTTTAGTGCAAACAAGGGCATTAATGCATATTTTTGATTTTTTATAATTAATAAAATACTTCAAAAATACAAAATAAAAATATGACTTGGAAGATCAATGCAACATGAAGCTACGATATTTTCTTTGGATTTTTTAGAGGTTTATAGATGCATAAAATAAATAGAGACAACAAAGAGAAAACACAACACTAGCAGGGGTATTTTTGTAAATATGTAAAAGTTCAAGGGCCTGAGTGTAAATTTACCAAAAGTTTATAACTGATTTGAAAAGTTACAGGACCTATTAAAAAAATCGAAACCTGCGAGGAGCTCTGTGCAAAACCACCAAGAGCACGGGACTGCTCACGTGCGCTCTGGTAGGGACATGTACATAATTATCAAAAAGGTGGAGGGCCCCTTTGCAATTTTCACAAAATATATAAAATTAATTTCAATTTATTATACTTTTTTATAAATACACAAACCTACAAGGATATACATGCAATTTCGCCACCTCACATGGGACAACACGTGAGGTGACGTGGACTGGACCCAAAGGCAAATAAAATAAGTACATGGGGTCCTTTGCAAAATGTCCATTCTATTTTAAACAACTAACTTTATTTGCAGGAGTAAATAATAAATACAAAAAATGGGGGAAGATATGCAATTTACTCCTATAAAGACGCAGGCCAACGCCCGGATCTCCTTCACTTGAACATGTGTCGCCCGTGCAACGGTGCAATCCAATGGTCGAAGCTGGCCTTGATCGAATGGTTCTTGGTTGATCTGGAGCGACGTTCTTCATCCAACGGCAGAGGAGGGGCTGGAAGAACGGGGACGAAGCTTGCCTGGAGCGAGCTTTGATCGATCAGTGCGTGCTCCTCCGACCTCCATTCCCTCCACCGAGGGGCTCTACATGTTCCTGGTGTTCTGCCGCATCAGCGGGTACCTCCAATCAGACACCCGGGCCTCCGGTGTGGTCGCACGAGCTCGAGAAAGAAGGAGAGCTCCAGGTGCCCCATTTCTTCAAAAATCAACTCCTATTGGAGTCGTTTGGTGCTCCAGAACCTACAATGAAGTACCCACAAGAAAAACGACGGTCCCGAGGCCTTATTTAGTCGAAAGGGATGAGAAATGGATGCGGCGGAGGTCTCTGACAAACGGTGGAGGTGGAGACCTTGATCTTTCGATCCACGATGGATCAGGTTGAATGTTGGTGCCTGGGACGTGGGGAAGGTGATAAGGGACGCGATGAGGGTGATCAAATGGTTGGAGGGGCAACGGTGGTGCGCGAAGGAGCTTCCCAAAGCTCAACTCCGACGAAGTACGAATGGAGTTGATTAATTTACTTAACTAAATCTAAAATAACTACTGGAAATTAAACCTACGATGAAGAAAAACAAAATACATAAAAAATGGACAACTATTATACCTGGGGGATCCCCAGGGAGCAGGGTGGTCGGAGAACCACCGCGGACCGCCGCCTCGTCCTAGACACGCCTTCTCCAAGTGCGAGGGGGCTCACAGATGTCACCTGGACCTCGACTCACTCTCAAGAACACTCGTCAAAGCTCAAAGGGGGATCAAACTCACAAGGAAAACAGAAGCCATTATTTATAGACAAGGATGGAGAGGCCTATTAGGTTAGGTTTTTGCTCGAATCGAGAAGTGTTTGACCTTAGAAAAGTGATGGCGTGATTGAGGGATGATGGCCGAAGGTTTTTCGTGAAGGAATCGAGGGGAGAACATCAATGGTTAGGAAGAGGAAAATCAGAGAAGACGACTTGATAGACTGCTGACACGTCAGGTGGCTGGAGCTAGAGCAGTTGACCAAGGTCAACAGTTGACGCATCCTCATTGGTCTAACTCAGCCGCTAGAAAACAAAGCAGAACCCAAATTCGAAAATAATCAATTAAAAATAATAAATAATTTTATTAGTTTTCAAGTATTAAAATGTTTATTTTATAATGTAGTATTTTATTATTATTTTTATTTATTTTTTTACTTTATTTATTAGTAATTAGTTTTTATTAGTGTATTTATAGGTATAATCATCTATGTTTTGTGTATTTTTATTTTTATTTTGTATATTTTATCTTATTATTTTATTCTTTTATTTTATATATTTATAACTTATTTTTGTGTGTATAAATAGATTTTTTTTTATTTTTAGGATGTTATTTGTACACTTAAAATAATTATGTGAATTGTATAGGTATATTTATAGGTATTTTACCTATGTTTTACATACATCTTTTTATTTTAGTGTATTTTAAAGGGTTTTATTTTGGTTTTGTATTTTTAATAGAATATGTATAATATTTACAATATTAGAAAAATATAAAGAATGAAAGAATATATTTCCCTTTTATTTATATACATATATACACATAGGTATTTTGTCTATATATATATTACATAGACTTATTTTACTTTTATTTTTGATTTTATTCTAATTTTAAAATACACTTATGTTATAGATAATATTTACAAAATTATAGAAATATTGATTTGTAAAAAATAACAAGGGATGAATAAAATAAATATTTTAATCGGTAGAATGTACAATGAGGGCCCAAAACCTAACTTTCACCTAGTAACTCCAAAAAATATAAAACTACCACCATTAAATAGCTTGTGAAAAAATTATATACAATTAGAGGTGATTTTGCTATGTTTTGAGTTTTTATTTGAAAGATATGGGTCTGTCACGTTTGGCTTCTGACCTTGTATTCTGTGCATAAAATGCACACTGTGTATTCTTTTTGTACAAACTCATTTTTATATTTTTGTTTACATTATTATCTACAACTTTCGTGACAAAGTTTCTTTATTTGATAAATAAATAATTAATAATAAAATAGATGTCAAAATAAATAAAAGAATGAATAAATAAATAGCATTTTTATTGTTTTTTGGCCCTTATCTCCCCCTACTTTATTCCTTGTCAACCAAGTCAATTCTTGCCTTGGTCTCGGGGTTAGGGTCATAAAATATTTGCAGTATTTTAATCTTGTTTCTTTTCTTCTCTTTATTCTATAATTTTGGCATTAAAAACCTTATTTTATATGCAAATAATACAATAAATAATGAATGCTATTATGCACAAATTAATGCTATTTACATCAGTAGATAGGGTTTTTAAGGCCAAAATATAGAATAAAGGTGATGAAATGGAGATTCATCACCCCTATACTTGCCTTTACTAGTCCCTAGCAAACACTTATGCAATAAGTACAAAAAGAATAAATAAGAAAAGAAAAAAAGAAAGAATGGATATATTGCTTTCAGTTATTAACTTATCTTTACAAAATCAAATTTTGGAGCTCAGGTTAGGCCTTGATGTGAGAATGTGTGCGGAACCTTGCGGGAACCAACTTTAAGACACAACAGCCTTCGAGAGTCACAGAACTTGGTTCAAACCACCTCAATAGCCAGGTTAGAACTAGCCTACATCATACGCAAACCCTTATGACTATGAAGCTGACTTGTACGGTGTAAGTGATAGCGGCTCTCCCCAGCTGAAATGATAAAGGAACTGACTTCTCCAGAATGACAACCCAATGATTCCCCAATCCAGCTCTCTGTCCTCGAGAAGCAGAGTATTCCCTTCTAACTTCAAGTGGCATCCAACTCAAGAGGAGGAGGTGAAGAAAAGAATGGACGGTAGCCAGTGTAGCTACCTATCCCAGGATGCATGACCGGTCTAGTTAAGTCATCCAGCTGCAGGCTCACATGGTATAACTTTGATGCTCAAGCTTGCCTATTTTCTTTACAACATATACTTTCTCTGACATGCACTTTATTTTTATTTTCATTCTTGTCCACTTTTTTGGAGTTTTTTTTCAAACATACTATTCACAGCACCATTTACATAAGGAGTTTTTCCTCTTGAGCCAGAAGACTATCCCTCTTTTGAAGCTTAATTGCAATCCACACTCTCCTATCTTTAGACTTCATTGTAACTGGACCAGGTTGGAGTGCACTTCCCTCCCTAGACGAGGACGAATGTTTCCACTCGTGTGCGTCTCAGACTGGCGAATCCAACCCCCTCACCACTCCATCTTAGTTGAGGTAAGTGAAAGGTGCAAGTGTCCAAGTTAGGTCACGACTGACAAGAGTCATGCGTGTGTCTCGAAAAATTCTAGTTAGTCAGTTGAGGTGACTTGAACCCAGCCCTGAGTCTCATAGAATTAAGTCCTTTTGAACTTGAAGTACCTTAAACCTAGTTCCCTTAAGGTTCCAGTGCAGTTAGGTGTGGTAAGGTCCAACCAAGCTCCAATCTTCGACTTTATTGGACTAGTTCAATCATCAAGCCCAATTGAAAAGAATATGAATGCTATGCAAATGCTATGTACAATGATGCAAAGAATGATGCAAAAAGAATCTGAAACAAAGAGAATTTTTACACAAAGAATTTTAGAAAATAAAAAGAATTTTGACACAAAGTATAAAATATGAACAACTATTTACACAGGCATGCTTCTTTTTATTTCTTTATAAGAATTAAGAATTTACAGGGTCTATATATTTTATATTTTATTTAGATATTTATGTAAATTTGGTAAAGAATTTTTATGTTTATTTATATATTCATTTTCATTTAATAATGCATTTATTCCTCAAATTTATTTGAAAATAAAATTTGAAAACTATAATACACAATAATTTTTTGCAAACATTTACAAACATTTGAAAACTATTTTGCATTGATTTTTCGAACATATATACATTTTTCAAAATAATTTTACAAAACATTCTCAAAATCACTTGCAAATAGGTTTTCAAATCCTTTATTTCACACAAAGAAAAGAATTTTTGCAATTCAAAATATTTTTACAAAGGTTGAAAACATTTCACAAAAAGTTTTTCAAACGGGTCACACCATTTTTCAAATCATTTTGCAAAAATATTTTTAACATGATTTATTAATCAGTATATATACAAAAAGAATGGGTACATATCTTTCCATGGATATATACTTCATAAAGGGTTTTGGTTCTTATGGGATTTACGAGGGATTAGTGCTCACTTTTATACCTTTATAAAGAATTTTTAGTATAGTGTATACACTCCTCAAACTTATTTGAAAATAATTTTGCAACAGTTTTGAAAATTATAGTCCAACATAATTTTCACAAATAGTTTTTACAAACATTTACACATATTTGAAAATCATTTTGCAAAGGTTTTTCAAACAATATATATATTTTTCATGATATTTTTGTAACCATTTTTCCAACCATTTGTAACTTGATTTTCAAACATTTTATTTCACACAAAGAAAACAAATTTTTGCAAATAAAAATATTTACAAAGGTTGAAAACTTTTTACAAAATATTTTTCAAACAGCTTTCAAAAGATTTTCCAAAAAAGAGTTTCAAACTATTTTTCAAACATTTTGCAAAAAAAATTTTGCCTGATTAATTAATCAGAATGTACAGAAAGAGTCTGAGGAGCTACAAACGTCTTTTATTAGAATATTGTGATTAACATTATTTTCAACCATAGGTATTATTTAAAATACAAAAGTACGAGTTATGGCTTTAATATATATATACATAGTATATACGACCCCCCTATACTTAGCTCGAGCTATGCCCTCATAGATCAAAGAGAAAAAGAGAAGACGTAACTCAGACTGAGTATAGAGAAGTCTAAAGAATGAAGGGATGAATAGATAAATAAATGAACAGGAAGTTGACCGTCCCCCTATACTTAGGAACAAATAATCATGAGTATAGCAGACTGTACACAAGGCAAGGATGGTCAAGGGTGAGAATGAACAGTTCGTACTCAGGTTGTATCCCCCTATACTTAGGGTAAGATACCCCTAAGTATAGTCACGAAGAGGAGACAGCGGAGAAGATCAAAGAAGGGAGGGACTCTGGGTGCTCACCCCCTATACTTAGAACAAAGTACGTCTTAAGTATAGAAGAATGTCAATAGGGGGTACACCTTTTTGATAGAAAAAGAAAATAGAAAAGGGAAAGAAGAAAGGAAGAAAAGAGAAGACATCAGAGGAAAGGTTTTTGAGGTGCATTGTCTGAATCTTTTGATGCTGCCAGTGTCGTGGATGTATCTTCAAAGTGCAGAACCTAGATTGAGTCGACAACAACCAAGAAAGTATCAGGCTCAAGGTAAGGCTTTAGTAGTTGACCGTCAACGACGAATGGCTGTGCGTCAGGAGACAGTTCTGATATGGCAATACTTCCACTGTCACGCACTTCACGAACTTGGAATGGCCCTATCCAATTGCTTTTTAATTTGCCCAGGAATATCTTTAACTTTGCATCAAATAACCACACTTTCTGCCCAGCTTCGAAGGTCTTTCGTCTGATGTGTCGGTCATGCCGGCGTTTTACCTTCTCCTTGTACATCAAGGTGTTATCATCTGCATAGTCTCGGAATTTCAGGATTCTATTCAGATCATCTTTCCTCTTCTGACCACTTTTTTGTGAGTCCATTTAGATTTAAAATGAATGAGATATGCTATTTTTAGTTAGTAAGGGTCACTGCTGGAAATTGCATCATTATCCAAAACCTTGTGATTGCCGTTTAAGAAAAAATGTGAAATTAATAGTTAATTTTCCTGGAATAATTATGGATAATATTTGAGAAATATTAGAACAATATTTATTCCCTTAAATGACATTGCCTCAACCAGTGAATGATTAGATTAGATCTAGATCACCAATTGGTTGCTTGATACACTTTCATCAAACTTGTTACTTGAATAGGTTTTGGGAATTTGTCTAGCAAATTTCCTTATAATCAAAATGGTTTTGATTACTACTATATGCTATAATTTCGGTTGAAAGACCGTTGATCATCTCAAGTACAAAGTGATTGACTTGGCATTGTTTTTTTTCCGAAGCGGGCATGGTGTCTAATCGGGGAGCGTTGGGGTAGCAGGTTGCACCGTGTACGGTCTGTCCCACTCTCGCCGGTACTGGTCATGACAACGGGTAGGGAACGAATGATGCCTGAGAGATCATGATGTATTTTCTAATTATTAAAATTCGAATAATACGTACTTTGAGATAATACTACTAATTCATGTAACAATCAAGTTTGATGATTAAATTGGATTGATAATTGATTTAATGAGATTAGATTAAATACATTCAATTGAAACACTCTATTATGAATAGATGTGTATTTCCCTTGGAAGAATTAATCGTAATGAATACGATTCATAATGATTAATTAGAATTTGAATATGATATGGAGGATCACATAAGTGACATCCATGGTCTTCCATCAAGGCGAAGGGTTCCGTTGCCAGATATTGTATATAGGAGACGCATGTCTGAAGTGACAGCTCCTGCATACAATCCATTTGGATCGGGCTCTTTGCTTCTCGAAAGAGTAAGGCCGTATACGTAGTGACCCCAATATCGAGTCCTCATATTATTGGGACGATATTGGATTGCGTATAGCGAGTATTAAGCTTGTCGACGGTTGTTGAATTAATGACGGGTCAACATCACCTTAGGGGTGGTGGGCCCGGGTGTTTAAGATCGAATTGGGAGATGCAAGTTGGACTTGCAAGGTGGAATGTGTTCCTGCTTCTTTTTATCCGAGTTACAGGTTCTCATATTATTGGGATGTAACAAAGATAAGGAAGGAGATCCCAGATATTGCTTGAGATATAATGGTAAGTATATCTCTTACATTGAAAGTGATTAAGGGAATGAACTTTCAGTGTTGACAAGGCAAGACCACTTTGATATAAAAACTCCTAAATCAAAGTAAAATATGTATATATATAACTATATATACACTTATGCAAATTTCTTATTTTAGATAATCCTTCATTAAACCCACTCAATGTTATACTCAATAATAACCGGTAAAACATCATGGATTGGACTCAAGATCCAGATATTGTACTTGCAGTTGGACACATATTGTATGTGGTTGCAATGTGCAAGTTTCCTCATAATAATGAGGAATGACAATTAAATAGACAATAGATCTACAACCTTAGGATTTGTATGTCTCTATAGTTTTGATCTTTCATCGAGTGTACTTTGGAAGTGACATGTCGATGGTGATCGTAATTGTCGAATAATCCTTATAAAATCAAAGGAGATGTTTTGGCATACATATATGCTCTAGACATTTAATCATGAATGACATGGTTCACTGCACTATGCAGAATGGTAGCTCGAAAGAGATGATGTATTCAAAATGTTTGAATACCTACCTGAACCAATGTTTTAAGAGTCTAGATGGATGTAGACATGATGAGTGTCATCATTATACTGTCTATACTCTAGTCATTCATGAAGTTTCATAATATTCATATTGTATGAATTTACTGAAGTAAATGTTGAAATGCTCTTACATTGAATTCTTTTGAATTTAACATAAGAGATCCTTTGTCTTGAGCAATGGTTGTTTATAAATGAAGAGAGCACAGTGGAAGCGTGGGTCGGACCCATTTGGAAGGAAAATCAAAAAGAGTTGACTTTATTTCTATGACTTCCATATGTCATCCAAAGAGTTGGATGAATGCCTATACTGCAATAAGTTGATGTGTTGATAGTCTGACTACCAAGTCTATCTAGAATCCTTAGAGAAGGACTCAAATAGTACAACATAATCAACTATATCTACATTTGACCATAGAAATTGACTTGCTTATTTGATAAGATAAAGTCTAATAATTGTATCTCAATCTTCTAACAACACTTGCAATGTGTTGCACATGTTTTAGAAGAGTAGAGAATTTGATCTTCAGGTTTAATAGTCCTCTACATGGATTTTGATGCAATTGTTGCAACAATCTCTATTGGATAGATGTACTTCATATTCTCAGTGGGAGAGCCCTTAGTCTTAGAAAATGTCTCTATGACCTAGATATTAGAATACACTCATTGTTTGTTTTTTAAGTGTTGGAAATAAACATGAATTCTTGAATAAACCTATCATAAAGAGTTATGATGTATATATTTCAGATAGTAATCTAACATCTAGTGGACTCCACAAAATTAGAAAATTAATGAATGGTTAATTGAGATTTCTAAAATTGAAAATTAAACCTTTAAAAGATTAATAGGAGGATGAAGATGATCTGGCATCAAGTTTTGGACATATGCCTATTGATGAGATCAATGGACTAGTAAGATATGAAACTTTAGAATGTCTAAAATTTCAAATCTTACATGTGAATATAGTATTCAAAGTAAAATGTCCAATACACCCTTCTCTGGGAACGGTGTTAGATGTCAAGGTATTTAGGATCTCATACATATTGATGTATGTGGATCATCTATATCATAATGAACATTGATGATATGTAATATCATTTAATGATTATTTGTGATATGAGATTTCTCTTCTTCACCTTAGAAAGCTTTGAAATGTTCAAAGATTTCACAATTTTGGTTTAGAACCAAAGTTTGAAGGAAGATGGAATGAATTTGATCTAACTTAGGTAGCAAGTACCTGTTAGATGAATTCAAATAATACCTTATGGAGATATGAATTTCATTCCTATCTCAATCCTCCTAATGCACCTAAACTCAATAGAGTTATAGGAAGATACAATTGATCATGTGTGACATGATTTGATCAATGATTAATATTAGCATAATTACCTCTTAGTTTCCAAGGTATATATGTAGTAGAGACTACAAAATATATCCTCATAAGGTTCCATGCTGGTAAACTAGAATCTAGCACCAGAGAGTGCTACTTCATTAGAAAAATAAAGGATTGTATTAGATACCTACTTTATGACCTTGAGATTCTTAAAAGATCTCATCTCTAAGGATGTGATTCTGAGAGGATGACTCTCTTGAGAATCAAGATAAAAATGAAGTGAAAGGAACTCATTTAATCTTGAGATAATAATGAGTCTCCTGAAATTGGAAACTAAAAGGATAATTAAAGATGATGCACTAATACTTCTTCAAATAAGTTTGAGGATGTATTCCATGTGCCACTTATGTCTGACAATGATCGGACTTCATATGATGAAGCTCCTGAGGATCATGACATGGAAAGATGGATGTTAGCAATAAAAGTCTAAGGTAAACTTCATATACAAGTGTTGTATATGGACCCTCGAGGATCCACTTATAAGGGTTAGACCCATTAAGGTGTAAATAGATCTTCAAGAGAAAGAGGGAACCTGATGAGAAGGTAGAGACCTTCAAAGCACGGCTTGTAGCCATGAGCTACACACCAAAGAGAAGACATCGCTTGCGATGAAACTTACTTTTCAGTGACCATGCTTAGACCCATCAGAATATTGCTAACTATAGCTACACAACTTGACTTTGACATATACAAGATGGAAGTCAATATTGCATTCCTCAGCGAGGATATTCATATGAAGTATCCCCATGGCTTCATAGTTGAGGAAGGCAAGATGTGCAAGTTAAACGAATTCCATCTATGGACTCAAATAAGCTTCTTGTAGATGAAACATTAGATTTGATGAAATTATAAATGCTATGATTTCAAATAGAATATTGATGATCATGTGAAACTTAGTAGGAGTATCATTGTGTTCATCATGCTAAATGTAGATATATCATAATCATTTTGAATGATATAAGGATGACAATAAGTGTTCTATAATCAGGTTGTTCCATACCTTGAGATATGATCTCAAGGATACCTCTTATGTCTTAGTTCTGAAGTTGTTCAGAAGAAAAGAGAAGAGGGAATTAGGACCACCACAATAGTGGTACACCTTAGGCATGCTCCATTTTTTTGGGAAACCCTCAAGGAAGGCTTATTTCCCTTAAGATATGGTACTGGCCTATCTAAAGGGATATCACCTCAAAGGGTTGAGGAAGTGGATGCTAAAACTGCTTGTCCTTTTACATCAGTTATGAGAAGCCTGGTGTGTGCTAGATGTGTACAAAAAGTCAGATGTCTGCCATGCAATAGGAATAGTAAACTGTTATGAGAGAAAACACTTGATTGCAGTAATACTTCATAGATGACAAGATTTTTTTGAGATAGTGATCTCAAAGTCTTATCTTCAAAAACTTAAGATTCATAGATAGAGATCTAAAAGGTCTTAATTGTGGATACCTTAAGAGATAGTGATCTCCAGGAATAAGGGTATTCTGATAAGGATGATGGAAATACTGGTTATGATAATTATTAAGCTGTAGTGTTAAGGACACTATAACTAACAAGATTGAGTATTGGTTGCATAAGATGCAATTTTCGCATTAGATGTGAGCACTGTTACTGGGGATATGCAAGTGCCATAAAAGGACTTGGCGTAGTCTCGCAAGAACAGAGTGACTGATAAACTAACCTAGCTATTTTCTAAATAGCCTATGATTGTCACATGAGTGTGGGTTTAAATGATTAGCCCATTAATGGCTCTTTGGGCTAGTGGGAGATTGTTCGACATGTGAGCCCACGGCGAGCCATTATGCAATAAATGTTATTGTGAATATCATTCCCTGATCTGAAATGAAGAATAAATAATTTGCATAATAGGTCCCTTAGTACAATTAGGGTTATGTACCATGGCCATTTTAATAATCATACAGTTGTTGATTCAAAAATTGAATCATAGAGGCTGGTGCTTGGATGAATATCTAAAGGGTTAGATTGAGGACTCATCAAGCACCGTCAAATGATTGTTAAGATGTGATCTCCAGCCTGAGTAGGAGATGGCAATCCTTTATTACATAGGTTGATATCTGACCGACCTCTTGATGCAGGTCCTCTGCATAGGAATAGAGATTAGGAGGTGTCAGATTAGTTAGGTCAAAGAGTTGACTTAACGAGATCGAGATAACCGAAGTCCTATATCGTATGCTGTCACGATACAGGCACGCATCCTCTGACCGAAGACAGATGAGTTACTATATGTATGAGTATGTACATTTGGCAGACCAATAGGTTGATGACCTAATCAAGGTCTATACACTGGCGTGCTGGTGTGCATGCAAGGGAATATGAGTATTACGATCTCTCGAAGGGATCATACATGTTCATTACTGAACCGGAAGACATGAGCTCACTCATGAGATATTGGGAAGAATCAAATTCCATGCACGCTCGTCTCGCTTTGCAAGCTTGACTGAATTTGTAGGTTTGATATATACTTTTGGAAAGTATATGATCAAGACATGGTTATGATATATGCTTTTGGAAAGTATATGATCAATACCAACTCCCAATGATCAAATGATAAACTTACTGATAAAACACTGAAGTAAACAGTATAAAGTTGATCTAATACTTTGGGTTTATTCTGAGTCTTCCAGTATGCAGGATGTACATGTATTGGGAATACCTGAGGGTGATGTGATCATAAACGATTGTATAACCATGATGCTTCCATTCCTTGGGAGTGATGAAACGGGTTTGGATTTTAGTGACTCCTCTCAGTAGAGAAGTAATCTGATCTTGGTCCAAATGTTGGACATTGATTTGAATGTGATTCAGAAGCAATGAGAAGATTAGATTTACGGTCTTGATTTAATCAAACATCTATGGGAGGCCCGAGATCTGGATTTGAGATGTGATCTCAATATCCTAGTCACTATACGTGGAATAATACAATCACCATGTCCTTATCTCCAAGTATCTGCGGAGAAGAGCATTATCCTTGAAAGAGTTCATGGATAATTTCATTGTTGATATATGTATCCAAGCATCGAAAAAAATTGATAATTAAATGTGATTTAATTATCATGAATAATAAGAATTTGATTCATATTATAAGGAGAGTTATCTGAGATAATTAAATGTGATTTAATTATCAAAGATATGAATAATGTGAATGTGATTCATATTATTTGGGCACATGAGAAAAGAAATCCAAGATGATTAAATGTTGTTTAATTATCATGGATATGAATAATGTGGATAGCACTATCCATATTAATCATATATATTATAAATGTGATTTATAATATATTAAAGAGAGCATATTGTGATTTATATTTGTTAATTAATTGTTAATGTGAATTGGATTCACATTGAATGATTAATTGAAAATATAATTACATTTTGTTTTGGGCTGTGAATGAGATTCACATAATTTCAATGGCTTGATTGAAGTTTTTCACAAGATAATTGTGAATTATTTTTGTGAGAAATATTACAACAATTGTTGTTGTAAATCTTGGAGATCTCATGAGATAATGAGATCTCATGAGTTTTTGAGGAGATAGAATCATTCTATCTCACTATCTCCAAGACCAGTCAAAGTGATTTAAATTGGGATTAAATATGTTGATTTATCAATATAAATTAATTCAAAATTAAAGCAATTATTTTTGTATTTTTACAACAACATCTTAGCCATTGAAAGAAACACAAATCAATCTCAACCATTGATTCTGTGTTGTCCATGGATTGGGATACATGGACTCCCAAAACCCTATATAAGAAGAGGCACCCCTTGCTCCTCAGTACACAAGATTAGTGAATGCTCTCTCTCTCTCTCTTCTTTCTACACGCCGACTCTCTCTATCTCTCATGTGGCCGTCCACCATGGATGCCCTAGAGAGATCCTCCATCGCTGCAGCGTCATTGTTATGCTGCCCGATCGTTTGCTCGTGGATCTCTGTCTACTTCGGTGTGCCTTGATTGTGAAGAAGACATCGTATCTCGTTTGTCGAGATAAGGAGATCCGTGGCTTGGATCATCAACATGGATTGCGAGAAGCATGCATCTCATCCACGCGCTCGCAAGCGTCTCCTCCGTCGGATCAGACTTGAGACAGGAGGTCTCTTTGTTTAGAGACTCGATTGTAGCCACGCTTCAAGAGTAATCCTATTACTTGTTTGTGGTTTAGACGAAATGATCTGAGAAGTGTTCTTGGATCATGTGGTTTCATCACATAGAAAATTTTAATTTCCGCTGCATCGAGCAACTAGTGCGACTAGTCGCTCCCGATCGCATTCGATGCGCTCATCATGCTTCCATGATGCGCTTGAGGATTTTCCCCATATCCTTCAGAGACCACTAAAAATACCACTTTGCACAGTTGCCCTCCTTTGTTCCCAGTTTTCATGAAAATTGTAGATCTCGTCGGACGAACAACTTTTGTGAAGGAAATTTTTGGATCCGAGGTCTCCTTCTATTGCTTTTCTATTTTTCTTCCTTTTAAACTTTGAAATTTTTTTGGGTGACACATGGTAGCCCCTAGTCGTGCCACGTGGCACCCCTTTCTCTCTCCTTCAACCCTCTCTTTTCTCTCTCTCTCTCTCTCCTCTCTCACTTACCCTCAGTCATGTGCAGAGCACGTGACCTGTCACCCCCTCGGTTACGTGCTCCGCACGTGACCCTCTCTCCCCTTTCTAGCTCCTGTGACTGGTCGTTCTCCTCCGCCTCCTGTAACCGTCGTCACCCACAACCATTACGACCACCGTCGTTCTCCTCCGTGTAACACCCTCCTCCTCGGCCTCTTCCTATCCATAATGGCTCTACTGCCCTTACCTCCTGTTTAGCCCGATGTGGTCGACCCTCTTCCCTATCCACCATAACTAGACCTCGAGAGAGCTCGAGAATAGGTATCTTAGGTGATAGCAATAGTAACACCGTCGAGCGATGACCCTCCTGTGTCTCGGTGAGATCCAAGGGACTCCCTATCTCTTGTGGCAGCTTTTCCTGAAGCTGCTGAAGCTCAGTTGTCCATCGCAACCTTGAGCAAACATAGAAGCTCTGCACTGAGCTTCTCCCAGGTGAACCCTCCTCTGGTTCGACGCCATCACCGTCACCTCTTCTCCTCGTCGCTTCCTCTCTACCTTTCAGGACCCCCGCACCTCCGACCATGCAAAGGTCGGACTCTAGCTCTGATTCCTCGCCTCGTAGTAGGAGATCCGCTCACGTTTCCCTCATCTTTTGATTTTGCTTGCAGGAACAATGTGTGTTATCGTCCGCCTAGACGGAGCCCCAGCTCCCCCTTTCAAAGCGTGGTAGTTGCCCATCGTCGTGCCTCAGCCCGTGCCATCATCTAATATCATCCGATGACCGCCCTCATCATCTCTACGCCACAACCACTCTTACCAATGTATGGTCGTGTACCGGTTGAGCTTGAGCTCCTCTGCCTCGCTGCGGCCCTCCGGTTCTCCCTCGATCGAGCACAACCGACCAGACTCCTCGTCCATCGCTCGCCGCCCTTACACCATCGCCCTCTGTCCTCTGCTCGCCTCGACCGCTGCCAACCGTTGGATAGGGTAATCCAACAGCCTGTGAGCTACCACGACATCCCCCACCCGAGTCTCGATCCGTGCCATGACATCCCCCACTAAGTCTCTATCCGAGTCTCTCGAGCCTCGCAAGCCCACTACGTGGGCTTGGTAACCGAGCCTTAGCCCCACCTACCGAGCCTGCAGAGAATGTGCGTGGCACGTGTTGCAGGGCAAATTTCAAGGAGGCCCCTAAAGATCCAGCAAATATCCAGAGCCCCCTCCACCTTCGGTGACGTCAACATCACGTGCACGACACGTGACGACCGATATATTTGCACAAGGGCTCCTGCTTTTTCCAGAAATAACATTCATACCCCCTCCTGGGTAATTTACAAAAGAATCCAGCTGAATCTCAGAAATTGAAGATAAGTCCCTCTAAGGACCCAATTGAGAAGGAAACTTTATTTTTATTACATTTTAGCCCCTGCTATTTCAATTTATCATATCTTTCTCATACAAACTCCGTTTTCAGTGCATAATATGTCCTTTTGAAGCTTGTTGAACACTTTATCATATTTTATACTTTATGGACTGATTAAAGAACATTTATTAATGATTATTTTTTGAGATTCAATCGGGTCAATGCATGCTAAATTTTGACATATCTGTGCCACCTTTTCCTTGAGAAAATTAATGATTTGTTTGTAGAAGGAGACTGAATGTGATTAATTCTCTTGTATTCTTATTGCTATCATTTGAGGAATTAATTTCTGCAGGGGCTTCCAAGAAGAAGATTAAGGATTTATTTCCTAACCATTATTATTATTGAAGATTTATTTGAGTAAAATTTGATCTGATTTACAAGGATTCAAGTATGGGATTATTAAATCTGATTAAATCTATTGATAATTGACTATTTTTCTTCGAGAAATTAATCTTAGCAGGGGAATTGATTGATAAGAAATGAATTTAACTCTCAATATTTTATGTGACTGAACTCGATTTAGTTGTGGATTAAATTGAAGAGAATTTTGAGATCACTTGAGGATTATTTTTGATTGCAGAATTATTCATAGGTTTATTTGGACTCTTACCTGCATTTGGATTTATTCGATCTGGGACTCTTTTTGAGGATATTGATTAATTTATTTGGATTAAAATTTTTGTCAAAGATCATGCACTCAATGTCCCTTTTTATTTATTTTTCGTATCGCTCTTCGTCATTGCATTACATTATATCTTCCAAACACAGAAATTAATCTAGCAATAAATTGATTTTTTAAATTAATTTAAAACTACACAACTAAAAAACATCTTTCCCTGTGTTCGACCTTGGTATACTTGCCAAGTTAAAATATTTCACAACATTCAAAGATTGTGTTTTTTTGACGAATTGTTTTTTGCCTCCTATACTACAATTTTAGATAATTAAAGAGGTGATTTTAGAGATCATCAAGCACTTGACAAAGTCTTCTGCATCTTTGAATAAGGTCAGTCACCAGAGGCCACATTATAGCATTTTCACTATCGTACGCTTCCTAGAGTGGTGTCCTTCTGATTCGTGGGCATGGCAATGTTTGAGGAAACTTTGGACTTCCTCCATAGGAATGCACTTCCTCCAAATGCAATCTACTTGTCATGAAAAAGATACAGATCCCCCACTGGTAGAAATGAATAACTAACAAGATTTTGTCAACTTTCAGCTTCGGTCAATCTTGTGGAGTTCTCTTGGATGCAAGATAGTGCACAACATCGACGAACTAGGGGAGTGAGGTGACTGACAAAATAACTTCATCTGGAAAGGTTTTAGTTATCGGGAATAAGCTTTGTTCAGGAGTGTCGAACTTTGGTATTCTTGACAAATGGTCTACCAAACATTTTTAACATGAATTAAAACATCAAATTCACGGAGCAGAATGATCCATATGATTATTCTTGGTTTGGCATCCTTATTGTCTTGCAAGTGTTTGATGACAGAGTGGTATGTATACATAATCACTTTGGATCCAAGGAGATGGGATCTGGATTTCTCCAGGGTGAAGACAACTGCTAGCAGCTCTTTATCAGTGATAGTACAGTTTTTCTGAGCTTCATCTAAAGTTCTGCGAGCATAGTTAATAACAAATGGTAGATTGTTTCTTCATTGTCCTAGAACTGCTCCAATGGCATAGTCAAAAGCATAAGTAGAGACTAATCTAGAAGTTGAAGGATAGGGGCTTGGGTGTTCAATTCTTTAATCTGATTAAAGGCTTGGAGGATTATGGCATCTACAAAGAAATATGCCTCCTTGCCTATAAGCTCAGTCAATGGTTGGGAAATTTTGTCGAAATCTTTGATGAATCGTCAGTAGAAACTGACATGTCAAAGGAACGACCGTACTTGCTTCAAATTTATAGGTGGCTCTAGTTTTGAAATGATGTGCAAATTTGTAGGATCTACCTCCATTCCACATTTGGATATGACATGGCCTAACATGATCCCATCGATCACCATGAAATGGTTCTTCTCCCACGAGAGCACCAGGTTCTCTTCGCAACATCTCTTCAAGACTTGATCCCAGTAAGATAGACATTGATCAAAGATGTCACCATAGATCGAGAAATCATCCATGAAAATCTCAAGAAAACTGCCAACCATATCTGTGAATGTGGCCAACATGCATCGTTGAAATGTCATCGGAGCATTTCATAATGCGAACAACATTCTGCGGAAGGCATATGTCCAAATGGACAGATGAAGGTCATTTTCTCTTAATCTTCAGGATCAATTGTAACGTGATTATACCCAGAGTATCCATCCAAGAAGAAAAAATACTCCTTCACAACCAATCTCTCAACGATCTGGTCAATGAAGGGAAGCGAGAAATGATCCTTCTTGGCCGCTGAGTTCAGGCGTATAAGAACAAGGGTCGTTGCGACCCGGTGAAGGTATAAGAACAAGGGTCGTTGCGACCCGGATCTCGGTACTTAGCTCAACAAGAAAACAAAGAACCACCAAAATCAAAGATAAAATTAATAAAACACGAGAGCAGTCCTCACTATTTTATTTTACCTGGTATAGCTACCAGGGTCGAACACAAGGAGCACGAGATGGCTGAGACAGCCTACGAAGTAGTCTAAAAATAAAATAAAATAAACAAAAATCTTTTTGGTGGATTTTTTAAAAGTTTTTTTAATTTTTTTATGTTTTTAATTATAAGGGAAAATATAAAACAAATGAAAAAGGCAACAAAGAAGAATTTATAAAACACTCCAAAAAAGTCAAAAAATCAAATAAAAGTTGTTTTTGTGTTTTCTATCTTTTTAAGTGTTTTTGGTGAATTTTTCAGAATTTTCCAATTTTTAGTTAATTTTATAAAAATAAAGAAAGGGCAAAACAGTAACAATATGTACAGTTAGATTTGAAAAGCCAATTTAAATTATATAATTGGCCTATAAAAATCTAATGGTAATTTTTATGAAAAGTAATTACAAAAACTAAACTCCAGAAAAAAGAGTTAGTATTTTTTGAATTTTATAGAATTTTTTAGAATTTTTGAATGGTTTTTAGTGTTTTTTTGGGTTTTATAAGTCCAAATGGCACAAAAATTGCACAAAAGCTTAAAAACAACAAAATAAACAAACACAATTTTTTTTGGATTTTTTAAAGGAATTTTTATATTTTTCTTTTATTTTATATATTAGATAGTAACAAAAATCAATGTTTTTGATTTTTTAAAAATTACAAAAGGCCTCGAAAATGTCCCAAAAATTTAGGGAAGTTTTTGCATAGTGGCAGGAGCCATGTATCCAAATTTCACCTAATTTGGATTCAATTGATATTTTATTCAACCAATAAAAGAGCTACAACACACAGGGACCCATTTGCAAAAACAATAGTTTGGAGGGCTAAACTGTAACACGTGCGAAAACCTTAGGGTTTAAATTGTAAATTTCACAAATAATCAGCACATGTTCAACTAATTCACGCACAAGGGTATAACTGCAAATATGGAAACTAAAACTTCATTTCATAACATAACAGAAAACCCAAGCCCATACATGCAAAATGTCCAACATCTCACATGTCGAAGCACTTGTCTCACACAGACAGGAACCAAATGCAAATAAAATAAACATAGCGTCCAAGGTGCAAATTAACCTATTTAGAAACAACACACTAAAATATTTACAGGAATATTCTATAAATGCTAAAAGAGAAGGGGTCTAAGTGAAATTACCCCAATTATTAACGATCGACGGCTGGAGGCGCGCCACATGGAGATCTGATGGTGGAGAAGCGAGCATGCCTCTTTGCTGGATCGATGCTCCCGATCTGATCCTCAGATGGATCTACGGCTGGAGCCCCTCCCGTAGATGGACGACGACGATCTAAACTGGCGGAGGAGGCTCAATCGGACGGTAACTGGAGGTCCTCCAAGAACACTTCACCGACGTAGTTCGTCGGCCCAATGCGCGCAGTGGAGAGGTCCTCCGGAGCTGCTGAGATGTGGAGAAGAAGGCCTACACTGGTCCGCAGCTGGTGGATAGCTCCGATGAGGCTAAGGAGCTCCAGAGAGCTCCGGCGACGAAGGTGGCTCGGAGCTGCTGTGCTCGAATGACCCGATCTCCAGATGAGGTCGATTTGACCTGCAAGTTGCACATACAGAAACCTGGGTCGAGGGCAAAGTGCCTCGACCTGTTAGCGAGCGAAGGGGTGGTCGGAATGAGGCGGAGCGGGGGTCTCCGGCGAAGCGACGACGAAGGATACCCGAGCCTTGGTTCCGGGGCGAACTAAGGTGATCGGAGATGCGGAGAAGATGGAACGAAGTCTCGTGAAGGTGAATCCTGGGTCAGATGATCGAATGGGTGAACTGATCGGAGTGAATCGGCCTGCGAAGGCCGGTGACGCAAATTGGGGAAATCTGAAATTAACCTAACCTAAGGGGTATTGGGGGTACCTGATGGACGTAGTCGACTATGCTGGAGGTCAGGAAGCTCTTGGGGTCTTTGCCTCGATGGCTCGTCGAGGCCAGAGGCTCAGCTCGCTCGGTGGCGGAGCACGGCGGCGAAGCTCGCCGGATCAGTGGCTGCAGCCCTCTACTCCTCGTTGCGATACCCTCACTCGATAGCTGTCACTCACGGAGAAGGATGGAGGTCCTGGGACTGGAAGACGAAGGCCAAAGATGCGGCTAATGGAGGGGGAAGAAGATGATATATACTCGTAGGAGTCCGGCAAGATGGAGGTCGGGCGAGTGATTCGGAGCTCGGATCCCTAGGCAAATCCCCGGGCGTGGATCAGAGATGGATCAAGTGTAATAAGGACCTGGGGTTTGTATGATTAGTGATCGGATCATGCTTGGAAAAATAAGAGAAGTCTGGTCGGGGGCAAGGATCCGTCACTGGGTGGTCCTCGGGGGAGTTGACCGGGGGTCAACAATCCCCCGTGGACCAATGGGATAATTCCATTGGAAAAGATTTTGAAAAATCGAAATAAAATAGATAATGGCCTTATTTCAAAATATTTACAAAATAAAAAATATTTATTTATTTTCGAAGAATTTTTTAGTGATTTTTACTTATTTTTTTGAAAAATAAATTAGGTATTTACATTATATTATTATTATTATATGTAGGTATATTTACAAATGGATTTTTTATTTTTTTTAATTATTTGTTTTTGTATAATTATTCCAATTTTATAACTTATTTATTTAAAACATAAAATTTTGAATAGAAAGGTATTTTTATTTTATTTTTATGATTTATTTACATTAGTTAAATAAATATGTCTATGTACATATATACATGGTATATATACAACGTGGGAAATGAATTTTATTATTTTTCTTTTTATTTTCTTTTTATGATTTTTATTTTATTTATTTACACCATAAAATATGGAATATAAAAATATTTTTATTGGATTTTTATTAATTATTTACAAGGAGAAAATAAATAGGTATTTTATTTTATATACATGGTTTATGTACACTGATGAGAGAGATTTTATTTTTCTTTTATTTTCCCTATTTTTATTTTAGTTTTATTTTTCAAATATGTAAAAAATATAAGGAACACAAATATATTTTTATTTTTAGAAAATAAAATATGTACATAAAGAGGGGTACTTACACCATGATGAATCACCCTATCTCTCTCTATTTATTTCATTTTGCGGTCAGGCCCATGCTGAGCCCTCCCTTGGGATTAAGTCACTCAATATTTATTCTAAATATTTCCCTCTTTTTCTTTATTTCTTTATTCTTTTATTTTTACACAAAAACATGCTAATTAATAATATTTAGACAATACATGCTTTTTGTCAATTTATTTTATTTACACAAATATACATGGTGTTTTGCACAGGTTTTTAGCTAAAATAAAAGAATAAAGAGTGATGAATGAGGATTCATCACCCCCCTATACTTTACTTTGCTAGTCCCTTAGCAAACACTTATTTGAAAAAGAAGTGAAAAAGAGAAGAAAAAGAAAAAGAGAGGAAATGCAATGATCAATGCTGATTATTAAACTTGCCTTCATTAAATTAAAGTATGGAGCTCGATCAGATCTTTGGATTATTAATGTGTCGGAACCTTATTTGGATTTAGGTTTAAAACTTAACAGCCTCTAAGATCTACTAATATATAGTCAAGACTCCTCAATAATCCAGATCAAAACAAGTCTACATACACAAACCCTGAAGACCATGAATCTTTCCTTGTACAGTGTAAGTGAGGTATAGATCTCCACCTCAAAAGTAGCAAAATGACAACCCTCCCCAACAAGGTAACTCTATGACTCTAGTCTGGACACTCTTCTCGAGGAGAGGGGTATTCCCTTCCAAGTTCAAGTTCAACCGGCTCAAGAAGAGGGGGAAGAAGAGAATGGACCATGGCCAGTGTAGCCATGTATCCCTGGGAGCTCAACCAGTGTAGCTAAGTCTCCCTGCTGCAAGCTTCATAAGATGGAACATGAGTCTCAAGCTTTGCTTATTGCACTATATACACTCTGGTGGGATTATCATTTTCTATCAGACCCACCACTTTTTTGGAGTTCTTTTCTTTTTGCATTTTTTTGATGTGCATCTGTACAATATATCTACAAAGTGCAGCATATATACATAAGGAGTTTTTCCTCTTGATTCAGTAGACTATCCCTCTTTTGAAGCATTATTGCAACCCACAACTCTTGTCGTTAGACCTCATGGCAACCCGACCAAGTTGAGACTCACTTCCTTCACTATAAGAAGAAGAGAGGTTCCACCTAGAAGTACTAGCCTCATATGCTACCCCAAGTCAAGAAAGACTGCCTCCTCACCACCTCATCCGTAGAGAGCTCGGTGTAAAGTGCGGGTCCAAGTCAAGCCATTGTCTATATGAGTCATGTGTGTGTTGTTAAGTGCTCTACTTAGGCTCATTAAGATGACATGTGATCATAGCCTAGTGGACTCAAAGAATTAAGTCACCATGGACCTGAAACGTCTCAACCCTAAGCCCTATAAGGTTCCTCTTAGAAATAGGTGGATTAAGATCTTAGTCAAGCTCCATTTTCCAATTTAATTCCAGGCTAGTTTAAATGTAACTATGATCCAGGAAAAACTATACAAGTATTTAAAAAGATGTTATTTACAAAATATTTACACATGTGCAAAATTTTTGAAAATGTTTTGAAAACATGGATGTATGCATGAATGCAAGTTTTGCAAAAGATGTACACAAATTTACACAAGGTTTTTGCAAACTTTTGATTTTTCAAAACATTTTACAAAAATTTTGTACGATATACATAATTTTGATACGAAAATATTTACAAGCTATTTACACAAAAGATTTTTACAAACATTTTTATAAAAATAATTTGTACACTAGCAATGTATGTGCAATAAAAGAATTTTATTTACAAGGATTTTTTTTTAATTTTTTTTGGATTTTTGGATTTTAGCCATTTTTATTTATTAACACACTCACACAAAGTACGAGTTATGACTAAAGTATATATGAAATATATACACACCCCCTATAATTAGCTCGAACTATGTCCTCAGAGTCAAGAGCGATGAAGAAGACATAACTCGTGCTTAGTATCGGGAAGTGAAAAGGAAGGCTATATACAAAGACGAATGAAAGAATAGAAATGCAAGAGGATCTCGGGTTTTCCCCATATACTTAGGATCAAATAATCCTAAGTATAGCAGGCTGTACACAAAGGGAAAGCCGAGTGAGAATGTACAGGGTCTACCTCCCCTATATTTAGGGTGAAATATCCCTAAGTATAGGCAGCAAAACAGAGGTAAAAATGAATCAAAAGAAACTCAAAAGTCTCACACCCCCCTATACTTAGGGTAAAGTGCACCCTAAGTATAGCGACGTCGAAGATGTAAATGGCGTGTTGGACTGAAGAAAGGTGTGATATGGACAACTGGATCTATACAAGTTGGGAGAACAGTGATAATCAGGCGTGAGATGCAATAGATGTGAATCAAGAGACCACATCTCACGCGAAGTGAATCGGGGCAACATCAACGACCAACGGCTCATGATCTAGATATGGCTTGAGCCGCTGCCCGTTAATGCGAAAGGTACTCTCAGATGACAACTCAGATATATCAATACTCCTGTTGTCGTGTACCTTTCTAACCAAGTAGGGTCCCTTCCATTTGCTCTGTAGCTTCCCTGGGAATAATCTCAACCTGGCATCAAACAACCATACTCGCTGACCTGGCTCAAACTGCTTGTGGCTGATATGAGAATCATGCCACTCCTTCACTCTCTCCTTGTACTGTAGGCTGCTCGAAAAGGCTGCATCACGAAGCTCCTCCAGGGCTGCTAACTCTGCCCTCCTCTGGTCTCCTATACTCACTGGATCCATGATGATGTCTGTAACTGCCCAGAGTGACCTATGTCTAATCTCAACAGGTAAATGGCAGGGCTTGCCATAAACGAGGCGAAAGGGAGACGTACCCAACGGTGTCTTGAAGGACGTCCGATATGCCCACAAGACCGAGTCCAAAAGCTGTGACCAATCCTTTCGGTCAGGGCGGACGACTTTCTGCAATATAGTCTTGATCTCCCTGTTCGACACTTCAGCAAGACCATTGGTCTGAGGATGGTACGGTGTGGCTACTCGATGGTCTATGCTGAACTCGCTAGCAAGGGCCTTTACCTTGTCATTGACGAAATGAGACCCCCCGTCAGATATCAACACTCGAGGTACCCCGAACCGTGAAATGATATGCTTCCTCAAAAATCTGCAAACAGTCCTAGCATCTACGGCTCGGGCAGGGATGGTCTCAACCCAACGACTAACATAATCAACGGCCAACAGAATGTACTCAAATCCCTGACTCCTAAGGAATGGACCCATGAAATCGATGCCCCATGCGTAAAAAACCTCACAAAAGTGAATGGGCTGCATTGGCATCATATCACGCTGTCCACAAGTGCCCATCCTCTGACAGTCAGTACACCTCTTCACGAACTCATCAGAGTCCTTGAAGAGGGTAGGCCACCATAGGCCGGATTAGGGCACTTTCTGTACCCTTCTCCTCCCAGAGTGATGTCCCCTGCCTCAAGCTTGTGGCAGTAAGTGAGGACGATGCGGTGCTCCTCCTGAGGAATGCACCTATGCCAGACACTATCCCCTCCTTCATGATAAAGGATGGGATCCTCCCAGTGGTAGAACTTGGCCTTTGCGAGGAAGGTCTCAAGTCGCTGCCTGGGCCAATCCTGTGGGACTTTCTTGGCAACAAGAAAGTTCACAATATCGGCATACCACAGGAGAGAGGCGATAGCAAGGATCTCCTCATCTGGGAAGGTCTCACAAATAGGCTCGATCTGCTCTGAATCCTCAAGATACTCCAATCGGGAGAGATGATCCGCCACCACATTCTTGACTCCAGGCTTGTCCTTAATCTCTATATCAAACTCCTGGAGTAGAAGGATCCATCTGGTTAATCTGGCTTTGGCATCAGTCTTTGCCATAAGGTACCAGATGGCGGTATGATCAGTGAAGATAGTCACTCTAGATCCAATGATGTACGATCTGAACTTATCTAGGGCGAACACTACGGCTAGCATCTCCTTCTCAGTGACTGTGTAGTTCCTCTGAGCTGCATCCAAAGTCCGGCTAGTGTAGTGAATAGAAAAGGGGACTCCATCCCTCCTTTGTCCCAGCACGGCCCCTACGGCAAAATCGGAGGCATCCGTCATGATCTCGAATGGGAGAGACCAATCAGGCGGCTGCAGGACAGGAGCCTCGACAACTAGACTCTTGAGAGTCTCAAATGATGCTAGACACTTATCGTCCACCATAAAATCGGTGTCTTTCGTCAACAGATCAGTCAACGGTCGGGCAATCCGGCTTAAATCATGAATGAATCGTGGGTAGAAATCGACGTGCCCCGGAAAAGACCATAACTGCCGCAAGTTGGACGGTGGATTGAGTTTCCTAATGATATCCACCTTGGCCAGATCAACCTCCATGCCCCTATTGGAGATGATATGGCCAAGCACCGTCCCTTGAGTCACCATGAAGTGACTCTTCTCCCAAGAAAGCACCAGGTGCACCTCAATACATCGTTGGAGGACGCGGTCTAGGCAGTCAAGACAGGAGTCAAATCCGTCGCCATAGACCGAAAAGTCGTCCATGAAGACCTCCAAGCACTCCCCTACCATGTCCGAAAAGATGGACAACATGCACCTCTAGAATGTCGCCGGAGCGTTGCACAATCCAAAGGGCATCCGTTTGAAAGCATGTCACGAAGGGACTAGTAAAGGTAGTCTTGTCCTGGTCCTCTGGCGCAATTGCCACCTGGTTGTATCTGGAGTACCCATCCAGAAAACAGTAATGGCCCTTCCCTGCCAGTCTCTCAATGATCTGGTCAATAAAGGGCAGGGGGAAATGATCCTTCTTGGTGGCCTGGTTGAGTCGTCTGTAATCGACGCATACCCGCCAAGAAGTGGGTACCCGGGTAGCTATCTCCTCTCCAAACTCGCTGACAACTGTAGTGATGCCCGTCTTCTTGGGCACCACATGCAACAGACTGACCCACTTGGAGTCGGAGATGGGGTATATAAAATCAGCGCTCCACCATTTCGAGATCTCCTTCATGACAACATCTCGAAGGTTCGGGTTCAGCCGCCGTTGGAACTCACGCGACCGCTTCGCATCCTCCTTGAGATAGATATGGTGGGAGCACAGGGCCAGACTTATCCCCTGAAGATCGGCTACACTCCATACTATCGCCTTGCGGTTCTTTTCAAGAACCCCAATCAAACGGGATTCCTGCTCTCCAGTCAAATCTGTTGAGATAATGACTGGGTACATCTCATGCTTGCCCGCAAGGAACCTATACTTCAGCGATGAAGGAAGCGGCTTCATCTTTGGACAACACTGTGCTGGTGGATCTGGCCTCTGAAAAGTCTGAGTGAATGCGACCAAATTTGTATGGGAGAATGGAAACTCTCTCTCACAATCTGAATCAGGAGAAGGTTGCTCTGCTGGTATGTCTCTGCTCGGTGTGGCATCAGCCTCCTCCCTAGATGTCGGCTCTGTAGAAGTCAAACACGATATCAAATCATTAAACTCGGCCCAGTCGAAATTTGAATCTAAGGGATCTGTATCAGCATCACTAACAACATCTTCCTTGCGATCGGGGACCAGCTCTGCTGCCTGAGATGTATCCTGGACCAGGGGTGCACTATCCAAGTTCTCCTCTGCTGTCATCTGGGCATCAACAAACTCTGAAGGTGAGAGGATGGCATGTGCTACTGGGTCTGCCCAAACTGCCTCATCATCGGTGATCACAAAGTCGCAGTCCTGGTGGATGTCTTGCCCTGCATCTGTCATCTGCTCTGGATCGGAAGTCTGCTCGGAGCAAGTTGAATCTTGGGCTCTAGTCTCCTCGATCATCTCTATTTGTACACTCTCGCCCTTAACGCGAAAGTATACCTTCCCGCTATCATGATCGGATATCGCCTTGGCTGTGGCCAAGAACGGACGTCCTAAAATGATGGGGGTATCGGTCACGGACTCAGGGATCTCCACGTCCAACACAACGAAGTCCACGGGGAATTTCAGGCCCTGAATCGTGATGACAACGTCCTTCAGCAACCCTTTTGGCCTCTTGACAGATCGATCGGCAAACTAAAGGACCATCCTACTATGTTGTAGAGGGCCCAACTTGAAGCGGTCGAGTAGGGCTGCCGGAAGTAGGTTGATCGAAGACCCGCTATCTAATAGAGTACGATTGAACCTCTGCTCCTGAATATGGCATCTGACATATGGGGCTCCTGCATCAGGTCTCTTGGCTGGCAGACAGTTCTGGATCGCGAAACAAGTGGCTTGAGTGAGCACATGGATCTCAGACTGGTGGTTCCTCCTCTTCCACCTGACAATGGTCCTATCTCTGAGTGATCTCTTGAGTAGAGGTATGTGCTCCAAGGCCTCCTGTAGAGTCAGCTGTATGTGGAATCGATCTATCATCTTCTGGCTGAACTCTATCTGATGGTTCTTTTTGGTATTTTTTTCTGCCCCTTACCCAAATGGAGTGCTCTGGGAAAGGGGACCACAGGGTCCTTCTCAGAAGGACTAGGAGAGGGTCTAGGCTGCTCAAGCACGATAGAATCCACGCATACATCATCAATCGCCACAGGTGGATCAGAATAAATAAACCATTTCCTTTATTCACAGAAATGTCCTGAGGTACATGAACAGATGGAAAAACAACAGGACTTGCAATATAAGTGTTGGTGACCTCAGCACCACCCTCGGCATCTGGATGTGCGACATCAGAACCGCGCTCTAGCTCAGCATCACATCTGGTGGCATCAGTACCACCTCCTCCATTAGGTGAAACGACGGCCTCAGTACCATCAGTTGGATCAATGTCCCTAGTGGCATCAGTACCACTGTCATCATCTCTGGCGGCCTCAATACTGCTCCTCTCCTCCCCCGGCGTTCCTGAAGTGGCATCGAGTCATCGCTCAGACGAGGCGCCGCCTGCTGGCATCCTACCGCTCCTAAGTGTAACAAAATCAGCATCAAACATGTATGCAGACATATCACCAAGTGAAGCATTAGGAGTGGTAATGTCAGTGAACTTCTACCTGCTCAGATTTCCTCTTGAGGTTGTTCCGATTCGGTTCGATCTGGGCAGGGATGGCGACCTTCCCTCTCACGATCTCCCGCATCTCCTGGCGGAACTCATCCATCTCCCGTCGAAAGGTAGCCTGCTAATCGGTCATGAGGCGGGCTAGATCATCCAAGGCATGGTTCTCATAGGTCGGCCCATGAGAACCTGACAGGTAGCCTCGCTGGTAGTGAGGCTGCTGCTGCTGCTGCTGGTGTGGGTGATAGAGGTACTGTTGTTGATGATACTGTGGCTGACGAGGCTGCTCTCGCCTCCAAGGTTGTCCCTGCTGATAGGGACGAGGACCATACTGCTGCTGATGGTATGACTGCTGTTGCTAGTGTACTGGGGGCTGCTGCTGCTCACGCTGCTGGCTGTACTGGCCACCCTGGGCTGGAGACTGTTGTTGGGAATCGCCGGTCGACTAGCGGAATCCGGGATGGTCTCGTCGGATACCAGGCTGGGGTCGATCGTACCAAATCTCGCTGACATCCATCGACGGCTCCTGCTCAAACGAGGGCAGGGGAAGTACTGCCAGAGGATGATTCGGCCGGTAAACCACCATCGGAGTGTCTGGGGATGGTGGTGTCTTGTAAGGCTACTGTAGTTGCTAGTACGACTCCACCTGGACATGGTGAACCTGTCGAGGCTGACTGGAGTGCTGGGACGAACTACCGATGCTGCTCGGATCTCCTCGTGACCTGAGACGGGGCTGAGAAGCTGTCTGTGCCTCCTGGAGACACATGATCTGTGTCTTCAAGTCACTCAGCGTCTGTGCCATCTGATTAATCTGTGTCATACCCTGGCACTGCTTCTTCTCTATCAGCTCGATCTGATCCAGCTTCTCGCTGATAATGCCCATGTCTGTGGCTGTGGACTCGGCCTGTGCGGCTGCCGCTGACGAAGTAGAAGGACCGGTATCGAGTAGTGCTATCCTCTGGTACTGCACGGTCTGTGGCTGGGGGCGTCCCTAAGTGTAGAGGCGGGTCTGGGACATCACTGTATAGTTCTCGGCCATCTCCTCGTAGATGGCCCAGTCCTGATCCTCATCATTGGCGAAGTAAGATCCGCCACAAGAAGCATTCACCAGGCCCTGCAGCTCCGGTGTCAACCCGCAGAAGAAGCTCTGAACTAGGTTCGGCTTTGAGATGTCGTCGTGTGGGCATCTGTCAGTAAGATCTCTGAACCTCTCCCATGCCTCGTGAAACTACTCATTGGGGAGCATGGAGAAGTTGCTGATCAGGGCCCTCACTGCATTGGTCCGGCCGAGTGGATAGTACTTGTTCAAGTACTCAGTGTGGAGCTGCTCCAAGGTGTACACAAATCTCCCTAAATGCTTCAGCCAGTTGGCTGCTCAGTCAGCGGGGGAGAAAGGGAAGGCAATCATACGGATGGTGTCCTCGTCCACCTGTCGATCGTGGACGGTGCTGCAGATCATCTCGAACTCCTGGAGATGTAGATGGGGCTCCTCAGTGGAGAGCCCGTGGAAGCGGGGTAGGATCTGAAGTGTCTGTAGGGGGAACTTGAAGTCCCCCACGATCGCCGGAAGCACCACCCACCGGTGCGTCTGCATCGATCCGGGGTTGTGCAACTCCCATATTGGTCTGGCTCCTGTTGTTGCTGCGGCTGCTGCTGCTGCTGCTGCGGCTGCTGCTGCTGTTGCTGCCAACTCATCAGGCATATGTGGTCCATCTCCCCCGAGCCCGCGATGCTCGCGGTCGGCTCTCCTCCGCTCCATCTCTCTCCTCATCTCAATCATGAACGCCCCCTGATCCCTAATCTGCTGCTGCATCGTCTCGAGGGAGGCGGTCAGGGAGGTGTTGATCGCACCCTGGTCCAGGACGTAAGTCTGCTCTGGTCGGGGACCTCCAGTGCGGTCATCGCTGCTGCCAGCCATGGTATCTACAAAGGCCAAAGACCCCAACTTAGGTGCCGATAAATCATCTGTCTGATGTCTATCATCTGGCACTGGCATCTCAAGACTGGTAGAAGGGTGGTCAAGGGGGAACATGGCGGAATCGAACTCAGGTTTGGAGAGCGGGTCTCGGCTCTCGTGAACCAACCTAGATGAACGGGCTGGAGTGCTAAAAAGCGGTGCAGCCAGAGGCTGCCTAAGAGACCTCCTGCCCATCATCTTGATCTGGCAAGTCGGGCGGATGAGATCTGGAAACACACAAGATGAGCAAACAAACCCCAAGTTCACCTACTCAACATTGAGCTGAAGACCGTAAGGGTTCGGTCAATTTATCTTGTCAATTTTTATTTAGGTGATCAAGTCAGGATATCAGAGCGGTTACGCGAGCTGTTAGGAATCCGACGCCCCAAGGAGACAATCCCGATCTCGAACTAGATCTTTCCCAGCCAGTACAAGCCGCGAACCGTTTACCAGCTACCCGATCAGCTCGCTCTGTTAAGGATATCGCGTCCCGCTTTACCGGAGACCGGAGCGATCCTCACTAGAGAACGACTAGCCCAGAAGCAGTAGTTTGAAAAGGGGTCAGATGTGGCTCTAGCTTAGGATGCGGTTTACTCTCTCTCGCTCATACAAACCAGACAATGAGGGGGTTGCTCTCCCCAAGACAAAATTTTTATGGTGAGGTGTCTTTTAGGGTCAATTGTGTTTAACAGTCCTAATTTTATAGTTTTTCTTTTTTAGGTATTTTTCAAAGCAAACAACGCCTAACGAATTTTTCAGGTTCTCCTGATTATTTTATGTCCAAAAACGGGGGGAGAAGACGAAAAAGCTGATGCACGATAAAATCAATGATGCATGCTGAGTAAGAAAGGTGTACCTGAGTCCAGCACTCTACATGCAGGGTGATCCACGCATAAAATAAAGACTGAAAGAAAACTACCTATATTATGTACGAGGAAATCGGCCTTAAGCGAGCAATTTTTACACGGAGAGAACTGATGACTAAGTGGTTAACAGGAGGGGTCGGTGTCCGGTCTTGGATGCCGATCGGTGCCCGCCACAACGGGTCCTACCAGCGCTGTATACGACCTCTAGTGGCTCGGGACCCCTCAAGTGACCATATTAGCCTTTTCTTTATTAATTTTTTATTTAGGTCCAATTACGATCTAATAGGCACTGGCAGATAATAAGTGTTTGGATCCTAATTATTACAGCTCAATCAAATAAAAATCCAAAACTAAGGCCAAAACCGTGAAAATCATATGAGCAGTTAAAAAGAAAATAAAAATTGAAAAACACGAGAAACCGACGAAAAACTCAGTGAGGTCCCCCGAGCACACTGGTGCTCAGCGAAACAGACCCCGATAGATCACCGATAAGTCCAAGTCTTGTCCCTATGTAATTACAATAATATGATGCTGAAAAGAAACTAATCTAAGCTACGCTACGCTCCCGCACTCCTGCTCGCTCCTCGCGCTTTCCTGCGGCTCCGTAAAGAAGAGAGCCGCCTCCGAATCCTACGGTTGCTTCATCTTCCGAAAAAAGCCGCCTCTGTCCTCGGTCCCTTGCAAGCAAACAAATAGAGGTGTCAAACCAGGTTATTATAAAAATAAAAGACAAGCAATAAAAATAAAATAAAATGACACTATATGCAGAAGTAAAAATAAGACAAATAAAACAAAACAAACAAAAACAAAAATAAAAGAAAATAAAAAAGAAAACAGAGAAAAACAAAAAGCCAAGAAAAGCCATGGAAAACCGAAAAGACGCGGAAAAAGCCGCGAAAAACAAAATCAAATAAAAATGAAAAAAAAAGACTACTAAGCCGTGCTCCCCGGCAATAGCGCCATTCTGATGAGCCGAAAATGACCAAGATCCAGGTGAAGGTATAAGAACAAGGGTCGTTGTGACCCGGATCTCGGTACTCAGCTCAACAAGAAAACAAAGAACCACCAAAATCAAAGATAAAATCAATAAAACACGAGAGCAGTCCTTGCTATTTTATTTTACCTGGTATAGCTACCAGGGTCGAACACAAGGAGCACGAGATGGCCGAGACGGCCTACGAAGTAGTCTAAAAATAAAATAAAATAAACAAAAATCTTTTTGGTGGATTTTTTTAAAAGTTTTTAATTTTTTTATGTTTATAATTATAAGGGAAAGTATAAAACAAATGAATAAGGCAACAAACAAGTATTTATAAAACACTCCAAAAAAAGTCAAAAAATCAAATAAAAATTGTTTTTGTGTTTTTTTATCTTTTTAAGTGTTTTCGGTGAATTTTTCAGAGTTTTCCAATTTTTAGTTAATTTTATAAAAATCAAGAAAGGGGAAAACAATAACAGTATGTACAGTCAGATTTGAAAGGCCAATTAAAAATATATAATTGTCCTATAAAAATCTGATGGTAATTTTTGTGAAAAGTAATTACAAAAACTAAACTCCATAAAAAGAGTTTGTATTTTTTGAATTTTATAGATTTGTTTTAGAATTTTTGTAAGGTTTTTAGTGTTTTTTATTTTTTTTGGGTTTTATAAGTCCAAATGGCACAAAAATTGCACAGAAGCTTAAAAACAACAAAATAAACAAACACATTTTTTTTGGAATTTTTAAAGGAATTTTTATATTTTGCTTTGATTTTCTATGTTAGACAGTAACAAAAATCAACGTTTTTTATTTTTTAAAAATAACAAAAGGCCTAAAAAATGTCCCAAAAATTTAGGGAAATTTTTACACAGTGGCAGGAGCTACGTACCCAAATTTCACCTAATTTGGAGTTCAATTGATATTTTATTCAACCAATAAAAGAGCTACATCACACAGGGACCCATTTACAAAAACAATAGTTCGGAGGGCTAAACTGTAACTTGTGCAAAAACCTTAGGGTTTAAATTGTAAATTTCACAAATAATTAGCACATTTTCAAATAATTCAAGCACAGGGGTATAACTGCAAATATGGAAACTAGAACTTCATTTCATAACATAGCAGAAAACCCAAGCCCATACATGCAAAATGTTCAACATATCACGTGTCGAAGCATGTGTCTCACACAGGCAGGGACCAAAATGCAAATAAAATAAACATAGGGTCCAAGGTGCAAATTATCCTAATTAAAAACAATCCACTAAAATATTTACATGACTATTCTATAAATGCTAAAAGAGAAGGGGTCTAAGTGAAATTACCCCTATTATTAATGATCGACGGCTGGAGGCACGCCACGTGGAGATCTGACGGTGGAGAAGCGAGCATGCCTCTTCGCTGGATCGATGCTCCCAATATGATCCTCAGATGGATCTACAACTGGAGTCCATCCCGCAGATGGCTAGCGACGATTTAAACTGGCGGAGGAGTCTCAATCAGACGGTAACTGGAGGTCCTCCAAGAACACTTTGCCGGCAAAGTTCGCTGGCTCAATGTGCGCGGTGGAGAGGTCATCCGAAGCTGCTGAGATGTGGAGAAGAAGGCTTACGCTTTTCCGCATCTGGTGGATAGCTCCGATGAGGCTAAGAGCTCCGGCGACGAAGGTGGCTCGGAGCTGCTGTGCTCTAATGACCCGACCTCCAGATGAGGTCGATTTGACTTGCAAGTTGCACAACGAAAACCTGGGTCGAGCGCAAAGTGCCTCGACCCATTAGCGGGCGAAGGGGTGGTCGGAATGAGGCGGAGCGGGGGTCTCCGGTGAAGCGACGGCGAAGGAGACCCGAGCCTTGGTTCCGGGGCAAACCAAGGTGATCGGAGATGCAGAGAAGATGGAACGAAGTCTCGTGAAGGTGAATCTGGGGTCAGATGATCGAATGGGTGAACTGATCGGAGTGAATCGACCGGCGAAGGCTGGCGGCGTAAATTGGGGAAATCTGAAATTAACCTAACCTAAGGGGTATCGGGGGTACCTGATGGACGTAGTCGACTATGCTAAAGGTCAGGAAGCTCCTGGGGTCTTTGCCTCGATGGCTCGTCGAGGCCAGAGGCTCAGCTCACTCAGTGGTGGAGAACAGCGGCGAAGCTCGCCGGATCAGTGGTTGTAGCCCTCTACTCCTCGCTGTGACACCCTCACTCGATAGCTGTCACTCTAAGGAGAAGGATGGAGGTCCTAGGACTGGAAGATGAAGGCCAAAGATGCGGCTAATGGAGGGGGAAGAAGATGATATATACTTGTAGGGGTCCGGCAAGATGGAGGTCAGGCGAGTGATTCGGAGCTCGGATCCCTAGGCAAATCCCCGGGCATGGATCAGAGATGGATCAAGTGTAATCAGGACCTGGGGTTTGGATGATTAGTGATCGGATCATGCTTGGAAAAATAAGCGAAGTTGGGTCGGGGGCAAGGATTCATCACTAGGTGGTCCTGGGGGGAGAGTTGACCGGGGGTCAACAATCCCCCGTAGACCAATGGGATAATTCCATTGGAAAAGATTTTGAAAAATCGAAATAAAATAGATAATGGCCTTATTTCAAAATATTTACAAAATAAAAAATATTTATTTATTTTCGAAGATTTTTTAGTGATTTTTATTTATTTTTTTGAAAAATAAATTAGGTATTTACATTATATTATTATTATATATACGTATATTTACAAATGGATTTTTGATTTTTATTTCTAATTGTTTATTTTTGTATAATTATTCTAATTTTATAATTTATTTATTTACAACATAAAATTTGGAATAAAAAGGTATTTTTATTTTATTTTTATGATTTATTTACATTAGTTAAGTAAATATGTCTATTTACATATGTACATGGTATATATACAAGGTGGGAAATGAATTTTATTATTTTTTTTATTTTTGTGATTTTTATTTTTTTTATTTACACCATAAAATATGATATAAAAAAATTTTATTGGATTTTTATTAATTATTTACAATGAGAAAATAAATAGGTATTTTATTTTATATACATGGTCTATGTACACTGATGAGAGAGATTTTATTTTTCTTTTATTTTTCCCATTTTTATTTTAGTTTTATTTTTACAAATATGTATAAAATATAAGGAACACAAATATATTTTTATTTTTAGAAAATAAAATATGTACATAAAGAGGGGTATTTACACCATGATGAGTCACCCTATCTCTCTCTACTTATTTTATTTTGCGGTCAGGCCCATGCTGAGCCCTCCCTTGGGATTAGGTCACTCAAATTTATTCTAAATATTTCCCTCTTTTTCTATATTTCTTTATTCTTTTATTTTTGCACAAAAACATGCTAATTAATAATATTTACATAATACATGCTTTTTGTCAATTTATTTTATTTACACAAATATACATGGTGTTTTGCACAGGTTTTTAGCTAAAATAAAAGAATAAATAGTGATGAATGAGGATTCATCAGCCGCTGAGTTCAGGCGTATGTAATCCAGACAGATACGTCAAGATGTTGGAACTCTGATTGTGATCTCCTCTCCCTTGCCATTCTTCACCATGTTGATCCCTGATTTCTTTGGCACAACTTGTAACAGACTCATCTATTTTGAATCGGAGATGGGATAAAGAATCTCACATCACACCATTTTGTTATTTCATTCATCACAACCTCCCAGAGATTTGAATTTAATCTGCACTACTTGTTGTCCTCTTCAAGGTACATGTCATGCGAGAATAATAAGAGTTTATTCCATGAAGATCTAAAATTTTCTAGCCTATGGTCTTGTGGTTCCTCTCTAGAACCTCGAGCACACTAGATTCTTGTTCCTATGTTAGCTAAGAATTGATTATCATGGGGAACATGTTTTGCGCACCCTTAAAGAAGGCATAATTCATGTTTGCCGGAAGTGGCATGAGCTCAGGTGGGGTCTGATTTAGTTCAGTGATGATTTTAGCTATAGTGTAGGGCGATGGTGCTATATCTTTCAATTGTACTACATCCACCATTGGCATTTCAATCTTTGAATTCAATGTAGCACATAATTTTTCGATGATTGAATCTTGTTCACAAAAAATTTCAATGATTTCCTCTTGCTTCGCCAAGAACAAGTTGTCAACAATAAATTCATCTAGCAACTTAGCAAAGATCTCATCATCAAAGGCATCTGGGAACTCGACTATGCTATCCACTCTTTCCTCTATGGAGAGGAATTTGTGGGTCTCGATATCATCCATGAAAAGATTTGTATCATAGATTTCAACAAGAAAGTCACAGCCTTCTATTCGCTGCTCTACTGGTTCACTTTCGTCCAATCAGACTCAGTTGTTTTGGACATTTAGATTATCTTGATAGGTACCTTGTCTCTACTTGAGAGAAAGTTGATCTGTTGGTACCATAGTCCACCACTGCTTCGAGTGTTCGAAGTAACACCCATTCAAGGATTATCGCGGTACACAAAAGAGGAGCAGAGGTGTCCATGTCAAGAACTACGAAGTCTACAGGGAATTACATCCCTTGAATGGTGACAATAACATCATCCAGAATTCCTCGAGGCCGTTTGATTGAAGTGTCTACGAATTGCAGAATCATTCTTGTGGATTTGAGTGTTCCCAACCCAAATTCTTTAAGCAGTGAAGTAGGCATCAGGTTGATTGACGATCTATTGTCAAGGAGTGTTTGATCAAACTCTTGATCGAACATCTAACATCGTACAAGAGGGTCTCCCTTGTCTTTCTTTTTGGACGGGAAATTACTGATAGCATTTACAGTAGCCGTGGTCAGAATATGCTTCACATTTCTTTCACGAGCTAGGCATGGATGTATCTTTGAAGTACGTGCTTCCTTCAGACCTTTCATGATGTTTGGCATGTACTTGATGGACTTAAGCAGAGGCATTTCTAGAACAAGATTCTGGATAATTTCGACCACATTAGGGTCATACAAGACAGTTTTTAAATTTCTAGTTTTTTGAGTTTTCTCAAATTGTCTGGAAATGGAATATTTACAAAACAAAAACTAAATATTGTTCTTATTTACGTCAAAATCTGCGCACATCAGACTTTACAAATGGATGACTGAAATGAACATTGTCATCCAAGAGAGATGGATACCCAAAATTTGCAAGCGAGGCTCCATCGGCTGGCATCGAGTAGCTGTAGGTGTGGTCTCCCCGGTTGCTGGCACGGTGTTTCGATTGTTGCTGCTGCTTTCTTTTTGGCGTTTCTGAATTTTGCATTTCTTTCTAATGCTTATCCTATATCTTCTTCCTCACCCGGCCCGGATGCTGGATTAGCTGATGCAGAAGAGGATGATTCGCCAGATGAAGCTTTATTTTCCCCTTCATGGTGGCAGTCAGCTGCAAAGTCCTACCTCTCTTGAGAGTGAATACATTAGATAAAAACAAATAATGCATATTTGACTCTGATAGACCAAAGAGAACATCACTGACTACTTGCTCTTTCTTCCTAAAATTATTGGGGTTGGCCTCCACTTGAGTCGGAATCGAAGTTTTGGCGGCGGTGAGGTCATCGAGCTTCTGGTACATTTCAACAAAGCTCTTTTCCAACTGAGCCAAGCAATACAAGGCGGGTTTCACAAGAGCAGCCTCGGATGGTTCAATGTGTTGACCACACTGATACTGGGAATGGTGTGGAGGTTGCGAGTAAGAATGCTGAGTGAGGAGAAGGGTGGTAATGTTGATGCTATTGAGGAGGGTACTGGTAAGGAACAACCGAGTACTATTTATATTGCTGGTGTAGGTGATATTGCGGTTGCTGGTAGTGGTTCTGTCTCTAAATTCCATGATATGTGGAGACTGTTGATGGTGCGAAGGCTAGTTCTGGACAAATCTCCCTCCTTGTTTTGAGAGAATGAGCGACTGCATATAGACTGACCCTGATGTTGTCCATCAGGATGGTCCAATTGGGCATCATTGCTCCATACACCATTCACCTCATGAATGAGAGGTGGTGGAGGAGAGCATGGATTTGGTAAGATATGGAGCTCGAGCTGGTAGACCACAAGCTGCTGCTGCAGATGCTGAGGCGATGTAGGCTAGGGGGCTTTCATGTAATAAACGTGTTGAACCGCTGACTATGAGGGACTCTATTGAGGAGGTTGAGGCAATGATGGCTCCTTTACCACAGTAGGAGTCGAAGTCGATGCATAAACAGATTGGCATGTGCTAATGGTACTCACCAGCAGCTCCAACTGCTTGGTGATCTGATCCAATTTATCCAGATGTTGGGTCCTCTATTCGATCATAGAAAGCTTCTCAGGATCCTATGACTGTTTCTCAATAATATCCTCCTTGGACATGTGGCTCGCTATGATGCTCAAGTTGTAGCTCTCTTCCCTGTCTAGATCGTGAGATGCCTCCATATGAACCGGCTTCTGAAGATGTGGCTGGCACTGATATGCACAGGATGATGACAAGGCGACCTCTCCTTTGACCATTTCCTCAAAGATCTCCTATACAACATCATCCTTGTTGAAATTTGAACAGCCACACGTGGTATCCACGAGCTTCTGACTCTGAATTGTAAGTCCCCCAAAGAAGTATTGGACCAGGCTGGTATAGTGAATGTCATGATGGGGGCATTTCTCCTGTAAATCTATAAACCTCTCCCAAGCCTCATGAATGTATTCATGGGTGGATTGGGTGAAGTTGGAAATGCAGGCATGCATATTATTAAGCTACTAGAGAGGGTAGAATTTGTGCAAGAAGGATGACTTTAACTCCTTCCAGGTGGCGATGACCTTCCCCAGATGATTGATCCAATAAAGTGCCTGGTCCTGAAGGTTGAATGGGAATGTCGTCATCTTGACTACACCTAATGGTATGTTAGGATAGTGAGTTGTACCACAGATGCATGCAAACTTCTGCAGATAGATATAAGGTTCTTCGTTCACATTCCCATGGATGGTGGATAGAAGCGCCAAGAGTTGAGGCTTCAACTCGAATTGTGCATGGACCGTAGGGATTTTGGTCCACTTAGTCATCTGATCCACTACAAGGTTGTAGGTATCCTTGAACATGGGCTTGGGCCTCTCTACTCGGGCTTCATCTATTGGCCCTCCACGGCCTCCATCTGCTCTCTCTTCCTCTCCTCCTCCTCCTCCTCCTCCTAGGTTGTCTCCCCTTCTCCTCAAATCATTTAGAATATCTTGGAAGGCAACTTGGGACAATGCCTGGTAAGTGAGATGCTACTGTATCACTTGAATGGAGGCGAGAAGCTGGGCATTCACTGCATTCTGGTCTAGCTGGCCTTGCTCTTGCTGCAGAGGATGTTGCGGGTGCTGATGTACCTTCCCTTTTCCTGTGAGCCATCTCTGTGTCTATCTTTGAATCTGAGAGAATTTCTGGCTCCAGATTGGGCTCGTGATCTGCACATAGAATGATGCCCCGATCAGTCTATATAGAAGCACCAGATGTAGAGAATCGTTCTATGTTAAGGTCAACACATAACTTCATTAAGGACGGCGATGTGTAAGGAGTGAAATCAATTGCCATCCAAAATGAGAATAGTTCAGGACAAGAATGATCTCGGATTATTGAATAAGGTGGGGAGTCTGGTGGTCGGTTTTCGAAGTCCTAACGGGGTTCTCGAGAGTTGCCCTAGATTATTGTGGAAGGTGAGCTCATGGAATCGATGTTGTTGTCAGTAGAGTCATGACTAAGCCATCCATGAATCGCCATCTCAAATATGAAAAGGGAGATCGAGAATGGATGAAAAATACAATGATAAACAAGGAATAAAGGGAGTGCAAAACAACAAAAGGTTCAATGTGAGCGGGGGTCAAATGCGGAATAAAACAGATGAAAGAAAAATGCATGAAATGTGCGGGACTGATCTTTGAACTTATCTAAAAATCAAACAAACAACAAACAAGTTTTAGGTTCACCAACTCAACACCGGTGAAGCCATAAGAGTTTGACTATTTTTATCTTTTCAATTTGTTATTCAGGCAAGATCTTATAACAAGTTCTTATGAGCATTATCCCTATAGGAGTGTGTGTACTACCAAGAAAGCACCCCATACTTCTTCCATCTCCTTTGCAACCTGTGATCTACGTACTTTGAGGTCCTTGATCTCGTTCCTGGGTGACTGCTCAGCCAACGAAATAGAGAGAGGAAGCTGATAGGCAAAACTAATACTTCCATCGTAAATACTCGACTGTAGGACAATGAGACAGACACCCTCATTAGGGCATCTCCAATGCTCAATACTTCAGACCAAATAGGATGCTCCACACAAGGTGGGAACACCGTCGTCTACAAGTCCCTACTCACCTATGTACGATAGAGCAAAATACTTCACCAACCCAGGTGATAATCAATGCTGCCACAGATCGGGTTTTGACTCGAATCTTTAGGGGTCGCGCCTCACGTGATCTGGAAGCTACCTAAAAACAATCAGGGCTTTATGAACCCAAAACAATGATGTCCATTACAAATTTTATTAAGGTCAAAGTTTTATTAGTAGGCCCCTTATTCTACTTTTTGAATTTTCAATTTTTTGATTATTTTTTAGAGCAAGCCAGCTAACGATTTTTCTGTATTTTTCCTTTAATCCTAAGTGATATAAATACACGGGGAGAAGGTGGAAAAGCAATGCAAGTGCATATGAGGGTGGAAATATCACTCTCGTATCAGATAATGCATGCAAAGTAAGGAGATTTACAGTGCTTCCCAGCTCTCTTCATGTGGGATGCAAAACAGAATATATAAACCTATACTACATGAGCGGTATGCAAAATGAGAAAGCATGCTAAATAATAGTTGCTATTATCGGGAAGAACCAAATACTAATCACTTAAAAATGGCTCCAAGTGTATGATCTTGGAGACTCCTCAGTGCGCGCCGCAACGAGTCTTGCAAGCGCTGTATGGAGTTTCTCACGACGTGCGATTCCTAATTCAAGTAATTAGCAATTAATTTTTGACTAAGTTCTAGAGAAAGAGACTATAGGTGCATGCTTCTATTAGGGCTTTGGGCGTAGCTTACTGAGTCAAGCAATCCTAAACTAGGGGCTTAATCACATAAATTAAATAAAAATAAAGGCGGATTGGTCAAAAGATGTGAAACAAAATAAAATAAAAGCAATAAAAAATGAAAAACTGTGACGACGCCCCCAGGTGAACAGACACCCGGGAAATGGACCTCATGAAGGATTCCAGTATCCTAACTATTATAAATTAGTTTACAAAAATAAAATAAAAACACTCCTCAAAAAAATAAAAATAAAATCAATGCCACTTTCTGCTCTCTCCTCTCTCTACTACTCTCTCTTTCTCTCTCCTGACTAGCTCACAAGCGGAATAGCCAACCTCCTCGTGGCTCGAGTGCGTCCAACTCCTAAGAGATAACCGTCTCCATGTGGTCCCTCACAAGAAGAGCAAGAAATATATATGTGTCAGAACAGTCAACATAATTAATAAAAATGAATGGCAGGAAATAAACAAACAAGCAGTATAATGTACAACTAAATGCTACACTCTGTTGCTCCCTGCAATGACACCATTTGAAAAAGACTGAGATTATCAAAGGGAAGATCGCGTGCGCTCACAAAACAAGCTACACATTCGATGCGATGAACTCTCCTAAGAATCTCAAGCTAAATTAAACAATCAACCCACAATAAAATAAATAAAATAATTAAACTAAAAGTGGATGTGGATCAAAATTTATTAAACCCCATGATGAATGTGTATAGTGGAAAAGCAGGTAGGGTTTCGAACTCATGGAACAATTTGGTGTAGTAGGTATATTACTTATAACTAATATTAAATAAATAATATAGGTATATTGATATAATATTCACTTAATTATTTTCTTGATGTTATGTGGGTTTTTAATTAAATAAAATAATTCCTTTTTAATTATATATGTATATTAATGTTTAATTTTCTGATTTTTATTTTTTATAATATAGAAATGATATATATATGTATATAAAGTAATATATGTATAATGTAGTAATATAGCAGAATATATATAATAAATATCGAAAATTAGAAAAATATCTAAAAAATAGACCTTTATATTTTTTAAAAGGATATAAAAATATTTATAAATTTGTATAATGATTAATAATAATATTGATTATAAATAACTATATATAGGGATATAATACAATATAAGATATTATAAATATAAATAAATAAATATGTAATCAAAACTTGTAATATAAAATATTTTTATGTTTTTTTTTATATTTTTCTTTTATTTTTAATATTTTGGTAAATTTTTTGCTATTTTTTTTAGTTTTAAAGTCCAAAATATACATAATCAGTGACTTTTTAAATAGGCCAGGTTTTTTTGAGATTTAAAAATACTAAATAGATTCAAATTATTTCAAAACTAATTTTTATAGATAGAAAATAGTATATATATAAATATAAAGCATAAATTATTTTTTTAGGTTTTTAAAAATATTTTTCATTTTTTTACGGTTAGCAAGGGTTTGCTAATTTTTAGGGTTTTATATGTATTTTTATGATTTTTGGTTTGGAATTGTAAAATACAATAATAAACACTAGGTGATTTTTCTGTAATTTTTAATTAAGGTTTTATTTTTTATTTTCTAAGGTAAAGAGGGACTAAATGTACTCTTTTTAATTTCAATAAATATAAATCGTAGATGAAATGCAAAATAAATTAAATGGCGTGAAGAGACATATCATCAGGCATATAATCTTATTTTTTCAAGATTTTTGGAGCATGGGAGGTCTTTTAGGAAAATAGACAAACATGGACAAAAACAATTAACCTAGTAGGGGTAATTTTGCAATTAAAAATAAATGCGAGGGGACATATGAAAAAATGCCATAATTTCTCAACTAAAGTTAATATTTTATATATATTAAATTGCAATTACAAAAATCGTGGGATTCATATGCAAAATACCTAGCTCACGTGGTGGGGCATGTGAGCTAAGTTGATAGGGGACTAATTTGCAATTAATGAAAAGTACAATGGCTTTATTGCAAAAGTTCTAGTAGTTTTAAGTGTGATAAAATATTTACATGATTAATTATGAAATACAAAAGGTAGAGGGAGTTTAGTGTAATTTAACCAACATGTGCATGGCACCGCTCAACGTGCCACGTTGTTTCACTTAAACAAGTTGGACGATAAGGAAGATGCACTGCTTCACTTGAGCTGGATGCTCTAGATTAGATCTGGAGCGTGACTATGATCTAACAGTGTTGGGGACTTCTTGAAGAACATGCAAGAACTGCGTGTTGGATGAACTTTGATCGTCGATTGCTGCCTCCTCCGAGCTACAATCTCTTCTTTGATGGGTCCTCTCACTTCCTGGCAAAGCTCCGCACCTACATGTGGCTTCAGGATGTCCAACTCTCAACGATGGGGACCTGGAAGGTTGAGTTTGCTTCAGGTGCTCTAGAGGTTCTCCAAGAGCGCGTATTTCTCTCCAGAGTCTTCCTCGAAGATAGATACCTGCACAAAATTATTCCTTGGCTTGAGAGGATACTCCTCGGCCACTAGATGAAGCGAGACAGTAAGGGGATGGGCAAGGTAGAGGTGTTTCGATGAGCGGAGGAAGGACGCACCTCATCTCCTTTTTCCTTGCAGGAATTGAGGTGAAATGATAGGCGAATGATCAGGTAAGCGATGAGGATCGATATAGGGGTACAAGGCGCAAATCACGGTGAGTTTTACTCTGATTTGAGGCATGGAGCTCAAGTCTTAAAATATAAACTAGAAACTGAAATTGAAGGTTGAAATCGAATCTAGGATTAAATCTAACCTTAAATGGCTAGAAAGAAGGCATCGACTTGGCTGACAACCCAGGAGGTTGAACCTCACAACGGAGCATCGCTGGTGGTCTTGGATCTCCTCCACTACTGCTCCTCCTTGTTACAAATCAAGGGGAACCGCTCCGATCACTAGCAAGGACCCATTGTGAACAATTTGAGGGCTAAAATCAGAAGAAGAGGGAACAATCTCCAAAATGAAGAAGGTGGGTAGATTTTATAGAAGGGTGGACGATGAAGTTCGAGGCACGGTGGTGTGCCGAGGAAGAGGGGTATGTGAAGATGGAAAGGTCATCTTGGGGGTAGATCGTGCGAGGATCAGGGTGGTGAGGAGCTTGAGGGTGTAGGGGGCATGGAGACTGAGTGAGAAAATTTAAGAAAAAGGGAGTCTCGTGAGGTCGGACAAAAGTCAGAAGGAGCCAGGATAGTTGACTGGAGGTCAACCGTCGAAGGTCCCTGGTTGGTCCACGTAGACCAACCAGGTAAAAAGGAAATAAAAAAGATTTGTAAATTCATTTATAAATACAAAATGAATAATTAATTTTGTTTATAAAACAAAAAAATATTTCTAATTTCATGTAGTTTTTATACATATTTTTATTTATTTTTTCAAGATGTTTTGTTACAAGTTACTATTTACATGTATGTTAATAGGTGAATATACTTGTATATAGGGTACTTGATTTTTAATTTGTTTTGTATTCTTTATCAATATTTACAAGTATATTATATATTTTTAGTTTATTTAATTACATATTCAGGTATTTTTATTATATTTCTTTGACTTCATTTGTACACCTAATTAATTATACACATTATTCTTATAGGTATTTATAGATATATTTCATCTATATATATTAAAGAGATTGATTTATTTTAATTTTTTTATTGGTCTTAATTTTATTTTAATAATGGATATGCGTTTCAAATAATATTTTTAATTTTAAAAAAATATATAAGAAATTGAAAAATATGAAGAATAAATATATTGAATATAATATACATATATATTGCACAATGAGGGCCCAAAACATAACTTTTGCTTCTTAACTCCAGATTAGATGCAACCCCCTTCATTAAATAACTTATTAAAAGTTATATACAAGTAAAGGTCATTTTGGTAAATTTTGATGTAGTATGGAGAAAACAGGTCTATGAAGTTTTTATTTTGAGTTTTTATTTTGTGTCTCTTGGGCACACTATGTATTATTTTTATGTAAACTCAATTTTGTATTTTTCTTTGTATTTTTATATACAATATTTTTGTTGAAGGTTTTATTATTTGAAGTGTAAAAATAATGACATAAAATAGGTCTCAAAAAGCAATATTTAGGTAATTAAATTGGAAAAAATGGGGCTGCCCCCACCCCATTTTTTGTCAATTTTTTTTTTATTTTTTTTTGAAAAATACCACCATGTATATTCATTCATATATCCCTCCTATATGAAGTTCGATTCGTCAGAAATAGAGACTCCTACGGTCTCCATCGAGATGGTGTCGATTAAAAAATCCTGTTACCATTAAAAAAGAACTGTTTGGATGGAGGTCATAGGAGTCTCTGTTTCTGATGAAATTCGAATGGCATATAGGAGGGATATAGGGATGAATATACATGGTGTTATTTTTCAAAAAAAATAAAAATTTTTGCAAAAATAAGGTAGGGGCAACCATATTGGCTGCCCCTAGGGGGCAACCACATATATCCCAATTAAATTATGGTTTTGTTTATGTTTTTTTTTGTATTTGTTGTACAATTTCTCTATCATATTTCCCCCTACTTTATTCCTTATCAATCAAGTCATCATGATGATTGAGTCTCAGGGTTTACGGTCACTCAAGACCTATGGTGTCTCATTTCATTCTTTTCCTCATTTCATTCTTTTCTTCCTTTATTCTTTTATTTTGGAATTAAATATAATAAATATACAATATTTTATATAGTATTTTGTATAAATTACAGAGTGTGTATATTTTGATAAATTACCGATATACATGCATTTATCCAGGGATTTAAGCCCAAAATGAAAGAATAAAAGTGATGAAATGGAGATTCATCAATAGACTCACATAATAGCTAGCAGAATTGACCAAGTTAAAGATGGTCATTCTTACACAAGGTCAAGTGAACCCCAACAACTTTAAGCGTTGACCCCACCTTGATGAGATATATCCTGAAAATGGCACGTCGATACCATATGATTCCCTACTGGATGGTTTCTCTGATCAAATTTCTCTCGAATGGTAGGACTATTCATCCTCTTGATAGGGCATCGAAGGACATAGTTACAGATGACCATATGGAGAAGGAGTCAGATGAGGAGGATTACAACCATCATCAACCAGAAAAGAAGTTAAGTCCTAAAAATAAAAAAATTCCACAAAAACAAAAACAACAAAGATAAAGTCAAGGGAGTTGCAGAGTCAGAAGAAACGTGCAAGCTAATTAGGAGGAGCCTATACTTAGACCTACCACAGATGATGCATTAGTCACTGAAGACCTGCCACTTTTATTTTCGCAATTTCCTTTTAATAGGAGTCATGTAAATACTAAATTTTATGGTTTGAATGGGAATGAACACATTTTTTGTTGTTGTTTAAACTTCAATGCCCTATTAGTGGGAATAAGAAATTTATCAAAAAAAAGATGACTCTAAGATGGAGAGCATGTACAAGGACCACAACATGGTCATGATCCCTCTCCATCAAGTGTTGGAACACGTCTCTTTATGAAGAAGTACTTAAAGGTCATATGTATGCCTTAGAGGAAGATCTGGAAAAAGAATGACGAAATCGAAACCCATATGATGTCCATTACTACTTCAAGTGTTGTAAAGAACATTCCTCCACTGAATAACAAAGACCCAACGACGCATTACACTTCCAATCAGATATCCTAGGCCATCTTCGATCACACTCTACTTGATAATCTATTAACCGTATGCCTTTTTTACACTGCTTGATAAGCTTGAGCTCGGATCTCTTAATAAGTCCAGAGAGATCCTTCGCTTTATTGATAGATATGTTAATAGACCTAGAGGAGTTTTGGGGAACATTATTGTAACTATAGAAGATCTACATTCTCAGTGGACTTTACTTTCATAGACATGGATTTCCCAAAACACTTAAATTATTCCTCGATCATACTTGGGAGGCCCTTCCTTTATACTGCGGGGGTCGTGTTCAACCACAAGAGTGGGAAGGTATTCTTTCGCATCTAGGGTGAGATCGTACAAGTAGAGAGTACGGACATACCATAGATACGTGATTCAAAGATGAGCCAATTGTTACCATAAGAATGCACCAGATCAGTCACGACTACTCGGTGAGAGTTCAGAGGATTCTGCCTCATATGGAGAGGATGGACTAGATAGCGTAATTAGCGAGGTTATGTGGGCTGAGATTGACAACATTTCCACAATATGGATGCATCATATACATCCACTTTAGATGATTATGTGGACAACACATGCCTATTGAACTTGTTTCACTGGAGTCATTCCAAAGGAGAGCAAGATATGGAGTCAATCGATGCTATTTCCTATTTTCTTGATATTTTCTTCGGTCCGACTCTAGTATATAGAGGTGGCATAGATACATCAGAGTACACATTCTATCACTGACACAAACCCTGACAAATAGAGCCAGATCTTGTAGATTCTTCATCCCTACCCGAGCTCAAGAAACTGTCGTAGAACTTAAAGTATGTCTTCCTTAAGGGTCCACCTACATGATTTTCAGTCATCATTATTTCCTAATTGACTAAGGATCATAGGTCTAGCTTGATAGAGATCTTGGAGAAGAACTGTAAGGAGATAGGCTAGAGCATTTAAGATGTATGAGGGATTAGTCCTGCCTTGTGTTCACATCATATCTAATAGAATGGTGAAGTTAGACCATTCCGCTAGTTTCAGTTTAAGCTACAACTAGATCTATTGGAGGTTGTGCAGAAGAAGATAGAGAAGTGGTGTGAGGCGAGATTCATTTATCCCATTTACAATTTCAAGTGAGTGCCCCTCATTTATGTAAGTTCCATAAAATCTGGGAATTCAAATTATCACAAATTATAACGAAGAGGAGATTATGACGACAAGTCTGTGCTAATTGTAGATGCATGAATGCTGCGATAAAGAAGAATTCCTTCCCTTTACCTTTTCTGATCCAGATTGTCGAAAGGCTGGAGGGGAATGGTACTTCTTTTTCCTAGGTAGTCACTTGGGTTATAATCAAATAACATCACTTTGATGATTAAAAGACAATGTTTTTCACTTGCATGTATAAAACTTACGCATACATGTGCATCCCTTTGGGTTATGCAACATACATGTTATTTTCTAGAGGTGCATCTGCACAATTTTCATTGACATGATATGTGGCTTCTTAGAGGTCTTGATGGATGATTTCTTTATCTACATGGTTTCTTTTGACTCATGTATTAGGCACCTAGATCGAGTTATGGATAAGTACTACGAGGTAAATTTTGTGCTTTTATGGGAGAAGACTTAGTTTATGGTGGTAAGGGCACTGTATTAGGGCATATTGTCTCCAAGAGAGGAATGTGAATTGACATTGTCAAAGTAGATGTGCTCAAGAATATAAATCCACCTAACAACCTCAAGGTGTGGTCTTTCTTTGGACATGTCGATTTCAATTTACAATTCATTCGGGATTTAAATAATATTGCTCGATCACTAACTGATCTCTTATGTAGAGTCATCGAGTTTGTTGTAAATCACAAGTACCTTCAATGCTTCAAGAAATTTGAAGAAAATAGTGGATGCTCATGTGCTACATTCACGCAACTCGTCTCTCCCATTGGAGATCATGACATATGCATCATATTTCGTTGTATGGGCTATACTAGGACAAAGGAAGGATGGTGTCCCATTTCCAACTCACTATGTAAGAAAAATGTGAACTATGCTCAGTGTGACTACATATCATGGAGAAAAGATATGATTGCCATAGACTTCGCTTTGGATAAATTTAGGTCTTATCTCTTAGGATCCAAGGTGACTGTATTCACTGATCATTATGCTATTTGCTACCTCATAGAGAAGAAGGATGCGAGTTCTAAGATGGATTTTGCTCCTTTAGAAATTAAATTTGGAGTTCTAGGACAAACCTAGAGTGAAAAATGTGGTAGACAAACATCTTTCTTGAATTGAGCAATGGGATACCCCTGAAGATGACACACCATTTCGGGACCCATTTCCAAATGAGTCGATACTTGCCATTGACTCGCTCACATGGTACATTAAACTCGTAAACTATCTTATCTCCACAAAAAGTTCTATAGGATTAGGATAAGGGCCACATTAATTGACTCATCTGTGACATCTTCGATGCTTGGGGCATTATTTCATGGTCCCGTTCACTAGCAACCAAGGATAAGAGTATATCCTTTTAGTTATGGATTGTGTTTCAAGGTGGGTGGAGGCTATTCTCACTTGAACTGTAAACAACAAGACTTTGCAAGTTCATGTGAGAGAATATTATCTCTCGATTTGAGATCTAAAAGATCTTGATATTTTATGGGGCAACCACTTTGTTAATCAGAAAGTGAAGAAAATTGAGAAATGCCATGCCATTGAATACAATATCACAAGTTCATATAACCCTCAAATTAATGGCATGGTGGAGGTATCAAACATGGAATTTAAAATTGATATTTCATAAGCTCGTTCGACCACACAGGAGCATTTCCCAGCTCTTGGACCAAGTTTAGAGGTCTTACAAAATGGCTTATAAGACAACATTAGGTACTTCCCCATTACGGATGGTTTATGGGAAACTTTGCCATTTGTATATAGAGATCATTCACAAATCAAGATTGAGAATCTAAAAGTGAAAATGGATACTCACCTAAGACAAACACAAAGAAAGACAAACCTGAAAGCGTATGAGAACAACTTGATATATAAGGAAGATGAAGAGATGGCTTGACAGATACATCCATCCCAAGTTCTCTATCCGGGGACAAAAGTTATGGCTATTCAATGCTTGGTTGAAAGTCTTTTCAGGCAATTTGAAAAGCAAATGAGCTAGATCATATTTAGTGAGAACAATGCACACCAATTAAAGTATTGAGATATCAAGACTATCACATGGTGGCCAACCGTTCTTAGTGAATGAGCGGATACTTAGCACTATATGGAACTCGTGGAGCATTTGGACCTAGTTTAGAGACCTACTTCGTGCATGATTCTTAATTCCTTTTAAACTTCCCTACATTTCACACTAAGGCCTTGTAGACTCGCATTCATCTCAGAGTATTCACACTAACTCACTGACGATGTTTCCCTCCCATAATTTCCTTTTATTTTGTACATTATATTTCTACCACATGGGTCCTCAAACTTAGTGTCACTCCTAATAAGTGTAGAGGGGCCAATGTGTTGGACATGCAAGCCCATGACAAGCCATTATGCAATAATTGTTATTGCAGTTCATTCCTTGATATGAAATAAAGAATAAGTAATTTTGATAATAGGTCCCTTAGTACAATTAGGGTTGTGTAACATGGTCATCTTAATGATCATACATTTGTTGATTTAAATGTTGAACCATAGAGATTGCTGCTTGCATGATATCTAAATGTTAGATTGAAGACTCATCAAGCACCGTCAAGTGATTGTTAAGAGAGGATCTCTAGCTTGGGAGGAAGACGACAATTCTTCTCTATAGGTTGATATATATCCGACCTCTTGATGCAGATCCTCTACATAAGAATATAGAATCAGAGGTGTTAGATAAGTTAGGTCAAATAGTTGACTTGATAAGATTGAGATAACAAAGACCTATATCGTATACTATCATGATATAAGCATGCATCATCTAACTGGAGATAGATGTATTACTCTATGTTTGAGTATGTATATTTGGTAGAACAATAGGTTGATGATCTTATTAAGGTCTATACACTGGAAAGTTGGAGTGCATATAAGGGCATATGAGTAATACGATCTCTCAAAGGGATCATACAGGTGCATTAATGAACCAGAATACATGGGCTCAGTCATGAGATATTAGGATCAAATTCCGTGCATAGTTATCTTGCTTTGGAAGCTTGACTGACTTTGTAGGTTTGATATATGCTTTTGAAAAGTATAATCAATACCTAGGTATGATATATGCTTTTGGAAAGTATATGATCAATACCAACTCCCAATGATCAATGATAAACTTAATGATAAAACCATGAAGAAGACAATATAAAATCTATCTAGATATATGCTTTTGGAAAGTATATGATCAATACCTAGGTATGATATATGCTTTTGGAAAGTATATGATCAATACCAGCTCCCAATGATCACTGATAAACTTAATGATAAAACCATGAAGAAGACATTATAAAATTATCTAAATCTTTGGGTTTATTCTAGGTCTTCCAATATGCAGGATGTATGGGCATTAGGAATACTCGAGGGTTAAGTGATCATAAACGATTGTATTACCATGATGCTTCCATTCCGAGGGAGTTATGAAACATGACTGGATTTTACTGACTTCTCTCAGTAGAAAATCTGATCTTAGTCCAAGTGTTGGACATTGTTCTGAATGTGACTCAGATACAATGAGAAGATTAATTTCTATGATAGGTCCCCAAGATCTGGATTTGAGATGTGATCTCAATATCCAAGTCACTATACGTGGAACATACAATCGTCGTGTCCTTATCTCCAAGTATCCATGGAGAAAGCACATTATTATTGAAAGAGTTCAAGAATAATTCCATTGATGTAATGTATATCCGAGCATTGAGAAATTGATAATTAAATGTGATTTAATTATCATGAATAATGTGGATGTGATTCATATTATTTATGCATGAGAATTATGATCCAAGATAATTAAATATGATTTAATTATCATGGATATGAATAATGTCGATAGCACTATCCATATTAATCACATATATACATATATATATTATAAATGTGACTTATAATATACTAGAGAGATCTATTTGTAAATAGTATTTACAATTTAAATGTTGCTGTGAATTGGATTCACACGGGACAATTAATTGAAAATGCAATTTACATTTAGTTGTGTGAATATGATTCACAAATTTTCAATGGCACGATTGAAATTTCACAAAATAATTTGAAATTATTTATGTAAAATAATTTACAATAAAATTTATTGTAAATAATTAAAGGATAATGTGAGATACACAATCTCACAAAATAAGAAAAGAGGGAGCTCCTTCCATAATGGGAGGGGGACAACCACCCTAGTCCTAATTCAAGGTGGTCGTCCACCCCCACCCCCCTTATTAGGAAGGAACTTGCCTCCTTTTCTAATCCTTTAATGTCTCTTGAATTTATTCAATTACTTTATATCGATGATTATTATATGTATTTTATTTAATTAAATTAATTGGTATTGTATTTTTATACCAAAATCATGATCATTGAAAGAAACACAAATCAATTTGAACCATTGGATTTGTGTTGTCCATGGATTGAGATCCAATGGCTCTCAAAATATTATAAAAGAAGAAGTAACCCTAGCTCTTTTCTTTACAATATAGACTTCACAAGCTCTCTTTCTTTCTCATCATTATGCACGCCTCTCTCTCTCTCTCTATGTGGTCATCCATTTTGTGACCTAGAGAGGTGTTTATCCACTAGAGAGGAGCGAGACGGTCGTACGCTCTACACAAGGCGGGAGCACGGTTGACGTAATGGCCGCTCAAAAATCCAAAGTGATCAAAATAACAATCAACCCACAGAATATAAGAATCAAGCAATGCAAGCAAGTGTGAATCAAAATTTATTATAACCCTATACAAAAGTATGTATAGTGACAAGTAGGTAGGGTGTCGAACACATGGAGATGGGACGTAGTAGGTATTATTTTAATTAATAAATAAAACAAGTGTATAGAATTATGCACAAAATTAACCAAAGTGTGTGGGTTTTTAATTAAATAGAACAATTCCCACTTTTTCTTTTTAATTACATATTTTTTTTAATTTTCTAATTTTTAATTTAATAATATAATAATATATTGGAATGTATATAAAAGGAATAACAATGACTATGTATATAAGATGGCTACTATATAGTATGATATTCATAATAAATATGCAAAATTTAGAAAAATAGCAAAGAGAACATTCCTTTTTATTTTTAGAAGGTTTGAAAATATAATTATGATATAATAAGTAATAATAATATAAAGGATATATAATACTATATAGATATCTTTTATATGCTATGTAGGGTATACTATATATAAATATAGATACAAATATGCTTAAATAACAACATGAAATCCTTTTATGATTTTCAACTGTTTTTTCTATTTTTATGGATATTTTGGGGAATTTTTGCATTTTTTGTATTTTTTAGAGCATAAAAATAACACAACAGGGACTTTTAAATAGTCAAAATTGATGTGAGTCTTAAAAATAGAAAATTATCTCAAAATTTCTCCAAATTAATTTTAGTATGTTGATAATAATATATATAAAAATATAGAATTGAAGCTAATATTTTTGGATTTTTAAAAAATAAGTTTCAGTTTTTTATTATTAGAAAGGGTTTGATAATTTTAAGAGTTTCTTTTGAGATTTTTTTAATGATTTTTGTCTAGAGTTAGAAAATAGGCTAATACAAAGTAGCTAATTTTTTTGGAATTTTTGAAAAGCTTTTCTAATTTTTTTCATATGTTCCATGTCAAAGAAGGAATAAAATAGATCTAAATGATTTTTTATAAATATTAAATGCGTACAATATGGCAAATAAAAATTGTAGCTTAAATTAGAAGCCAATCATGCGTATACACCAATTTTTTGAGAATTTTTGGAGTATAGGAGCAGTTTTTCATGAAAAGAAATGTAAAAATAAAATCAATTCAAGCTGATGGGGGTATATTTGCAACATGTGAAATATCCCAAAAGTTTGAAGTTGAACTTGAATTTTTAAGACTTATTACAAATTATTAGAACCGTGGGGGTATGACTGCAAAATTTCTCCTCACGTGGGGGTCCATGTGAGGTGACCTGGCACTGGATCCACCTGCAATATTCAAAAGTTATAAGGGCATACAAGAAAATAATCCACAAACTTTTATGCTTACTTTAATAATTACAAGATCTTTAATAAAAGACAAAATGTGTGGAGGGGGATAATGAAATTTACCCCACTTAAGATCCTAGTGTTGGACATGCGAGCCCACGACGAGCCATTATGCAATATATGTTATTGCAAATATCATTCCCTAATCTGAATAAAGAATAACTAATTTACATAATAGGTCCTTTAGTACAATTAGGGTTATGTACCATGGCCATCATATTGATCATACAACGGTTGATTCAATTGTTGAATCATAGACGATGGTGCTTGGATGAATATCTAAAGAGTTAGATTGAGGACTCATCTTGCACCGTCAACTAATTATTAAGAGATGATCTCTAGCCTGAGTAGGAGATGACAATCCTTTCTCTTTTGGTTGATATCTGACAGACCTCATGATGTAGGTCCTTTGCATAGGAATATAAATTCAGACATGCGAGCCCACGACGAGCCATTATGCAATAAATGTTATTGCAAATATCATTCCCTGATCTGAATAAAGAATAACTAATTTACATAATAGGTCGTTTAGTACAATTAGGGTTATGTACCATGGCCATCATAATGATCATACAATTGTTGTTTCAATTGTTGAATCATAGACGGTGGTGCTTGGACGAATATCTAAAGAGTTAGATTAAGGACTCATCTAGCACTGTCAACTGATTATTAAGAGATGATCTCTAGCCTGAGTAGGAGATGACATTCCTTTCTCTTTTTCTTGATATCTGACAGACCTCTTGATGTTGGTCCTTTGCATAGGAATAGAAATTTAGAGGTGTCAGATTAGTTAGGTCAAAGAGTTGACTTAACATGATCAAGATAGCCAAAGACATATGCCGTATGCTTTTTGACCGGAGACAGATGTGTTACTATATGTATGAGTACGTACATTTGGCAGACTGATAGGTTGATGGCCTAATCAAGGTCAATACACCAGCGCGCTGGTGTGCATACAAGGGCATATGAGTAATATGATCTCTCAATGGTATCATACATGTTCATTTACTGAACTGAAAGACAAGAGGTCACTCATGAGATATTGGGAATCAAATTTCATGCACGGTCATCTCGCTTTGGAAGCTTGACTGAATTTGTAGGTTTGAAATATACTTTTGGAAAGTATATGATTAACGACTAGATATGGTATATGCTTTTAGAAAGTATATGATAGCTACCGACTCCCAATGATCGAATGAGAAACTTAACAATAAAATCCTAATAAATAGATCTAAAACTTAGGGTTCATTTTAGGTCTTCTAGTTTGCGGAATTTACATGTATTAGGAATACCAGAGGGTGATGTGATCAAAAACGATTGTATAACCATGATGCTTTCATTCCTAGGGAGTGATCAAACATGTTTAGATTTTAGTGACTGATGAGTCCTAAAATCGCCTCTTTAGTAATCAGGAATTGCAGTATATGAGACGATCTTTGATTCAGCAAAAATCGCAATCTTTGAATGTTGTGGAATATTTTTATCTTGACAAGTATGCCAAGGCCGAGCACAGGGACACTATCTTCTTAATCTATTTATCGAAAATTATTGTTTCATTAATGCGTGATTATCTTCTATTCTTAAGTCTTCAGTCAGATTCTCAATACTAAGATTAAGTGATTGATTAATTGACCTAGATCAACAGACAAACAAATGTGATGCAAAATATGATGAATGAATAGAAGGCTTTTTTTCTTTTGGTTTTATGCTGGTACATGAAAGATGACAAAATGTGATGTAATGCAATGCGATACAAAAGTAATAATGTGCAAAGATGCCCTACATAAATAAAATCATTGAGCAATAAATGTGCGGTCAATTTCAGAATCAGTTCATCTGTCAAGTTTAGTCAATTAACTAGTACATGGCATTAAAAATCAACGAACCTATTGTTGGACATGCGAGCCCACGGCGAGCCATTATGCAATAAATGTTATTGCACGTATCATTCCCTAATCTGAAATGAAGAATAAATAATTTGCATAATAGGTCCCTCTGTACAATTAGGGTTATGTACCATGGCCATCTTAATGACCATATAGTTGTTGATTCATTAAATGAATCATAGAGGCTGGTGCTTGGATGAATATCTAATGGGTTAGATAGAGGACTCATCAAGCACCGTCAAATGATTATTAAGAGATGATCTCCAGCCTGAGTAGGAGTTGGCAATTCTTTTTCACATAGGCTGATATCTGACTGACCTCTCGATGCAGGTCCTCTGCATGGGAATAGTGATTCAGAGGTGTCAGATTAGTTAAGTCAATGGGTTGACTTAGTGAGATCGAGATAACCTAAGTCCTATGTTGAATACTGTCACAGCATAGGCACACATCCTCTGACTAGAGACAGATGTGTTACTATATTTTTGAGTATGTACATTTGGCAGACCATTAGGTTGATGACCTAATCAAGGTCTATACACCGGCGAGCTGGTGTGCATATAAGGGCACATGAGTAATACGATCTCTCAAAGGGATCATACAGGTTCACTTGTGAACCGGAAGACATGAGCTCACTCATGAGGTATTGGGACCGATCAAATTCCATGCATGGTCGTCGTGCTTTGGAAGCATGACAAGAATTTGAAAGTATGATATATGCTTTGGGAAAGCATATGATCGATACCAAATCTCAATGACCAAGATTGAGAAACTTGGTGATCAAACCCTGAAGAAGACAGTATAAAATAGATCTTCATCTTCAGTTTGACCATTGGTCTTCCAGTATGCAGGATGTGCAGGTATTGGGAATACCTGAGGGTGATGTGATCATAAACGATTGTATAACCATGATGCTTCCAGTCCGAGGGAGTGATGAAACAGGTCTGGATTTTAGTGACTCCTCTCAGTAGAGAAGTAACTTGATCTTAGTCCAAATGTTGGACATTGATCTGAATGTGATTCAGATGCAATGAGAAGATTAAGTATACGGACTTGATTTAATCAAGCATCCATGAGAGGTCCGTTAGATCTGGATTTGAGATGAGATCTCAACATCCAAGTCACTATACATGGAACAATACAATCGCCCTGTCCTTATCTCCAAGTATCTGCGGAGAAGGCACATTATTCTTGAAGGAGTTCAAGAATAATTCCTATGATGAATTTAGTATCCAAGCAAGAAGGTTTTGATGATTAAATGAGATTTAATTATCAAAGTATAATATGAATAAGATTCATATTATGAGAATGTGTCCAAGATAATTAAATGAGATTTAATTATCAAGTACAATATGAATAAGATTCATGTTGAGAGAATTATTATCCAAGATAATTAAATAGGATTTAATTATCAAGGATAAGCAGATCATGGATAGTGCTATCCAGAATATCTGTGTATATTATAAATGAGATTTATAATATATCAGAGAGAGAGAAATATTGTAAATAATATTTGTTAATTATTAATGTGGATTTGATCCACATTAGTTAATTAATTAGAAATGTAATTTACAAATTAGTTTGGGATGTGAATATGATTCACATATTTTTTCAATGGCATGATTGAAATATTCACAAATTAATTTGGAATTAATTTGGTGGATATTATTGCAATAATAGTTATTGCAAACAATTAAGAAATAATAATATAAATAAAAGGAGACAAAACCACCTATAATCATAGGTGGCGTCACCTATGACTAAGTCATAGGTGACGCCTCCTTGAATTTAGGAGGGGTTGTTGTCTCCTCTTATTTGTTGACTTATTATCTCTTGATTAATTAATTTATGTTAATTAAATTTTTGTTGATAATAATTCAACACATATTTAATTTAATATAAATTAATGTTGTTGGTTTTTAACCAACAACAATCATAGCCGTTGGATAGCTCTTGGATTACAATGACCGTTGGATCCATGAGAGCCATGGATTGAGATCCATTGGATCCCAAACTAATATATAAAGAGGGTAGCCTTAGCCCTTGAGAACACACCAAGTAGACGCCTACTATACTTCTCTCTCTCTCCCTCTCATTCTCGTGCTCTCTCTCTCTCCAAAGGGTGGCCGACCACCATTGTTGAGAAGGAGAGAAGTTTTCGCCTTCTCCTTCGACGACTCGAGGATCTCCTTCTTCTTCGTGGCTACTTGCTGTAGAGGAAGACGACGGATTTCGCTTGACGAAATCAGGAGATCTACTTCTTGGATCTTCATCGAGGATTGCGGGAGGGACGCGACTCATCATCGTGCCCGCAAGTGCGTTCTTCGTGGATCGGACTTGAGACAGGAGGATCTCTTGTTTGGGATCTCGCAATCACAACCACGCTTCAAAGGTATTCCTTATACTTTGTGGTTTGATGAAACAATCCGAGAAGTGTTCTCGTGATCATGTGGTTTCATCGTTTGATTTAAAATTTTTTAAATTCCGCTGCACCTTGCGACTAGTATGACTAGTCACCCCGATCGTATTCGATGCGATCGTCACGCTTCCGTGATGCGATTGAGGATTCTCAATATCCTTCAAGTGGTATCAGAGCCTTAGGTCGAAAAGGGTTTTGGATATGATCCATGAACCATAGACGACTTGGGTTTAAAATGGTCGCGAAAAATTTTTGGCGCATTTGAATTTTCGCAACTCTGTCTAATTGATTTTTTTCGGCACTGTTTAAATTGTTTAAACACGAAATTTTCAATTGGATTTTGTTCCCCATTAAACAAGAAAACCATAGGACTTGAGTTTACTAAATTTGGACTTTATTTGCTCAAGATATGGCTTTTTGAATATGACTATATTCACTGTTGCGGGAACTGCGGATTTAAACGTGATTAATGAGATAATTGCGGTTTTAATCCGCCTCAAAATGCGTGGATTAATACTTGGGTTCTTCGATAAATCAAATAGGCAATCTTTGGAAACTGAGTTTGCAATTTTTGGATTTAAATTGATCAAGATAAGTTAATTTTAGTGATTGGGGGTCACTGCTGGAAATTAACATTTTTGATCTTGAACCTTGTGATATGTCATTCAATTATCATGATGAAAATTAATTGTTATTTTCTGGAATAATTAGTGATAAATATTTGTGAAATATTTAAAGAAATAATTATTTCATTGAATGACACTTGCCTAAACCACAATGATGAGATATTAGATCTTGATCATTGGTTCATCAACAAACATTACTTTCATGAAAACCATAGTTTATCCTACAATAGTTGTAGGACAACATTTACATGAAAAATCCCTCTTGCTTGAATAGGATTAGGAATTTGTTTAGCAAATCTCCTTATAATATAATCAAAAGGTTTTGATGTATATTATATGATATAATTTCGATTGAAAGACCGATGAGCATCTCAAAGTACATGATGATCTATCTGGCATTATCCTTTCCTGAGGTGGATATGGTGTCTAGTCGGAGATTGCTGGGGTAGCGGGTTGCAACGTATGTGGTCCGTCCCACTCTCGCCGGTACTGGCCATGACAACGGGTAGGGATTGGATAATGCCGGAGAAATCAAAGTGTATTTCTAATTATTAAAATTCGAAATAATACGTACTTTGAGATTATACCTACTATTCAAGTAAAGAATTCAAAGTTTGTTGATTGATAATAGGATTGATGATTGATTTAATGTGATTAAATTAATTATATCCTATGAAACACTCTATTAAGAATGGATGTGTATTTCCCTTGGAAGAATTAATTATGTGAATATGATTCACGATAATTAATTATTTCAATTTGAATAAGAGGTGGAGGATCACATAAGTGACATCCATGGTCTCCCGTCAAGGCAAAGAATTTCGTCGCCAAAAGTTGTATATAGGAGACGCCTGTCCGAAGTGACAGATCCTATATACAATTATTTGGATCGGGTTCTTTGCTTCTCGAAAGAGTAAGGCCGTATACGTAGTGACCCCAATATCGGGTCCTCATATTATTGGGGCGATATTGGATTGCGTATAGCGAGTTTTAAGCCTGTTGACGGTTGGTTCAATTAGCAACGGGTCAACATCATCTTAGGGGTGGTGGGCCCGGGTGTTAAAGACCGAATTGGGAAATGCAAGTTGGACTTGCAAGGCGGAATGTGTTCCCGCTTCTCTTTATTCGAGTCACAGGTTCTCATATTATTGGGATGTGATAAAGATAGAGAGGAGATCCCAGATCTTGCTTGAGATATAGTGGTAAGTATATCTCTTACTTTGAAAGACGATTAGGGAATAATCTTTAATAGTAGACATAGTAAGACAAATTTGATTTAAAATTCCTAAATCAAAGTAAAATATGTATATATAATATATATACCCTTATGCAAATTTCTTATTTCAGATAATCCTTCATTAAACCCACTCAATGTTATACTCAATAATAACCAGTAAAATATCATGGATTGGACTCATGATCCAGATATTGTACTTGCAATTGGACACATAATGTATGTGGTTGCAATGTGCAAGTTTCCTCAACATGATGAGGAGTGACAATTAAATAAGACATCAAGACATCACCTTAGGGTTTGTATGTCTCTATAGTCTTGATCTTTCATCGAGTGTACTTTAGAAGTGACATGTCGATGATGATCGCAATTGTCAAAATAATCCTTATAAAAATCTAAGAAGATGTTCTGGCATAATTGTGCTCTAGACATTTAACCATGAATGACGTGGTTCTCTGCATTATGCAGAATGGTGGCTCGAAAGAGATGATGTATTCAAAATGTTTGAATACCTACCTGAACCTAAGTCTCTAAGAGTTTAGATGGATGTAGATACGATGAATGTCATCATTCTACTGTCTATACTCTAGTCATTCATGAAGCTTCATAATATTCATATTGTATGAATTTAATGAAGCATGTATAAATGTTGAAATGCTCTTACATTGAATTCTTTTGAATTTAACATGAGAGACCCTTAGTCTTGAACAATGGTTGTTTATAGATGAAGAGAGCACAGTGGAAGCGTGGGTCGGACCCATGTGAGAAGGAAAGTCAAAGAGTTGATTGTACTTCTGTGACTTCCATATGACATCCAAAGAGTTGGATGAATGCCTATACTGCAATAACTTGATGTGTTGATAGTATGACTATCAAGTCTGTCTAGAATCCTTAGAGAAGGACTCAGATAGTGCATCATAATAATCTATATCTACAATTGATCATTGAAATTGACTTGCTTATTTGATAAGATAAAGTCTGATAATTGTATCTCAATCTTCTAACAACACTTGCAATGTGTTGCACATGTTTTAGAAGACTGGAAAAATTTGATCTTAAGGTTTATAGTTATCCACATAGACATTTATGCAATTATTGCAACAATCTCTGTTGGATTGATATACTTCTTAATTTCAGTGGGAGAGCCTTAGTCTTAGAGAATGTCTCTATGACCTAGATATTAGAATACACTCATTGTTTGTTTCTAAATGTTGGAAATAAACATGAATTCTGGAATAACCCTGTCATAAAGAGTTATGATGGATATATTTCAGATAATAATCTAGCATCTGGTGGACTCTACTAAATTAGAAATTTAAGGAATGGTTCATTGAGATTTCTAATACTGAAAGTTAAACCTTATATGATCAATAGGAGGATAAAGATCATTTGGCAATGATTTAGCATCAAGTTTTGGATATATGTCTGCTGATGAGATCAATAGACTAGTAAGATATGAAACTTTAGAATGTCTAAAATTTCAAATCTTACATACTTGTGAATAATGTATTCAAAGTAAAATGTCCAATACACTCTTTTTTTTTTTGGAAAGGTGTAAGATGTCAAGGTATTCGAGATCTCATACATATTGATGTATGTGAATCATCTATATCATAGTGAACATTGTGGATATGTGATATCTATTGATGATCATGTATGATATGAGATTTCTTCTCTTCACCTGGGAAACCTTTGAAATGTTCAAAGATTTCGTAATTTTGGTTTAGAACTAAAGTTTGAAGGAAGATTAAATGAATTTGATCTAACCAAGGTAGCAAGTACCTATTAGATGAATTCAAAGAATATCTTATGGAGATATGAATATCATTTCTATCTCAATCCTCCTGACACACCTAAACTCAATGGAGTTGTAGGAAGATACAATTAGATCATGTGTGACATGATTTGATCAATGATGAATTTCAGCATAATTATCCCTTAGTTTCTAGGTATATATGTGTAGTAGAGACTACAATATATATATCCTTAATAAGGTTCCATGCATGTAAGCTGGAATCTAGCACTTGAAAGTGCTACTTCATTAGGAAAATAAAGGATGGTATTGGATACCTACTTTATGACCTTGAGATTCTTAAAATATCTCATCTTTGAGAATATGATTCTTATAGGATGACTCTCTTGAGAATCAAGATGAAAATGAAGTAAAGGAACTCATTTAATATTGAGAAGATAATGAGGCTCCAGAAATCGGAAACTAAAAGGGATAATTAAAGATGAAACACTAATACTTCTTCAAATAAGTTTGAAGATGTATTCCATGTGTCAGACAATGATCGGACTTCATGTGATGAAGCTCTTGAGGATCATGACATGGAAAGATGGATATTAGCAATAAAGGTCTAAGGTAGACTTCATATACAAGTGTTGTATATGGACCCTCGAGGATCCACCTATAAGGGTTAGACCCATTAAGGTGTAAATGGATCTTCAATAGAAAGAGGGAACCTGATGAGAAGGTAGAGACCTTCAAAGCACGGTTCGTAGCCATGAGCTACACACCGAAGAGAAGACATCGATTGCGATGAGGCTTGCTTTTCAATGATCATGCTTAAACCCATCAGAATATTGCTAACCCTAGTTACACAATTTGACTATGGCATCTTCAAGATGTGAGTCAAGATTGTATTCCTGTATGAATACCTCTTTGAGGATATTCACATGAAGTAGCCCCAGGGCTTCATGGTTGAGGAATGCAAGATGTGCTGGCTAAAGAACTCCATCTTTGGACTCAAATAAGCTTCTTGTAGTTGGAACATAAGATTTGATGGAATTATAATTGTTATGATTTCAAATAGAATCTTGATGAACCATGTGAAGCTTAGTGGGAGTGCCATTGTGTTCATCGTGCTAAATGTAGATAATATCCTAATCATTTGGAATGATATAAGGATGATAATAAGTGTTTTGTGATCTGGTTATTCCATACCTTGAGATATGATCTCAAAGATGCCTCTTAGATCTTAGTTCTGAAGGTGTTCAGAAGCAAAGAAAAGAGGGTATTGGGACTGTCACATTTGTGGTACACCTTGGACATGTTCCATTTTCTGGAAATTCCAAAAAATGCTTTCTTACCTTAAAGATTTGGTACTGACCTATCTAAAGGGATAGCACCTCAAAGAGTTGAGGAAGTGAATGCTAAAACTGGTTGCCCTTTTGTGCATCAGTTACGAGAAGCTGAAAGTATGCTAAATGTGTACAAAAGCCAGATATCTGCCATGCAGTGGGAATAGTAAACTGTTACTAATCCTACTATGGAGATAGAACACTTAATTGCGGTAATAACAATATCTTCAAAGATGACAAGGCTTTAGAGATAGTGATCTCTAAGTCTTATCTTCAAGAAATTAAGACTTTTAGATGGAGATCTAAAAGGTCTTAACTGCGAATACCTTAGGAGATAGAGATCTCCAGGGATAAGGGTATTCTGATAAGGATAATAGAAATTACATGCTGGTTATAATTATATTTCTTTTGAGTTGTAGTATCAAGGATACTATGACTGACAAGATTGAGTATTGGTTGCATTAGATACAACATTCGTATTAGATGCGAGCACTGTTACTGGGGATATGCAAGTGCCGTAAAAGGACTTGGCGTAGTCTCGCGGGAACAGAGTGACTGATCAGCTTACCTAGCTATTTTCTAAATAGCCTATGATTGTCACATGAGTGTGGGTTTAAATGATTAGCCCATTAATGGCTCTTTGGGCTAGTGGGAGATTGTTGGACATGCGAGCCCACGGCAAGCCATTATGCAATAAATGTTATTGCACGTATCATTCCCTGATCTGAAATGAAGAATAAAAAATTTGCATAATAGGTCCCTCTATACAATTACGGTTATGTACCATGGCCATCTTAATGACCATACAGCTGTTGATTCATTAAATGAATCATAGAGGCCGGTGCTTGGATGAATATCTAATGGGTTAGATAGAGGACTCGTCAAGCACCGTCAAATGATTATTAAGAGATGATCTCCAGCCTGAGTAGGAGATGGCAATCCTTTCTCACATAGGCTGATATCTGACCGACCTCTCGATGCAGGTCCTCTGCATGGGAATAGTGATTCAGAGGTGTCAGATTAGTTAAGTCAATGGGTTGACTTAGCAAGATCGAGATAACCTAAGTCCTATGTTGAATACTGTCACAGCATAGGCACACATCCTCTGACTAGAGACAGATGTGTTACTATATGTCTGAGTATGTACATTTGGCAGACCATTAGGTTGATGACCTAATCAAGGTCTATACACCGGCGAGCTGGTGTGCATATAAGGGCACATGAGTAATACGATCTCTCAAAGGGATCATACAGGTTCACTTGTGAAACGGAAGACATGAGCTCACTCATGAGGTATTGGGACCGATCAAATTCCATGCATGGTCGTCGTGCTTTGGAAGCATGACAAGAATTTGAAGGTATGATATATGCTTTGGGAAAGCATATGATCGATACCAAATCCCAATGACCAAGATTGAGAAACTTGGTGATCAAACCCTGAAGAAGACAGTATAAAATTGATCTTCATCTTCAGGTTGACCATTGGTCTTCCAGTATGCAGGATGTGCAGGTATTGGGAATACCTGAGGGTGATGTGATCATAAACGATTGTATAACCATGACGCTTCCAGTCCGAGGGAGTGATGAAACAGGTCTGGATTTTAGTGACTCCTCTCAGTAGAGAAGTAACTTGATCTTAGTCCAAATGTTGGACATTGATCTGAATGTGATTCAGATGCAATGAGAAGATTAAGTACACGGACTTGATTTAATCAAGCATCTATGAGAGGTCCGTTAGATCTGGATTTGAGATGAGATCTCAACATCCAAGTCACTATACATGGAACAATACAATCGCCCTGTCCTTATCTCCAAGTATCTGCGGAGAAGGCACATTATTCTTGAAGGAGTTCAAGAATAATTCCTATGATGAATTTAGTATCCAAGCAAGAAGGTTTTGATGATTAAATGAGATTTAATTATCAAAGTATAATATGAATAAGATTCATATTATGAGAATGTGTCCAAGATAATTAAATGAGATTTAATTATCAAGTACAATATGAATAAGATTCATGTTGAGAGAATTCTTATCCAAGATAATTAAATAGGATTTAATTATTAAGGATAAGCAGATCATGGATAGTGCTATCCAGAATATCTGTGTATATTATAAATGAGATTTATAATATATCAGAGAGAGAGAAATATTGTAAATAACATTTGTTAATTATTAATGTGGATTGGATCCACATTAGTTAATTAATTAGAAATGTAATTTACAAATTAGTTTGGGATGTGAATATGATTCACATATTTTTCAATGGCATGATTGAAATATTCACAAATTAATTTGGAATTAATTTGGTGGATATTATTGCAATAATAGTTATTGCAAATAATTAAGAAATAATAATATAAATAAAAGGAGACAAAACCACCTATAATCATAGGTGGCGTCACCTATGACTAAGTCATAGGTGACGCCTCCTTGAATTTAGGAGGGGTTGTTGTCTCCTCTTATTTGTTGACTTATTATCTCTTGATTAATTAATTTATGTTAATTAAATTTTTGTTGATAATAATTCAACACATATTTAATTTAATATAAATTAATGTTGTTGGTTTTTAACCAACAACAATCATAGCCGTTGGATAGCTCTTGGATTACAATGACCGTTGGATCCATGAGAGCCATGGATTGAGATCCATTGGATCCCAAACTAATATATAAAGAGGGTAGCCTTAGCCCTTGAGAACACACCAAGTAGACGCCTACTCTACTTCTCTCTCTCTCCCTCTCATTCTCGTGCTCTCTCTCTCTCCAAAGGGTGGCCGACCACCATTGTTGAGAAGGAGAGAAGTTTTCGCCTTCTCCTTCGACGACTCGAGGATCTCCTTCTTCTTCGTGGCTACTTGCTGTAGAGGAAGACGACGGATTTCGCTTGACGAAATCAGGAGATCTACTGCTTGGATCTTCATCGAGGATTGCGGGAGGGACGCGACTCATCATCGTGCCCGCAAGTGCGTTCTTCGTGGATCGGACTTGAGACAGGAGGATCTCTTGTTTGGGATCTCGCGATCACAACCACGCTTCAAAGGTATTCCTTATACTTTGTGGTTTGATGAAACGATCCGAGAAGTGTTCTCGTGATCATGTGGTTTCATCGTTTGATTTAAAATTTTTTAAATTCCGCTGCACCTTGCGACTAGTATGACTAGTCGCCCCGATCGTATTCGATGCGATCGTCACGCTTCCATGATGCGCTTGAGGATTCTCAATATCCTTCACCTATGGCACTATATAATTAGAATTTAGCATACTGATGTAGGTGTCAGAATAGGAAACAAATAATGCCAATGGATAGATAATGAAACATGCTTCAAAATGAAATTAGAATCAACTTAAAGAGAGATCATATGCTCATGATATCCGCGAAATAGTCCAAGGGCTTAAACAAAAAGAAAACATGAAAATAATTACAAAATAATCACAAAACATGTCCCTGGGAGGGCGTAAATGTATTTTAAAATAACTGCAAGGCCTTCCCTGTAAATTTTTATATGCACACAGGGGCTATATTGCAATTATTGAAACTCAGAGTGAGCTGGTTTGCAAATAACCCCAAGCGCGCATGCAGTGCACGTTCCGGTGGGGACCTGAATGCAATTTGAAGAAACTAGAGGGGCACCGATGCAAATAACCCAGCTCCACACCCGACGCATCCGGGGTCTAGACTTGGGTGGAGGCGAGGTTCAGTGCTTTGCATGGAGTCGCTGCAGGTGGCTCGAGCCACGTGGTGGCTCGAGATGACTTCGGATGAGGCTCGGTCCCATCGAGCCTCTAGGCTTTGGGGCAGGCAACATGAACGATCTGGAACCGTTGGATGGGCACTGGAGGGGTGACATCCATTGGCACTTGTACCTTCTTGCTTCTCCTCTTCTGCCGCTCATTGGTGGCACAACTAGGACTCCGGCAGGGCTGCCAGTGCTCAACCATTATCCTCCGTGCTCGCTGAAGACCTAGGAAGGATTCTGGAGGCATGGCATCAAAGGTTGGAGCACAGGGAAGGTGCAGGGCTACCTGGAGGTGGCTATCGATGCATCCACACCGGGGGCAGAGCTCTAGAACTTAGCCCTGCCCGAAGTCCAATCGTTGAAGACGTAGACCTGCAGAAAGGTTAGGGGGAAAATAGACAAAGCGTGCGAGGTGGTCAGCAGGCTGTAGAATGGAGAAGGTGGCGCCTGTGGTGTGATCTCCTCCACCTCCGATGGAGGAGATAGCCTAGAGTGGGGGGAGGTGGTGGAAGACAAAGAAGGTGGTCTAAGTGTGGTGCGAGGATGAGTGATGTGAGGCGAAACTCGAGAGGTGATCAATTGAAGATGAAAGTACGTGTGTGAGCCGAGCCTACAAAATTATGAGAAAATAAGACAGGAGAGAAGAGAGGGCTTACCTGGAGATTGAAGAGGCGTATGACGGACGAAGCGGTCTAAGTTGAGCTCCAAGGTAAGCTTCGATCTTCGCTGAACTCCAACAACCCTTCAGAGCATCTCATCAGTCGGTCTAGGGCCGTGTCATGGCCTACCATGGCCATGGGTTGACACCGAGGCCGGAGGTCATCTTTTCATCCTCAGTTCGTCCCCTCCCTATCACAGAGGGGGAGGAGTGGCACTAGGCCTCGGCCCGTGTAAAGGTGGACAGACGGTGCATGGGGAAGGGGAGGTGTATTTGAAGAGGGTAGAGCAGAGGTGTAGGTGGTGGAGGTAATGGGTTCGGAGGCTCACGGGGACCAGAGGAAGATGGGGGTTGCATATCTAGGTGGTGCGCGAGGATAGTGGTAGTTAAGGCTAAGAACTGGCGTGATCAGGAGAGTGAGAGTGGTGTTGAGAAGGTGGAGAAAATGGGAAGGGGTGAGTAGTTAGGAGTGGAGATCATGGGAGAGAGGGGAGTGTTGGAGATTGAAGACGACGACTTGGCCGTTGGATTTAGTGATCCAACGGTTGCAGAGCGGGAGGAAGCGGGTGCTCCAGATTAGATCTGGAGATGCCTATCGAAGCGTGGCGAGGCGAGATGGGTTGCAGTGAAGGAGCAGGACACCTGGCTCAACCAGAAGGAGCCATATGGCCCAATGAGATTTATTTAAAAATAGAAAATAAAAAATTGAAAATAAATAAAAAGATGAATTAGAAAAATACTCAAAGCATGAAAGTTGTAGATCTTGATGAGATCTACAAGTTTCATGTTGACCAAAAACACAAAATAAGTCATTAAAGGAAAAATATTTTTGGAAGTATTTTTATAGGATAAAGCACTTGATTTTAAAATTTTATATTTTTTAAAATATATATTTTATAATTTCTTTTTAAGCCGAAAAATTATGTACAAGATTGTGGAGTTTATTAATAATTATGGTTAGTTATTGAGAAGGGTCAGTTGCTTAAAGTTAATGATTTAAAGTCTAAATGTATTGGATAGCTTAACTAAGGAGGATAATAAATGATACTAAATATGAGGAATCATAGATTCGTCACTTAAATTATGCTCAAGCATCCGAGGAATGAAGGAGTCAGATTTATTCCAGACAGTGCATGTGAAAATTGCAAGGCTTAATTCATTGAAGACCCTTAATTAAAGTGATCCTAAAATTCTAGGCTCAATCATGCTCTAGTCAAAAGGAATCCAACTTCTCTAATTATCAGACTCTCTCTCTCTCTCTTTACATAAAATATATGGATATGAACTTTAGTGTACTACAATCATGAGAGTCGAGTCAAGATGTCACGTGAAGTCTCAGTCTAGGTAACTCTCCTCTAGACCTAATCCTCAACATTAGGGAATAAGTCAGTTCTTGCTTCAATCAATCGTCTCTTTAGTTCGTCAGACTTGAAAGTGTAGATGGAAGGCTAGTTGATGGAGGGAATATGATTGTGTCATTTCTTCTCGCCCTCTCATTGGAACATGGATCCTCTCGAGTGCCTTAATAACTCAACACATGTGTATTACTTTTTTGGTTGATGATCGATATGTCCGTCAAGAAGTTGGAGTGGTATGCACTTGGTTTCCCGGGAGTACATCGAGGTGTGCCTTTTTTGAGTATCTAATATACCTTCTACACCCAGACTTGGAGCATTTACAATGTAGAGCCCTTTTTGGGTGCTAGCTTGACTCCTGATCCTAATAGCGGTGGTCCAAGTGGATACTTTGAAAATGGTTGGGAGTGCTCGCCTTTAGGTGGAAGCTATTTGATATTTGACTTTGTATGGTGAGAGCTTTTCTTTTCTACATTTCTTTCTTTTCTTTTCTTTGCTTTTTTGGCTAGCTCCACTTCTTTTACCAAGAGTTGGCGCACACTAATCAACTATGTATTTAGATTTCATCACACCCTGCAACATAGGTCAATATCAATCGATAGCATGCGAACTTGTTCACATACTGGCTAGGATTTGCTGACACTCAGGTTTCTTCAAGACTTCACTGACTTTATCCCATCCTCGAGTATCATTAGATCGGGTCTAAACTCAAATCATCCGTCCTAATTCCTCAAGTGATAACTCAACTCATCTCATCAATCATGCAGTTGTGAAAGTGTTGTGATGATCACATTCTTTAGAAGGTAGAGATGAAGAGTGCAATATAACGCTCAAATCTTAGAACTAGGGAAGTGTGGATTATTAAGTTCAGAACCCTAATGGCTGGCTTACTTAGTCTCTCAAGATCTCAGATATCCAGTGTCTTCAAATCCTTAAGCCTTGAGTGATAGTGAATGTGTCAGGAATACACCAACTCCTAGTTTAGTGAATTCTTTTTCTGTGATTCTTAATTTGTCAGATTTTATAAAATTTTTTGAATAGGGTTAATTCTATTTACAAAAACATTAATCCCTCCATTGAAAAGTTTTTTACATTATTTTAACAAAAATCAATTTGCCACTATACCTAAACCGTAGCCCAATTTTTTTTTTAAAGTTTTTTTAAAAACAAGCTATGGCTTAATTAAATATACATTAGTGTATGGTATACCCCTCTATACTTAACCAGTGCTATGTCCTCATAGCACAAGTGTTATGAAGCCATAGCTCCGGTTAAACATAAGACGATATAGCGGAACTGACTCGGAGGTCCCCCTATATTTTAAGTCAAAAATGACCTAAGTATAAGAAGACATGTAGAGGGAAGATGGAAGGGCCAGGCCCCCCTATACTTAGTCTCAAATAGCCTAAGTAAAGGATATGGAATTTACGTTGGGAGCCCGTGTTTTTAGGGTTAGATGGTGCATTTATACAGATGAAGATGATGGAGATGTGAGGGGGTGAGGGGTGGGGGTGTGTGTATGTGTGAATATACATAGATGGTGTGTGGTGGGGGGGGGCAGCTCATCGAGTGATCTACTCTTTTTTCCTTTTTTTACACATGCGAACCCTCAAATGAGGACCGCTAAAAATGCACATGATACTTTTTCTACAACTACATGAATGAATGTAATGCTGCCTAAATTCCTTGAATTCTTCTGGATCTTCTTCCGTTGCTCCTCGCAGCAGAAGCTCCAAACTCCATGCCTCCATGAATCTCAAACATCCTCAATCTCCATGGGCCCTGCCACAAAAGAAATTGTCAGGAGATATCAAGAAAAATCATCAGTACATGATGCAAAAACAACACGAAGAAAAGGCCTAAAAATTTCGAAAATATTCACATCAAAAATAATACAATGAAATTCAATAAATAAATTAAGATATTCCATGTCCCCAGCACCATTTAATGAATACTAAATTGCCTCTTTAATAATCAAGAATTGTAGTATACGATACAATCTTTGATTCATCGAAAACCACAATCTTTGAATGTTGTAGAATATTTTTTTAACTTGGAAAGTGTACCATGGTCGAACACTGGAACACTAGCTTCTTAATCTATTTATTGAAAATTATTGTTTCATTAATGAATGATATCTTCTAGTCTTAGGTCCTTATTCAGATTCTAAATACTAAGATTAAGTGATTGATTAATTAACCTAGATTAACAAACAAACAAATGTGATGCAAAGTATGACGAATGAACAAAAGGCCTTTTTCTTTAGGTTTTATGTTGGTACATGAAAGATGACATTATGTGGCGTAATGCAATGTGATACAAATGTAATAATGTGCAAAGATTTCCTATATAAATAAAATCATTGAGAAATAAACGTGTGGTCAATTTCAAAAGCAGTTCATGTGACAAGTTTAGTTGATTAACAAGTACATGGCATTAAAAATCAATGAACCTATGACACTATATAACTAGAATTTAGAATCTTGATTTAAGTGTCAGAATAGGAAACAAATAATGCCAATGTATAGATAATGAAACATTCTTCAAAATGAAATTAGAATCAACTTAAATGGAGATCACATGCTCAAGATATTTGTGAAATAGTCCAAGGGCTTAAATAGAAAGAAAACATGAAAAGAATTACAAAATCATCACAAAATAGGTCCCTGGGAGGGCATAAATGTAATTTAAAATAATCGCAAGGCCTTCCATGTAAAGTTTTATATGTGCACAGGGGCTATATTGCAATTATTGAAACTCAGAGGGGGTTGGTTTGCAAATAACCACATGCGCGCATGTAGTGCACGTGCCTGGAGGGATATGAATGCAATTTGATGAAACTAGAGGGACACCGCTACAAATAACCCAGCCCACGTGCCCAACGCATGCGGGGTCTAGGCTCGGGTGGAGGTGAGGTTCGCTGCTTGGCATGGAGCGGTTGTAGGTGGCTCAGGCCACGTGGTGGCTCGAGATGACTTCATACAAGGATCAGTCCCACCGAGCCTCCGTACTTCGAGGTAGACGATGTGGATGATCTGGAATAATTGGATGGGCACCGGAGGGTGCCATACAACGACAAATGTACCTTCTTGCTTCTCCTCCTCCATCACTCATTGGTGGCGCAACTAGGACTCCAACAGGGCTACCAGTGCTCCACTATCATCCTCCGTACCTGCTGAAGACCAAGGAAGGATCTTGGAGGCATGACATCAAAGGTTGGAGCATGGGGAAGGTGGGGGCTACATGGAGGTGGTTGTCGATTCACCCAACGCCAGAGGCAAATCTCTAGAACTTAGCTCTGCCTTAAGTTCGACCGTTGAAGATGTGGACCCACAGAAAGGTTAGGGAGAAAATAGCCGAAGCGTGCGAGGTGGTTGGTGGGTTGTAGAATGGAGAAGGTGGCACCATAGCCTGGAGTGGGGGGAGGTCGTGGAAGATAGAGAAGGTGGTCTAAGTGTGGCGTGAGGATGAGTGATGTGAGGTGACACTCGAGAGGTGATCAATTGAAGGTGAAAGTATGTGTGTGCACCTACAAAATTATGAGAAAACAAGACAGGAGAGAAGAGAGGGCTTACCTGGATATTGAAGAGGCGTATGGTGGACGAAGCAGTCTAGGCTGAGCTCCAAGGTGAGATGTAGTCTTCGCTGAACTCCGATGACCCTTTAGAGCAACTCATCGGTCGGGCAAGGGTTGTGTCATGTCCTACCCTGGCCATGGGTCGACCCCGAGGATGAAGGTCATCTTTGTGTCCTCAATCCGTCCCCTCCATGTCACAAAGGGGAGGAGAGACACTGGGTCTCGGCCCGCATAAAGGTGGACAGGTGGCGCATGGGGGAAGGGAGGTGTATTTGAAGAGGGTAGGGTAGAGGTGCAGGTGGTGGAGGTGATGGGTTCGGAGGCTCACGGTTATCGGAGGAAGATAGGGGTTTCATGGCCAGGTAGTGGACGAGGATGGTGGTAGTTAGGGCTGGGAACTGGCGTGGTCAGGAGAGTGAGGGTAGTATCGAGAAGGTGGAGAAAATGGGAAGGGGGTGAGTTGTTAAGAGTGGAGATCGTGGGAGAGAGGCGAGTGTTGGAGGTTGAAAACGGTGGCTTGGCCATTGGATCTAGTGATCCAACGATTGCGGAGCGGGCGGAAGCGTGCGCTCCAGATTAGATCTAGAGGCGCCGATCGAAGGGTGGCAAGGCGAGGCGGGTGGCAGTGAAGAAGCGGACTACATGGCTCAATCGAAGGAGCTACGTGGCCCAACGAGATTTATTCAAAAATAGAAAATAAAGGAAAAATCGAAAATAAATATAAAAGGACGAATTAGAAAAAACTCAAAGCATGAAAGTTGTAGATCTTGGTGAGATCTACAAGTTTCATGTTAACCAAAAACACAAAATAAGTCAACTAAAGGAAAAAAATATTTTTGGAAGCATTTAAAGGATAAAAACACTTGATTTTAAAATTTTATATATTTTGTTAATATATATATGTGTGTATATATATTAATTTCTTTTTAAGCCAAAATAAATATGTACAAGATTTTGCAGTTTATTAATAATTAGGGTTAGTTATACATAAGGGTCAGTTGCTTAAAGTTAATGATTTAAAGCCCAAATTTATTGGATAGTTTAACTAAGGAGGATACTAAATGATAATAAATATGAGGAATCATAGATTCGTCAGTGACTACTCTCAATAAAGAAGTAGTATGATCTTGGTCCAAATGTTGGACAGTGATCTGGATGTTATTCAGATGCAACAAAAAGATTAGATTTACGTTTTTGATTTAATCAAATATCTATATGAGGTTCAAAAGATCTGGATTTGAGATATGATCTCAATATCCGAGTCACTATACATGGAATGTACAATCACACTGTCCTTATCTCCAAGTATCCACAGAGAAATTGCATTATCCTTGAAAGAGTTCAAGGATAATTTCATTGTTGATAATGTATCCGAGCATTGAGAAATTGATAGTTAAATGTGATTTAATTATCATGAATAATATGATTCTAATTCATACTATTTGGCCATATAAGGAGAGTTATCTATGATAAGTAAATTTGATTTAATTATCAAAGATGTGAATAAGGTGAATGTGATTCATGTTATTTGGGCACATGAGAAGATTCATCTTGGATAACTAAATGTGATTTAATTATCAAAGATATGATTAATGTGGATATCTCTATCCATAATAATCATGGATATTATAAATATGATTTATAATATGTTGGAGAGATTTAATTGTAAATAGAATTACAAATTATATATTATTGTGAATCGGATTCGCAATAAATAATTAATTGTAAATCTACTTTACATATTATGTTGGATATATGAATATGATTCATATTTGTCAATGGCATGATTGAAGTTTTCAGAAATTTAATTTGGAATTATTTTCGTGAAGATAAATGCAATAATTATTGTTGCATATTAATATATATAGAGAGAGTTAAAAAAAGGAGACTTTATCTCTTTTTTGGTGGTCATCCATCTTGACTTGTTCAGGGGGGACCAACTTATATTTAGTAAAGAGACTTAGTCTCTAATTATCTATGTATATTGATTAAATTTAGAATGTATTAATCATTATCTTGAAGAAGAATATAACTAATTTGTTTTAAACTAATTGTTGTTGTTTTTGGAGCAACAAATCATGGCCATTGATTCATAAACTTTTAATCTACACCGTAGATTAAGATAGCACATGGATTGAGATCCATGTGCATCCATCTAGTATAAAAGGATCCAACTAGTATAAAAGGAAGGGTAGCCCTTGCCTTTTAGACTACAAACATAATTCCAAGAGGAATTAAAACTCTTCATCTCTCTCTCTTCACAAACCCTCTCTCTCTCTCTCCTTCCTTAGAGTAGCCGTCCACCCTAAACCCTAGAGAGGGTCGTAGTCATTGTGACACCGTTGTGCTGCCGGATTGATTACTCATGGATCTCCATCTTCTTCGGTATGCTTAGCTCGTGAAGAAGATGTCAGATCTCGTGATACGAGATCTTGTGAGGAGTACACTTTTCATCAACGCTCTTGCCAGCGTCTCCTATGTTGAATCGGACTTGAGACATGAGGTCTCTTCATTTAGAGGCTCGATTGCAACCATGCTTCAAGAGGTAAACCTAATACTTGTTTGTGGTTTAGATGAACCAATACAAGAAGTGTTCTCGTATCATGTGGTTTCATCATTTCAAAATTTTTAAATTCCCCTGCCCCGTGCAACTAGTATGACTAGTCGCTCCCGATCACTTACGATGTGATTCTCACGCTTCCGTGATGCGCTTAAGGATTTTCTCATATCCTTCAAATAGTATCAGAGATAGGTTGGAGGTTTTGGATACGATCCATAAACCTAAGATGACTTGGGCATTTTTTGATGTGTGATGTTTTATCGCATTTTGTTCATGCAACCCTATTTTGTGTGATTTTTTCGCCCTATTTAAAAGTGTCTAAACACAAAATTATCACTTGAATTATGTTTTTCATTAAATAAGTAAACTGTGGGACTTGAGTTTGCGTAATTTGAAATCCGTTTGCTCAAGTTATGATCATTTTAATGAACATGCATCCATTATTTCGGGGATGGTGAATCTTGACGTAATTAGAGTTAATTATGATTTTAAAATGTATAGAAATGCATGTTTCTATTATAAATCAAATTGTCAAATAAAATAAATTTAGTTTGCTTAATTTGGACTTTATTTGATCGAGTTATGTTAGTTTTAGTAGGTATGTGTCACTGATAGAAATTACATACTTGATCATGAACGTTGTGATTATCATTAAATTAAATTAATGGAAATAAATTGTTAACTTTCTGAAATTATTATTGATGAATATTTATGAAATATTTAAAGATGATAATTATTTCCTTGAATGACATTGCCTTAACCAAACTTGATAAGATAATTGATCTTGATCACAATTGGTTACATCATTACCAACAAACATAGTTGCTTTGTTTAGAAAATATCTTTATAATATTAATTAAAATTATTTTGATAAACATTATATGGCATAACTTCGGTTGAAAGAATGGTTATCATCTCAAATACAAAATGATCAAATCGTATTATCCTGACCTGAGGCGGATATGGTGTCTAGTCGGGGAGTGTTGGGATAGCGGATTTCTCCGTGAGCGGTCTGTCCTACTCTGTCAGTAATGCCATGATAGTGGGTAAGTAAAGGATAATGCTTGAAGCGATCATGATGTATTTTTCTAATTATTAAATTTGAATAATACATATTTTGAAATTATACCATCCTTCAAGTAATAATCAAAATTGTTTGTTGATTGATTGATTGGATTAATAATAGATTTAATATGGTTAAATTAATTATATCCAATTATACACTCTATTATGAATAGAGTTGTAATTCCCTTGGAAGAATTAATTATGTGAATATGAATCATAATAATTAATTAAAATTTGAACATGATATGGAGGATCACATAGGTGACATCTATGGTCTTCCTCAAGGTGAAGGGTTCTGTCGCCAGGGATTGTATGTAGGAGACACCTGTCCGAAGTGACAACTCATGCATACAAGCACATCAGGATCGGGCTCTTTGCTTCTCGAAAGAGTAAGGCTGTATGCGTAGTGACCCCAATATCGAGTCCTCATATTATTGGGGTGATATTGGATTGTGCGCAGCGAGTTCTAATCATGTTGATGGTTGGTTCAATTAATGACGGGTCAACATCACCTTAGGGGTGGGCCCGGGTGTTAAAGATCGAATTGGAATTGCAAGTTGGACTTGCAAGGCGGAATAAGTTATTGCTTCTTTTTATCTAAGTTGCAAGTTCTCATATTTTTGGGATGTAACAAAGATAAGAAAGGACATCCCAGATCTTGCTTGAGATATAATGATAGGTATATCTCTTACATTGAAAGTGACTAAGGAAATGAACTTTCAGTGTTGACAAGGCAAGACAACTTTGATATAAAAAAATCCTAAAACAAAGTAAAATATATATTTATATATTTATGATGGGGATCTTTTATGAAGATAGATGTTCGAGGTTCGCGTCTGGGGTTCTTCTGGCCTAATAGAAAGCGATGTTCAATTTATCTTATTTCAGATAATCATCATTAAACCTACTCAATACTATACTCAATAACAACCAGTAAAATATCATGGATTGGATTCGTGATCAAGATATTGAACTTGCAGTTGGACACATAATGTATGTGGTTGTAGTGTGTAAGTTTCCTCATAATAATGAGTTATGACAATTAAATAGACAATATGACTACAACCCTAGAGTTTGTATGTCTCTATAGTCTTGATCTCTCATTGAATGGACTTTGGAAGTGACATGTTGATGATGATCGTAATTGTCAAATAATCCTTATAAAAACTGAAGAAGATGTTCTGGCAAACATATGTGCTCTCGACATTTAATCATGAATGACATGGTTCATTGCATCATGCAAAATGGTGGCTCTATATGAGATGATGTATTCAAAAATGTTTGATTACCTACCTAAATCAAAGTCCTTAAGAGTTAAGATATATATAGATATGATGAGGGTCATCATTCTAATATCTATACTCAAGTCATTCAAGAAGCATCATAATATTCATATTGTATAATTGAATGAAGCATGTATAAAGGTTGAAATACTCTTATATTGAAATCTTTTGAGTTCAACATAATAGATTCTTTGTCTTAAGCAATGGTTGTTTATAGATGAAGGAAGCGCAATGGAAGAATGGGTCTAACACATGCAAGAAGGAAAGTCAAAGAGTTGACTATACTTCTGTGACTTCCATACATATGACATCCAAAGAGTTGGATGAATGTTGATACTGCAACAAGCCGATGTATTAATAGTATGACTATCTAGACTATATAAAATCCTTAGAGAAAGACTCAGATAGTGCATCTGAATAATCTATATATAATCATTGAAATTGACTTCCTTATTTGATATGATCAAAGCACTATAATTGTATGTCATTCTTCTAATAACTCTTGCAATTGGTTGCATATGTTTTAGAAGAGTAGAGAATTTGATCATAAGGTTTAATAGTCATCCACATGGATATTTATGCGATTGTTGCAACAATCTCTGTTGGATAGATAGACTTCATATTTTTAGTGGGAGAATCCTTAGTCTTAGAGAATGTCTATATGACCATAAAGAGTTATGATGGATATATTTCAGACAGTAATCTCACATCTAGAGGACTCTGCCAAATTAAAAATTTAATGAATAGTTCATTAACATTTATAATATTGAAAACAAAACCTTTAAAGATCAATAGGGAGATGAAGATCATTTGACAATGATCTGGCATCAAACATTGGACATAAGTCTGTTGATGAGATCAATATACTAGTAAGAGATGAAACTTTATCATGTATGGAATTTCAAATCTTACATTCTTGTGAATATTGTATTCAAAGTAAAAATGTCCAATGCACCCTTCTTTGGGAATGGTGTTAGATGCCAAGGTATTCAAGATCTCATACATATTGATGTATGTAGATCATCTATATCATAATGAACATTAATGATATGTGATATCCTTTGATGATTATTTGTGAATGAGATATTTTCTCTTCACCTTAGAAACCTTTAAAATGTTCAAAGATTTCACAGTTTTTGTTTAGAACCAAAGTTTGATGGAAGATGAAATGAATTTGATCTAACCTAGGTAGCAAGTACCTATTAGATGAATTCAAGGAATACCTTATGGAGAAAGGAATAGCATTCCTGTCTCACTCCTCCTAATACACTTAAACTCAACAGAGTTATAAGGAGACACAATTGGATCATAGGTGGCATGATTTGATCAATGATGAATCTTAGCATAATTATCTCTTATGTTTCCATGTATATATGTAGTAGAGACTATAATATATATCCTTAATATGATTCTATGCAAATCTGAACCTCAAACCCCTCATAAGCTATGGTTTGGACCCTAGCCTAGTGTTGGATACTTTAGGATTTAGGGTTGCTTGGTCCATAACTTTGCCATGGATGCCGGTAAGCTGGAATCTAGCACCAAAGAGTGCTATTTTATTAGGAAAATAAATGATGGAATTGGATACCTACTTTATGACCTTGAGATACTTAAATGATATCATCTATAAGGATATGATTCTTAGATAATGATTTTCTTGAGAATCAAGAATGAAAATGAAGTGAAGGAACTCAGTTAATCTTGAGAAGATAATGAGGCTCCTGAAATCGAAAACTAAAAGGATAATTAAAGATGAAACACTTATACCTCTTCAAATTACTATGAGGATAGATTCCACGTGTCAGTTAAGTCTAACAGTGATCTTGCTTCATATGGTAAAGCTTCTGAGGATCATGACATGGAAAGATGGATGTTAACAGTAAAGTCTAAAGTAGACTTCATATACAAGTGTTATATATGGACCCTCAAGAATCCACCTGTAAGGGTAAAACCTGTTAGGTGTAAATGAATCTTTAAGAGAGAGGGAACCTGATGAGAAGGTAGAGGCCTTTAAAGCACGACTCGTATGCACAAGATACACACGAAGAGAACACATTGCTTTGCGATAAGACTTGATCTTCAGTGATAATGCTTAAACACATCGGAATATTGCTAACTATAGCTACACAACTTGACTATGACATCTTCAAGATGCGAGTAAAGATTGCATTCCCTCTATGAATACCTCTCGGATGATATTCATATGAAGTAGACCCATGACTTCATAGTTGAGGAAAGTAAGGTGTGCAAGCTGAAGAACTCCATCAATGGACTCAAATAAGATTCTTGTAGCTGGAACATTAGATTCGTTGAAATTAAAGATTATGATTTTAGATAGATTCTTGATGAACCATGTGATGCTTAGCGGGAGTGCCATTGTGTTCATCATGCTAAATGTAGATGATATCCTAATCATTTTTTAGAACGATATAAGGATGATAATAAGTGTTTTATAATCTGGTTATTCCATACCTTTAGATATGATCTCAAGGATACCTCTTAGATCTTAGTTCTGAAGTTTTTTAGAAGCAAAGAGAAGAGTGTAATGGGACGATTATATTAGTCGTACACCTTGGACATGTTCCATTTTTTTTGGAAAATTCCAAGACTGGTTTCTTTCCTTTGATATATGCTTCTGACCTATCTAAAGGGATATCACCTCAAAGAGTTGAGGAGGTGAATACCAAAGATGCATGTCCTAGTCATTAGCTATGGGAAGCTCTGTGTATGCTGGATATGTACAAAAGTCAGATGTCTGCCATACAGTGGGAATATTAAACTCTTACTATGTCTACTATAGAAATAAAACACTTGATTGTAGTAATAATAATATCTTCAAAGAGGACAATACTTTCGAGATAGTGATCTCTAACTCTTATCTTCAAGAACTTAAGACATTATAGATAGTGATCTAAAAGGTCTTAATTGCAGATACCTTAGGAGATAGCGATCTCCGGGATAAGGATATTATGATAAGGATAATAGAAATTGCATACTAGTTATAACGATTATTAAGTTGTAGTGTCATAAACACTAGAACTGCTTTAACAAGATTGAGTATTGGTTGCACAAGATGCAACATTCGCATTGGATGCGAGCACTGTTACTAGGGGATATGCAAGTACCCTAATAGGACTTGGCATTGTCTTTTGGGAATAAAGTGACTAGTCACCTTACCTAGATATTTTTCAAAATAGCTTATGATTAGCACATGAGTGTGGGTTTAAAGATTGGCCCATTAATGGCTCTTTGGGCTAGTGGGAGATTGTTGGACATGCGATCCCACGACGAGACATTATGTAATAAATGTTATTGCAAATATCATTCCCTGATCTGAAATAAAGAACAACTGATTTATATAATAGGTACCTTAGTACCATTAGGGTTATGTACCATGGCCATCTTAATGGTCATACATCTATTGATTCAATTGTTGAATCATAGAGGCTGGTGCTTGGATGAATATCTAAAGAGTTAGATTGAGGACTCTTATAGCACTGTTAAATGATTATTAAGAGATGATTTTCAGCCTGAGTAGGGGATGACAATCCTTTCTCTTTTGGTTGATATCTGACCGACCTCTTGATGCAGGTCCTCTACATAGGAATAGAGATTCAGAGGTGTCATATTAGGTAGGTCAAAGAGTTTACTTACCTATGTATGATATAGGCACGCATAGGCACGCATACCGATATAGGCACGCATCCTCTGACTGGAGACAGATGTGTTACTATATGTATGATTATGTACATTTAGCATACCGATAGGTTGATAGTCTAATAAAGGTCTATATACTGACACGCTGGTGTGCATACAAGGTCATATGAGTAATACGATCTTTCAATAGGATAATACATGTTCATTTACTGAACCGGAAGACATAAGCTTGCCCATAAGATATTGGGAATCAAATTCCATACACGGTTGTCTCGCTTTGGAAGTTTGACTGAATTTATAGGTTTGATATATACTTTTGGAAAGTATATGATCAATGCCTATGCTTGTGGAAAGTATATGATCGATACCAACTCCCAATGATCGAATGAGAAACTTAATAATAAAACATTGAAGGAGACAGTTTAAATAGATCTAAAACTTCGAGTTTATCCTAGGTCTTCTAGTATGTAGGATGTACAAATATTAAGAATACCTAAGGGTGATGTGATCATAAACAATTATATAACCACGGCGCTTCCATTCCTAGGGAGTGATGAAATGGGTTTGGATTTTAGTGACTCCTCTCAATAGAGAAGTAATCTGATCTTGGTCCAAATGTTGGACAGTGATCAAGATGTGATTCGAATGCAATGAAAAGATTAGATTTACTGTTTTGATTAAATCAAACGTCTATGGGAGGTCCATAAGATCTGGATTTGAGATTTGATCTCAATATCCAAGTCACTATACGTGGAACGTACAATTGCGTTGTCCTTATCTCCAAGTATCCGCGGAGAAAACGTGTTATCCTTGAAAGAGTTCAGGGATAAATTCATTATTGATAATGTATCCGAGCATTTAGAAATTGATAGTTAAATGTGATTTAATTATCATGAATAATATGAATTTGATTCATATTATTTGGCCATAATAGGAGAGTTATCTATTATAATTAAATTTGATTTAATATCAAAGATGTGAATAATGTGAATGCAATTCATGTTATATGTGCATATGAGAAGAGTCATCTTGGATAATTAAATGTGATTTAATTGTCAAATATATGATTAATGTGGATATCTCTATCCATAATAATTGTGGATATTATAAATATGATTTATAATATGTTGAAGAGATTTAATTGTAAATAGAGCTGCAAATTATATATTATTGTGAATTGGATTCACAATAAACAATTAATTGTAAATCTAATTTACATATTATGTTGGATATATGGATATAATTCATATTTGTCAATGGCATGATTGAAGTTTTTACAATTTAATTTGGAATTATTTTTGAGAAGATAAATGCAATAATTGTTATTGCATATTAATATATATATATATATAAAGAGAGAGATAAAAAAGGAGACTTTATCTTTTTTGGTGGTCGTCCACCTTAACTTGTTCAAGGGGGGACGACCACCCAATATTTAGTAAAGAGACTTAGTCTTCTAATTATCTATGTATATTGATTAAATTTAAAATGAATTATTTATTATCTTGAAGAAGGATATAATTGATTTGTTTTAAACTAATTGTTGTTATTTTTGGAGCAACAAATCACGACCGTTGATTAATAAACTTTTAATCTACACAGTAGATTAAGAGAGCACATGGATTGAGATCCATGTGCACTCCACTAGTATAAAAGGAAGGGTAGCCCTTGTCTTTTAGACTATACACATAATTCTAAGAGGAATTAGAACTCTCCCCATCTCTTTGTCTATTCACACACCCTCTCTCTCTTTCCTTAGATTGGCCATCCACCCTAAACCCTAGAGAGGGTCATAGTCATCGTGATGTCGTTATGCTGCCGAATTGACTACTTATGGATCTCCATCTTCTTTGTTGCGCTTGGCTTGTGAAGAAGATGCCAGATCTCGTGAGACAAGATCATGAGATTCGCTACTTGGATCATCAACATGGAGCACATGTTTCATCAACGCGCTTGCAAAATTCTCCTCAGTTGGATCAGACTTGAGACAGGAGGTCTCTTCATTTAGAGACTCGATCGGAACCATGCTTCAAGAGATAAACCTAATACTTGTTTGTGGTTTAGATGAAATGACCCGAGAAGTATTCTCGGATCATGTGGTTTCATCTTTTCAAACTTTTTAAATTCCGCTACCCCAAGCAACTAGTACGACTAGTCTCTCTCGATCGCATACAATGTGATTCTCACACTTCCGTGATGCGCTTAAGGATTTTCCCATATCCTTCACCTAGATCCAACTACTTTTTGGGTGACATGTGGACGTTCGAATGGTAGAGAAGGCACACCGCTTCCTTAAGATTGGACGACCCAGATTAGATCTGGGTTGTGTTCCTGATCGAATGGCGACGAAGTGCTCTCGAAGAACTCTGGCAAGGTGTGCTTGGATATGACTTTTCTCCATGTTCTAGAGATAATCCTTCCTCCGTCAAGTCCAAGAGCAAGTTGGGACGTTTCATACGTGCAGATGGTCACCGACAATGGTGAGAGAGACATTAGGGCTCAAACAACCCCTGAGGACCTGGAGCCGTTCCAGCTGCTTGGTGGAGTTCCAGAAGGGCTCGTGACATCGTGACCCTCCACCAAAAATGTTCCTTGGCTTGAAGGCTACACCCTCAACATTGGGTTGAAGCGGAAATACACAGAATTAGGTGAAGCAATGAGTCTCCAATGAAGGGTGGTGGAGAAAGACTCAATTTGCCAAATCACGGTTGATTTGAGTTGGAATAAGGGTGATATTGATGGAGAAGGTTAAGGGGGAGATGATGAGATGGTCAACGAGTCAGATTGACGATTGGATCATGGAGAATCCGCCCGGAGCTCAAGCTCCAAGCGAATTGGGTATTTTTGATTTGAAGGCTAATAACGAATTAAACTAGAAATCGAGATGCGAAAAACAAAATAGAAGCTAAGATATACTTAAGAATGCAAAAGAATGGGCCTCAAATCGAATGTTGGCCGATGAAACAGAACCACCATCAGAGCTCCTCCGTTGATGAATGGATTTAGCTCCTCTGACGCTCCTCCTTTCTGCAAATCCCACCTTCCAGTTGTTGTCACCAACGGGAAGATAAGGATCAGGCTCTGAGGGTATAAGAGTACGTGGAGAGGGATTGAATTTGGAATGTAGCAGGGAGGGTTTTATTTATAGGCTACTGAAGGGTCGAAGTTGTATATCGAATAGAGGACGATTCGAAGCAGATCGATGGGATTAGAGGATCAGGTATGAATCAAGGAGATCCCATCGACAATCATTGTTCAATGCTCAAGGCGAATCGATCGTTAGGGTTCTTTAAAAAAAGCAAAAAGTGGGTGCTCGAAGCAGGTGTCAGAATAGAGGAGGTGGGGGAGCTGTTGACCTAGGTCAACGAATGGAGCTCTCTGGTTGGTCCAGGCGGACCAACCGGAAAATTCCATTGCCAAAAATCTTGGTAAATTCACTAATAATTAATACATAAATAAATAAATAAAATTTTTATTAAAACATGAAAAGTATTTGTAATTAAATGTAATATTTTATCCATATTTTTATTTATTTTTATGATGCTTTTTATTGTATGTTAATATTTACAAGTAAATTATAGGTATAAATACATATATTTGGTTTTTGGATTTTTAATTGTATTGTATTTTTATTATTTTGTACTTGTATTTTATATATTTTTTATTTATTTTTATACATATTTAGATATTTTTAATGTATTTTAATGAGCTTGTATGTACACAATTAATTATGTATATATATATATATATTATAGGTATATACATGTATATTTTATCTATGTATTCAAATGAATTATTTATTTTATTTAATTTTGATGATTTTATTTTATTTTAATAATGTAAATGTGTTTCAAATAATATTTACAATTTTATAAAAATAAAATAATTTGAAAATTACAAAGAATAAATATTTCAAATAAATTATTCAAATATATTGCACAATATGGGCCCAAAACCTAACTTTTGCATCTTAACTCCAAATTAAATGAAGCCACCTTCATTAAATATATTATTATAAGTTATATAAATTAAAAGTGATTTTGGTCTGTTTTGATATAGTATGGAGAAAATACAGATCTGTGAAGTTTTTATTTTGTGTGTCACGGACACACTATGCATTAATTTTCTACAAACTCAATTTTGTATTTTTGTTTCCATTTTTATCTAAAATATTCATATAGGTTTTTTGGTTTGAAGTACAAATAATGAAGTATAAAATATGTCCTAAAAATTATTTATAGATAAATTAAAAATTAGGATTTTTATGTCTTTTCTGTACAATTTATCTGTCCTATCTATCACTACATTATTCCTTATCGATCAAGTAGTCATTTAACTGGGTCTTGGGGTTTAGGGTCACTCAACACCTATGATGTTTCATTTCCTTTTCTTTTTCTTTCTTTATTCTTTTATTTTGGCATTAATTACAATATTTTATACAGTAATTAAGGCACAATTAATTAATGTTATTTTGTTCAAATTAATGATATATACATGCATTTAGCTAGGGATTTAAGGCCAAAATGAAAGTACGGTGATGAAATGGAGATTCTTCTTCCCCTTGTACTTGCCTTTGCGCTAGCCCTTAGCAAACACTTATTCTGTAAGTGCAGACAAATAAAGGAAAGATAAAGAAAGAACTCGGATTGAATTTAACTTTTAAACTTGTCTTTACAAAATCGAAGTTTAAAGCTCAATCGGACCTTTGGATTTTCAGTTTGGTCGGAACCTCGTTTAGGAGTAGGATTTGAAACACAACAACCTCTAAGAACCATGAAACTCTACCCAAGTCTCCTCAAAAGCCAGGTCAGAATGAGTCGATGCCATACGCAGTCCCTTATGAATATGAGTCTACCTTGTACAATGTGTGTGGTATATATCTCCTCTCTGCTGAAGCGGTAAAAGTCAGTCTTCTCCAGCATGGTAATCCCACCAATCCAATAAATCTTTCCTCCAGAAGAGGGTTATTCCTCTCTAAGTTCAAGAACAACTGGCTCAAGAAGATGATGTGAAGAGGAGACTGGACGGTAGCCAGTGTAGCTACCTATATTAGGATGCTTTGACAAGTATAGCCAAGTCATCCAGCCGCAGGCTCACACACACACACATTCACACACACACACACACACACATATTGACTTTGAAGCTCAAACTTGCTTATTGAATACATGCTCCGAGATGAATTGATTTTTCTTTAATTTATGCCCGTTTATTTTTTGGAGTTTCTTATTTTCGTATTTTTTAAATACTATGTTCAATAACATTTACATAAGGACTTTTTCCTCTTAAGCTAGTAGGCTATCCCCCTTTTGAGCATTATTGCAACCCACAACTTCTGCCATTAGACCTCATGGCTACTGAGTCGGGTTGGGGTGCAATGGCCATAGAGATGTGACTTCTGATGTTTCCATTGGCTTGTGTCTCATACCGGCAAATCCAACCCTCTACCACTTCAGTTGAGGTAAGCAAAGTGTAATGTGCATGTATGCAATTTAGGTCATTAAAGACATGAGTCATGCGCGTGTTTCGAAATATTCTACTTAGGCAGTCATGATGACACTGAACTATGTCTTGTGATCTCAAAGAATTAAGTCTACTAAACTTGAAGTGCCTCAATTCGAGTTCCTTAAGGTTCCTGTGATTAAGTGGATTAAGATCCAACCAAGCTCCAACCTTCAGATTTTATTTAGACTCGTTCAATTATCATTATCAATTCGAAAAATACGAATGCTATGCACAATGTAGAAAATATTTTTGTGGCGTAGTTTTCTGGTTTTGAACTTTTTATGGAGTTTTTGAAAAAGTTTTGCAATTTTTATGCAATTTTTGAAAATATTCTGCAAATTTTTATAGTTTTTTGCTTTTTCGAATTTTCAGTGGTTTTTCAAAAACAAAAGAAGCTTTGGCAAATAGGGTGCATATCTTTACATGGGAGTGCATCTTTTTTATTTACAAGAATTTAGGTTAAGGATTTACAAAAGGTAGTTACATGGTTTGTAAAGAATTTTTGTAATCTTCAAAATAATTTGCAAGATTTTGACAAACATTTTGAAACTTTATTTTGAAAGAATAATTTGACAAATAATTTTTACAAACATTACTAACTTTGAAAATCATTTTGCGGAGATTTTTACAAAAGTATGTATAGATACTTCAAACTATTTTTACAACCATTTTCCAAACATTTGCAAATATATTTTCAAAACATTGTATTCAAATAAACGAAAGAAATTTTTACAAACAAAACATTTTACAAAGGTTGAAAATATATTACATAATATTTTCCAAACAATTTTCAAAAGATTTTCGAAGAGATTTTTCAACCATTTTCAAGAATTTTGCAAAACATTTTTAACCTATTTATCATTCAGTATATACAAAGAATTTTAAGATATGTTTAAATTTTTATTTGTTAGTCATACAATTGAAAATACACAAGTACGTGTTATGGCTAAAATATATAAAACTTATATATGACCAACCTATGCTTAACTTGAGCTATGTCCTCATACATCGAAGAGAAATGGAAGACATAACTTGTACTAAGTATAGGAGAATCTATACTACAATGACTGGATAAAGAATAAGAAGTCGATTGACCCCCATATACTTATGATCAATCAATCCTAAGTATAGCAGGATGTACACAAGGTAGGGTGGGTCGAGGGTGGGAATAAACAAAGTAGTAGCTCGACCGGTCCCCCCTATACATAGGGTAAAATAGCCCATAATATAGAAATAATGTCAAAATTTGAGGAGACAGACGAGGGGATTAACATGTTTCATATCATCACCACCACCATTCCATCATATCTGCATTTTCCTGTTAAAGAAATTTTTAAAAAATCAAAAAAAAAATCAAAATCACAACACAATAGTAAAAACTAAAAATTTAAAAAAGAGAGAATGGCGGGTGCAGCAGCTCGCCGTCGCACCACCTGCCCCCACCGTTGCTGCTGCACAGCCAGCCGGTAACCTCATTGGTTGCTAGAAATCATTGTTCAACCCTGTTTCTGTCCAGCATAGTTTTGTTACTACCAGTAGCACTGATCTGGGTGATTTGGCTTGCACGTAATAGAGTAATCTTTTGATCAGAGCACTTCAATATTGAAAATGTAATCCATTTAGTGAGGACTCTACTTGAGTTCTGACGACTGTAAGTTTTTCTCTAACATCTTCTCATATACATGGAGCGGACACCATAGCGTGTTTCCTCTTTTTTTAAATAAAAAACCCATCATACATTCCCTAAGAGAATAAGAAATACTTAAAATATTACACAGAACAAATGTCCGGCTACTACAATCAGAGTCCTAAACATGCGTCAAAAGACAACATAATAATAAAAGGAAACAAAGATTTAATACATATGATTACACATTGGGCTAGTGATCAAGCCCAACGAGCCGAGCCAGTCCTTGGCTCAGGCTCGATAAGCCGAGCTGGGCTCGAGCTCGAGCTCGGGCTCGTTCGAGCCAAGGTTGCAGAAAGCAGTAGTCGGTACTTGGTCGGCAAGGTCACTGATTAAGCATTAATCGACAGTCGAGCGACTAATCAGATTTAGTCAACCATTAGTTGATTTTGAATTTTTAATTATTTCAAATATATAAATCATTTTTATACATAGATTTGTACATTTTCTATACTTTCATAATGAAATAAAAGAAGTAATTGACTTTAAATATAACATTATTGCATATTAGAATAAGTTTGCTTATGTATTAACATAGATTTGTATATCTTCTATACTTACATAATGAAACAAAAGAAATAATTGATTTAAATATAATATTAAGCATATTAGAATAAGTTTGCTTTAGAAAAAGCAAAAATAAAAAATATATATATGCTTGATGTAAAAGTCGGTCGATTAGTCGACCCGACCAGTCAGGCTGGCTGACTAATGGCCGACTAGGCCTAGTCGAGTCGGCTACGCCCCTGACTTGACTAGTCGACCTAGTCGGCCGATTTTTGCAAGCTTGGTTCGAGCCATCGAGCCTGGTCTAGGCTCGAGCCCAAGTTGGGCTCGTTAAGTAAATTGTGTACTTTTTGGTGGAAAAGTGTTTTGCATAGTTTCGAACCCACGACCTACTTTATGAATACTGTGTTCCTTACTAGTAGACAACTATCCAAGTTGTATACAAGAGCTTAATTATAATATATATTGTAACATTTTATTTGCTTATAAAAAAAGAAACAAATTACCAATTTTCTAATGTGCGGGCGAGAATAGGATTTTGGGAACCGGGCTGTGATTCCTGACTCGTGAGAGAGGCAAAGCTAGTGAAAGGAAAATCGCAAAGGGCTGCTTTTTTTGTTTGTATTATATATAAATATATTAATATTATATGTATATATTCCTTATCGAGCCTATCGCGACCCTGTTTCCCGGGCCGTCGGATCCTCCCATATCCGGATCTGGTTACTCAGCAATAATTTATTCAGCAATCACAACAAACATTCAGAAATAGACTGCAAATAAAAATACTCAAAAGAAAGTATTTCAACACTTTTCCATTCACAAAATAAAGTTCAGATGATACACTGTCCCACTATAACCATTTACATGTACATCAGCTTGAAAGGAAAATATACAAAAGATTACTAACTACGTTAAAAAGTAAAGCTACTGTGGCTGGCTGGATGTCTAGTATGTAAGCTGTATGAATTTTTAAAGTCCTTGCGATGGCTCACCGATACCTGTTGGGTTTTCCATAAATCATAGGATAAAATTAGCGAATGCTAAGTAATGAAGAAGAGAAAAGCAAACAAATTGTGTAATTTTTCAAAACTTGATATCAAAAAAATTTCATTCTTTCTCATTAATTTAAGTCCTATTCCTTTCTATTCCACATCAGGGATTAGTCCAGGGGAACCCCACCATTCTTGGACTCCGAAGCTGTGGACACTTCGGGATTGGAGATTGTATTGATCTTGATAAGCTTATACCGCCGCACGTCGCCTCAACCAATCCTCCAATACTACCTTGACAATTTCCTTTTCTTTTATTAAACAGGGTCTCAACCTTCAGCCTGGAAAACAAATGAGCACACCGTCCTCGAGGACTCAGTTGCTTAAAACCTCAGGCTAACATTTAATCATATAACCTAGCGGCTTTAAATACATATTATCGTGACCCAGCCGCTATTGAACCACTCGTGCCTCCACATGGCACGACCACATCATCCTTCATTCCAACCTGAATATATTGGCTCCCGGTACCACGCGTTGCAAAACATTCAATTTGCGCGGACTTATCATAACAGGGCAACCGTGTACCACCTAGGTAGGGAAACGCCAATACGGGTTCATTCCGACAAACCTACAGGTTGCATGCCCGACCTGTAGTTCTACTCCCAGTCATCCTTAACGTGACACACGATCCTTTTCAGGATCCAACTCAAACCACATCAATTCACATGATGTAATTCTTTCATTAAGTCTTCGATTTCCATAATCACCAATACTTAGTATAGACTCACATATGTATTATTCATATGTATATATACTCGTATTTATGCATGTTTTAACTCCCAAACCCAAACTTTCAAAGCCAACGCATCAATTTGATGCGTAAACCTTATTTTAGTGGGAATCACAAAGCAATTCTTCAGACTTTTTCAAAAATAGCCAAAATTAGAGTTCTTCATAGCAAAGAACACAAAATCATGAATTTCAATAATTTCTTATGAAAACCCAACAACAAAAGGAAGGATTTCGTTACCTAATCGAGCTCTCTCTCATGTATGCAAGGCTATATCGTGTTTCATTTTTAGAAAGGCTATTTTAAGGCTCCTGAAAGATCGAATTTCATTTTCGTATCCAAACGCTAAGAACATGTCAAGAACGTGAAGAACGAACGAAGAACATGAAGAACAAGAAGAATGTCAAGAACATATTTTCTCTTAAAATTTTGGCAGAGTTTCCCCTTGTATCGGGACATATTTCTCGTAAACATTTCGGCAGAGTTTCCCCTTATATCGGGACATTTTCTCGAAAAATTTCGGCAGAGTTTCCCCTTATATCGGGACATATTTCAAAATAAAAGCGAAAAGAGTTTCCTCTATAAAATCAATCGATAGGAAAATAACAACGAAACTGAAAGAATATACTCAACAACAAGAGATGAAGAACCGGTAGACGCCACACATCTTAGGTGAGTGAACGTGTGATGAATCACAGGGTCACTGACGTGCAAAGCCGCCCGTACCTAAGTAGGGTATTACACTGATTTCTCCATCAAAATAACTATAAAAGCATAATACGAAGAATAGAAACATAAACGATGGAGAATCGGTAGACACCACGCGTCTTAGATGAGTGAACGTGTGACGAATCACAGGGTCACTGATGTGCATAGCTGCCCACACCTAAGTAGGGTGTTACACAGATTTCTCCTCGAACCACAATAGGAAAACGAATCGGAAAGAAAGATGAATCAAGAACAAAACTTGGAAGAACAAGAGTACGAATTGAAAGCCTAGCTTACAAAGCAAACTAAGAGAGGATCATATCTTTCTCCTCCTCGTTCTCCCGACAGCGCTTCGCTAGAGCTCCTCCCTCACCTCCCACTCCTCCTCCCGACATCTCGACCCTAGCCCTTGGGGTGGTGGTGGTAGTGGAAGTCGTAGAGAATGAATGGGTAGGGGGGGTCTATTAATAGGCCCCAGAAAACCACTAACCATGGTTAGAAAACCATGGTTTAGACCTTAACCATGGTTTAGTGGCCTATGGTTTTGGCCCAAACTTATCCCAAACTTGGGGCTTAAGTTAGAACATTCTAGAGGATTCTAGATTTGCTAATGATGCTTAATTAACACTAATCATGATTAACTTTCACTAATCGTGATTTAACTTTCGCGGCTTACACTTATCTTTTGCTAACTATTGATTAGTGTTTACTAATGATCATTGGCGGTTTTCTATCCGTCATTAGTTTCTTTAATCATGTTTAATTAGTCTTAATGACAGTCATTATGGGTTAATGACATCTTAGCCTTCCTTCTCTTTCTTTCGAAAGTCATAACAATTCGAAACGAAGTCCGATTCACCCGAAACAAATTTCGTTGGTTTTCTCTTGACGAGCCGGATTTTATTATATAGGATCTGAGATATGCCAAGTTCAAGGCTTTAAAATTATGACACCCTTAAAGAAAGTCTCATCCTCGAGACTAGAAATGCAGGCATAACAACCTTAAAGAGGATTGAAACCATAACAACCTTAAAGAGAATGAACGTCATTTCATTTATAAAGAAGATATACAATACACAGTGTTATTACTCAAATAAGTAGGGGTATTTCTTTCTCATTTCTGCCTCAGGTTCCCATGTGGCTTCTTCAAACTCTTGTTTCCGTCATAATATTTTAACTAGAGGCACCTCTTGGTTTCTCAACTTCTTGATATCCCTTTCAAGTATTTGCACAGGTATCTCTTGGTATGTCAAGTCTGGCTCAACATGTAAATCATCATAACTTATCTTATGCTTTGGATCCCTAATGTACTTTCTCAGATTTGATACATGAAATACATCATGTATTGCCGAAAGATGTGGAGGAAGTGCAAGTCTATATGCCACTTTTCCAAGGCGCTGAATAATTTCAAAGGGACCCACGAACCTGGGTGCTAACTTCCCATGCAAGAGAAACCTCTGAACACCCTTCATAGGTGATACTTTGAGAAATACAAAGTCACCTACCTCAAATTCAAGGTCTCTTCGCCTGGTATCACTATAACTTTTCTGGCGACTCTGGGCAGTTAATAGTCTTTTTCTAGAAAGTTCTATAGATTCTCTTGAAGTCTATCTGAATCATAAAGGTTCTTTATTTCGACCTCTTCCCAACACAAAGGAGTAGTACACCTTCGTCCATATAGTGCTTCAAATGGTGCCATGCCAATACTTGTATGGTAACTATTATTGTAGGTGAATTCTACAAGAGGCAAATGTTTAATCCACGATCCCTTCCATTCTAAGGCACATGCTCATAGCATATCCTCTAGTGTCTGAATCGTACGTTCTGACTGACCATCTGTTTGTGGATGATATGCTGTACTCAAGCATAGTTGTGTACCTAAGGCTTTCATGAAGTTCTCTCAATAGTGTGAGGTGAATCGTGAATCTCGATCAGAAACTACTTCTTTCGGGATACCATGGAGGCAAATCACATGTGTAATATATAACTCAGCAAGCTGGTCTGGAGTGAAAGATAAGCTTATCGGAATGAAGTGTGCTACCTTTGTCAGACGATCTATTATAACCCAGATACTATCTTTACTACCAGTCGTCTGAGGTAAGCCAATAACGAAATCCATGGAAATGCTTTCCCATTTCCATTCAGGTATAGGGAGGGGTTGTAATAATCCCGGTGGCTTTTGGTGTGAAGCCTTTACCTGCTGGCAAGTGAAACATGAATTCACAAACTCAGCAACATCTTTCTTCATTCCTGGCCACCAAAAGTATGAATGAAGATCCTTATACATCTTCGTAATTCCTGGATGAATAGATAATCTAGAACAATGAACTTCACGTAAAATATCTTTCCTCAGTTCAGGTATGTCTGGTACACAAGCTCTGTGATGGTTATATAGTAGCCCATCTTGTATCAGGAATCCCTCTATCTCATTATTCTCAAGTTGTTGTTTCAAGTCTTTAAGGACTAGATCATCCTCCTGTCCTTTCTTTATTTTATCCCATATCTCTGGTTTGTATCGATGAGGAATAGTTATAGTATCAACACTACTATCAAATGGTTTCCATTCACTCAACGTTGATAGTAAACCCCAGAAGTGGATAGCACTCACTAACCCAGGTGAATAAGTTCTTCTGCTAAGGGCATCTGCTACGACGTTCCCCTTACCTGGGTGGTAGGAGATAGTGCAATCATAATCTTTCAACAACTCTAGCCACCGTCTCTGTCTCATATTGAGCTCCTTTAGATCAAACAGATATTTCAAGCTTTTATGATCGATGAAGAATTCAAAAGTAATACCATACAGGTAGTGTCTCCATATCTTTAAAGCGAAAACTACGGCAGCTAATTCAAGGTCATGTGTTGGGTAGTTCTTCTCATGTGTCCTGAGCTAATTCTGGATACCATCAGTTGAAAATTAAAGATACAGATATTCTTAGTTATGCATTTTGGAACAACAACTTGAGTAGTTCCTCTTGTTTAGTTGTCTATAGTCAATGCACAACCGCTAATTCAAGGTCAGTGAATACTCAATACACTGTTCTTTCTCATTAATCTAAGTCCTATTCCTTTCTATTCTACATCAGGGATTAGTCCAGGGGAATCCCACCATTCTTGGACTCCGAAGCTGTGGACACTTCGGGATTGGAGATTGTGTTGATCTTGATAACCTTATGCTGCCGCACGTCGCCTCAACCAATCCTCCAATACTACCCTGACAATTTCCTTTTCTTTTATTAAACAGGGTCTCAACCCCAGCCTGGAAAACAAATGAGCACACCGTCCTCGAGGACTCGGTTGCTTAAAACCTCAGGCTAACATTTAATCATATAACCTAGTGGCTTTCAATACATATTATCGTGACCCAGCCGCTATTGAACCACCTGTGCCTCCACATGGCACGACCACATCTTCCATCGTTCTAACCCGAATATATTGGCTCCCGGTACCACACGTTGCAAAACATTCAATTTGTGCGCACTTATCATAACAGGGCAACCGTGTACCACCTAGGTAGGGAAACGTCAATACAGGTTCCTTCCGACAAACCTACAGGTTGCATGCCCGACTTGTAGTTCTACTCCCAGTCATCCTTAACGTGGCACACGATCCTTTTCAGGATCCAACTCAAACCACATCAATTCACATGATGTAATTCTTTCATTAAGTCTTCGATTTACATAATAAAAAATACTTAGTATAGACTCACATATATATTATTCATATGCATATATACTCGTATTTATGCCTGTTTGAACCCCCAAACCCAAACTTTCAAAGCAACGCATCAATTTGATGCGTAAACCTTATTTTAGTGGGAATCACAAAGCAATTCTTCAGACTTTTTCAAAAAATAGCCAAAATTAGAGTTCTTCGTAGCAAAGAACACAAAATCAAGAATTTCAATAATTTCTTATGAAAACCCAACAACAAAAGGAAGGATTTCGTTACCTAATCGAGCTCTCTCTCGTGTATGCAAGGCTTTATCGTGTTTCATTTTTAGAAAGGCTATTTTAAGGCTCCTGAAAAGATCGAATTTAATTTTCGTATCAAAACGCTAAGAACATGTCAACAACGTGAAGAACGAACAAAGAACACGAAGAACGTCAAGAACATATTTTCTCTTAAAATTTCGGCAGAGTTTCCCCTTGTATCGTGACATATTTCTCGGAAAAATTTCGGCAGTGTTTCCCCTTATATCGGGACATTTTTCTTAAAAAATTTCGGCAGAGTTTCCCCTTATATCATGAGATATTTCAAAATAAAAGCGAAAAGAGTTTCCTCTATAAAATCAATCGAGAGGAAAATAAAACGAAACTGAAAGAATATACTCAACAACAAGAGATGAGGAATCGGTAGACACCACACATCTTAGGTGAGTGAACGTGTGACGAATCACAGGGTCACTGACGTGCATAGCCGCCCGCACCTAAGTAGGGTATTACATAGATTTCTCCATCAAAATAACTATAAAAGCACAATACGAAGAATAGAAACATAAATGATGGAGAATCGGTAGACACCACGCATCTTAGATGAGTGAACATGTGACGAATCACAGGGTCACTGACATGCATAGCCGCTCGCACCTAAGTAGGGTGTTACACAGATTTCTCCTCGAACCATAACAAGAAAATGAATCGGAAGGAAGATGAATCAAGAACAAAACATGGAAGAACAAGAGTATGAATTGAAAGCCTAGCTTACGAAGCAAACTAAGAGAGGATCATACCTTTCTCCTCCTTATTCTCGACAGCGCTTCGCTAGCGCTCCTCCCTTGCCTCCCCCTCCTCCTCCCGACCTCTCGACCCTAGCCCTTGGGGTGGTGGTGGTAGTGGAAGTTGTAGAGAATGAATAGGTAGGGGGGGATCTATTTATAGGCCCCATTAAAAACCACTAATCATGGTTAGAAAACCATGGTTTGGACCTTAACCATGGTTTAGTGGCCCATGGTTTTGGCCCAAACTTATCTCAAACTTGGGGCTTAAGTTAGAACATTCTAGAGGATAACACTAATCGTGATTAACTTTCACTAATCGTGATTTAACTTTCGCGGCTTACGCTTATCTTTTGCTAATTATTGATTAAATGTTTACTAATGATTATTAGCGATTTTCAATCCGTCATTAGTTCTTTAATCATGTTTAATTAGTCTTAATGACAGTCATTATGGGTTATTGACATCTTAGCCTTCCTTACTTCTCTTTCTTCCGAAAGTCATAACAATTCGAAACGAAGTCCGATTCACCCGAAACAAATTTTGTTGGTTTTCTCTTGACGAGCCGGATTTTATTATATAGGATCCGAGATATGCCAAGTTCAAGGCTTTACAGAGCCCTTATTGACTTATCAAGCCGAGCGAGGCTCGGCTTGTTAAGCTATTGAGCCCAAAATTCTGGCTCGGGCTCGGCTCAATAGCCTATTGAGCCAGGTTCACGAGCCCTTATCGAGCCGAGCCCGAGCCTGGCTCATCGAGTCGTGACTTAATACCAGGCCCTAATTACACATGAAATGAGGAAATGCTGATCCAACAATCTGTAGATAAAAAAACAATGTCCAACTCTCACTGGAGGTCCCCTGTGATGCTTTGCAAAACTCGGATCTCTATCTGAAGACTAAACAAAAGCTGAGGGGATTTCCAATCGACAATCCAAATGGCATAACACTGAATGTATGTATGTGTATATGCATGTATGTATCATTTTCGATATGGCATTTGAAATTTTCCTAAAAAGTGTGTCTACATAACATAACCATGTAAGGATAAAAAAGTTGGAAACTGAACCAACTAGAGGTATAAGAGAAATTGTGCTAACTACCAACTAATGTCTTATACTCCTATATTTCCCTTAATTTGTAGATCATGTAATACTTCCATTTATGATTCTGGATCATTTATTGGTCAATTATTATCGCAGACCACCGGCCAGAAGTAAAGTATTTAGCGCCCCCAGGATTTTTAGCCCATGCCTTAGTATGAACAAGTAATTGATCTAGGAGGTCAATGTCAACAACACTTCGAGGCTTATGCTTCACCTAGATACCAATAGGTCCATGTCAAAAATGCCTTGAGGCTTACACCTCACCCAAATCCTGTGAGGCATAAGCCTCAAGGCATTTTTGATGGCGGTGAGGCGGCTCCTTAACCACTTGAACTAATTATATGATGTTTTGAGATTTTTTTAAGATCACAACTTTTTAGCCCAAAGAGCTTCTCATCTTTATGCTTTTGGAGGTTTGAATAATAAAGATTCTTAGTCTAATTTTTGGTATCTATACTGTAACACAGTAGCAATAGCGGCGTGCTTTCAGAAAACATGAAACACATAGAAAACCACTTCAACATTGGGAATCTCGAGGAAACTTTGAAATACTAGCAAAATCTTGAAAGAGTTGATAAACATTGAGGATTACATCAGTAAACATCAAAAAGTGACTTCCTTACACGACTGGGAGAAAAGGACCGATTACCTAGTGCGTAGGTGGATTTACACGCGAAAGGATTATCCTATGTCGTTACATGCTTCATGCACCTGGATCACGACCTATGACATCAACCTGTAGAGATGATGTAAACCATTTACTGTATTCTCTTTGTCCCATGTTGGTTGGTGGTGGGACGTGAGGGCGTTGGTGGGGTTATATAAAGAACACTGGATATTTTATAATCATAGAGAATTTTTATGAAGATCTAACCTAGAGGGTTATTTCTCTCATGGAAATAGGATGGTCACCATGACAATTCTCGAACCATGGAAACATTTCTTCTTTTCATGGTGCTATACATATTTTATATTTCACATCGTATAGTAGTAAGCTGATGCATTTCCCTCAATATCCATGTATGGAAGAACGGTTGACTTTCTCAAGGAGAAGATGATGGTAACTTTTTTTAGAACCCTACACATCAAAGAAGCCACGTCACTATTCATGGTGATGCATTGCAAATGATAATGGGCAAGGCCCATGGCATGAGAGTGTCATTGTAGCAATATGGTAGGCTCGTAATGTGGTCGAGATGGCCAATGACTGCACCAATTATGTAAGTCACAAAGAAACATATGGTTTCAAGAATGTGTTGCAAAGAAGATGCGACTTCTAAAAGGATCATACACCAGAAAAGGTGCATGACGATCTGATGCACTTATACATCGAGAAAACTAGGATAAAATCGACGTGCTTAGACAAAGAAGAAAGAAAACCAAGGTAAAATATGAGTTAGAGCTAGCCATGAAGTGATCCTCATCAAGAACCACCCGAGGTGGATGCGAGAAGACCATAAGATCATCAAGGAACCCTTTATGGCGGTGAGGAAGTGCCGCTTCTTGTAATCCACACATATCTCCAGGCACGAAAGTGATGATGCCATGAAGCTTGAAGGGATTGGATAACTAGTGTATGGGTGAGCATGAGTAAGCAACCAACCTCAAGTATTTAGTAGGTGTAGGTCAGGCCATGACCCCTCGTTAATTTTAAACCCATGCCTTAGTAGGAACAAGTATTTAGTCTAGGATACGTTACTCTCTACTTTGGGAATGTACACTCTTCTTCGAATATATGGGAACACTGTGCTCAATAGTAGCTAGTTTTGGATCCGACTTACAAAGTAGAGTGCATACCATGGAAGGCCGTATCTGCAATATATCGTCGATATATCGGTTTCGACAGGGTCAGGGTTTCGATATTACCCAGTATCTCCTTTTACAGGGATATCGGGGATATATCGCCGATATATCGACGATATATCACCATATCGGCTCATATCGGTCGAAAATAATTGGATTCAGTAGAAAAAATCCCGGATATCGATTGATATTGTCGATATTTTGCCGATACCTCTATATATCAATGCTATTATTCATGGAAGATTGATTCACCTACTTATCTAGCTACATATAGTATTAAAACACACAATGGTTTATATATATTTTGTTTCGGGTCAGGGGCGTTGCCCCCGCACCCCCACAAGGGGGGGGGCAACTTAGGTCCCCCCAGCCCCTCAGGCTCGCTGACCGGGCAGCGAGCCCCCTGTACTGGTAGGGTATGGTGCGACAGGAGGGTGCTTACAATGGTTCTTCAACTTGATGTATGTTTATAAGTTATTTCATGTTGTAAGACTTGAATGAAGTCGATTTCCAATAACTATAAGTCAATTCTTCACAAACAAAAAATCTATAAAGTCAAGAATCAAACATTAATATCGATATGTTCAAAATGATCGACATATGCGATATAAGCTTCATTGATTGATCGATATGTGTGATCTAAGAGTATATTTGTAAGCTATTTAGTGATCTAAGAACTTGGATGAACTCCATTTTCAATATATATAGGTCAACAACTAACAGTACCAAACGATATGTTCAATATGATCGATATGTGCAATATAAGGATCATAGTCTTCACAAATAATCTATATATGTCATCTAAGTGTTTATATGTAATTTGTTTGATGTTATAAGAGCTTGAATGGAATCCATTTCCAATATCTAAAGGTCAGGAATAAACATTAATAATGATATGTTCTATATGATGATCGATATGTGCAATATATGGTCTATAAATGATCGATATTAAGTGTGTATTTGTAGGTTATTTGTTGTTATAATATCTTGGATGATCTTAATTTCTAAAAAGATGCCAAAAAAATTGGCTTTTTGAGGCATTTTCAACATTTCCACTGATATCGTCGATATATCATCGATATATCCGGATATATCCATTTCCGGGCGGACCGAAACGATATCGATATTGATACGTCCTTCCATGGTGCATACCTCCATCCCATCACATGATGCCCTTTGGGTGTGTATCCAATATATGTCTAACATATTATAGGGATGCATGCCCAGCCTTTGGTAAGCATCTCCTCACACAAAATATTAATTTATTAATCACAATGTCCTCGCTCTTAGATACTTCATTTATGATATCACAAATTGCGCCAAAAAATTATGCATTGGAACTATCAGAATCTATAAAGTGTCTCCTCATACAACTAGTCGAGTGTTCAGTCTTGTCATCCGCCGAGGGGATGGTAACTGCTAGTTAAGAGCCACTACTCAGCTACTGGGGATATCGAACATCAATATAAGCTTACGATAACTAATAGACAATTCAGGATTATATCGTCTTGTTTAGTCAAGTGGTGTACTTGATGAATCCTAGATTCATCAACATTATATTAAGTTTTTAACCCTTTATCTTAACCTAAGCAATTAATAAAATTACTAATTGGATGTAATTAATAATAAACACTATGTATATAATTAATGCTAATTAATGTAAATAAATAAAAGATCAGATTATGTTGTAAATATTGTGAATATTTAACCACGTGTTCTGTGATTTTATGTCTTTTCCATTACTTTATGAAATCCATAAAAATTAAGATAATGTGGTACGTAATATTGTTCAATTATATTCAGATTTAAAATACCAAAAAATTGGCAAAACAATTGAAAAATACCTATAAAAAATATTACTACGTATATATGAAGTATTTTATTCCCACTTAAATGGTCTGGTGGTAGTACAGTGTGCCTACCACCCAAAGACCAGGGTTCAAATCCCCCCTTGTGAGGTTTGCTTTAGGCATTCGACAACTAGCGTAAAAAATATTCGAATCTTTCAACATGGATTTGAGCAAGAATCCATGTAGCCGGCCTTACTTATAGTGGGAGAAGGATTCACCATTTTATATATGATGTATTTTGGTTTTGAGTTCCCCATGAAAGTTGTAGATCTAAAAAAGATACACAACTTTCATGTTGAACATTTTTCCATTTGACGCCATTCGATATTTTATTTTGATTTCTACTTTATTTTTAGTTTAAGAATTTTCTCATTGGGCCATGTGCCCGCTTCTGGGTACGCCACGTGACCCGCCTTTTCTATACAACCCGCCTACCACATGGACCGTCTAATCGTTTGATCAAACGATCCTCACTCATCGTAGACCACCTCGTCAGAGGCCGTTTGATGCATCTCATCAGATGACCTCCATTCTTTCTAGTGCACCTCGATCCTAGCCGATAGATCATCAGATCCAACAGCTCCATGTCACCTTCAACCTCCGCCGGCTACGCCTCCAACTCCCCAACCACCTCACTGGTGGTTCTTCGCCAATTTATAACTCCCTCTCCACGTGTCTTCTTCCACCTCCATATGGTACCAAAATGGAGCCACTTCATCCCTCATCTTCGCCAACCCCTCAACCTCCATCGGTCATCTCAGCACAACAACTTCTCGACCCTTGAAATCACTGCCTCCACCTAACCGCTCTTCGAACAAAACCATGAGGAGGGCATCCGTTGCCAGCATCTACCCTTGTGAGAGATTTCTCTGAGGACCCTTCTTGCTGCCTATGATTTATAGAGAGAGGTCAAGCTACGATCGAGATACATCTCCAGTGAGATCCATGACGTAGTTGGCCGTGTCGCAGCGACTGCCATCATTGCTTGAACTTCACGCACTCGCCACACTTGTTAAGCGAGGACCAGGAGTTTTAGAGCTCCAACCCATTGCCTTAATTCCATCCGATTCCATCTTCCATCTCTAGGTAAATCTATGTCCTTTGTTCCTTCTTGTTTTCTCTGAATTTAACCTCTACACACACACATCTTCACTCCACTTTTATCAACCTTACACCTTCACCATACATCCGATACCTTTGCTGATCCCTCAGACATCTCCTTTTCTTCCTCTAGACCTCTCTCCACCTCGATCCCTTCTTTTCCTTGCACAGGTGAAGAACCCATTAGGGCTCCATTGATTCAACCCTCATATCATTCAATTCACCTCTAAATCACTCTCCCTCGTTTTGGCAATCTCCCTAACCACTACAAGTACCTCGAAGCTTCAATGATCGGAAGCTCTGAAGCCTCTTCGATCTCAAGCTCCACCGCTGACAAAGCTTCATTGACTCGCTCATTCAACCACTGTAAGCCCATCGTCGATCCTCAACCACCTTCGCCAAAGCACCATCACCCTTCCCCGACTGTCAGGGAGCTCAAAGAATGCAGGAGGAGGAGGAGCATATCCTCGTCAGAGCTCCACTTATGCGCCACCGCTTGCGGAGGAGCTCCGCCTGGGGAGAGTTTTTAGAAAGTAGGAAGCGGAAGCGGAATCAGAGAATATAGAACAAAGAATAAAATACGGAACACAAAGATTTTTATGTGGAACCCTACTCCCTAAGGAGCGGGATGAAACCACAGGAGAATGCCTCAGAGGGCTGTTGTGTCTACTGCACTTTTCTCTCATCTGATATAGGAGGTATGGGGCACCTTATATAGCCTCCACAATGCCTCCAAGTCCCACCGCTGGTAGATGTGGGACTAAACATATGGATGGGGTAAATGGATCCTGGAGGTATCCATTTACCCATCTACAACTCATGGGCGCACAACCAAATACTCCAATACTCCCCCTCAAGCTGGAACATGCAATGCTCAGCTTGGACAAACAAATAGAAAGAAACTCAACTCACGCTACAGGACACTACGTACAATATCAACCCAACGCGCACAACTGTTGATGTCGAGGATGTTGCTTCTCATGCCATGCAGGTGAGGAGGACGAACAGGTTGGAGTGTGTGTCTGCTGAATCTCCTCATCGGAGAGCATGTGCTCTGACCTGCGCCTGTCAGAGTCACTGCAACTGAAAATGAGTCTCCTTGTTGGAGTACTCTGGCCCGCCACAATAATGTAAACAACTACTTCATTTTCTGAAAAAGGGACGAACTGAAAAGGCCGTGGAAGTGCAATCCTCGTCGGAGTCCACGGTAACTGGAGAATGGAGTCTGAAAGAAGTCTCCTCGTCTGAGAACCGGGTCTCTCCCATCTGGCACAGAGAATGGTACACTACTCTGGTGTCCCTATGATACCACATGAAAAACCCTTGCCAACATGGCATAGGGAATGGTCATCTACTCTGGAGTCCCTATGGCTCACATGAAAACTCTGGCCGACAAAACAAGAATAATGATGGGGACCGAGAGCAAATGATGGCAAACATGTGCATATCTGAAAGAAGACCGCATACATGTGTGTGTCTGAAAATGAGTCTCTCTTTGGAGAACTCGAAAAATGGGCCTCTCTACATGGAGTGCCTCGAACTTGGACTCGGACCAATTTGAATGTGGTGTCTGAAATCTGAATGTCGAATCTGATAAACTACAGAGTCTGGAAATCTGTCTGGTCTGACGAATCTGATATCTATGAAATCTGGAGAAGACCTGTGACTCTACATAATACTCTCCCTTTCTCACATACTTGTCAGAAAATAAACATCGACAAAGTTGGGAGAAGACAATGACATGGGGAAAACAACATGAACAATCACAAAAAAATTTCTTGCGGCTTTTCAATTTTTTATATAAGCCGTCACATTTTTTTAACATTTTTTTAAGCCGTTTCAACCATTTTTTACGGCTTTCCACCATCATTTTTTTTAAAAATATTTTTTTACTCCTTCCCTTTTTTTTTGTGTACTCCTTTTATTGTACGCAACTCTCTCTCTCTCTTAACAAATAACTCTTCGCCCAATAGTAGGCCCAAAATGCAACTGTACTCCTCATGGCCTTTTTTGAAACGGCCGCCAAACTCCTTTTTTAATGGCAGACACCCTCACTCCTTTTCAAAATAGGACACGACTCCCTATTTTCTCTTGGGCCCATTCAATACACAACATTTTTTTATAATGCATGCCCTTTAGGGTTCCCACAGTGGGAGACCCCTTTCTATCGCCAACGCCCCCGCTGGGGGCTTCCTGCTTCTGTCGTCGATGTCGCCGCCGCGATGGGGCTACTCGCGTGGGCGGAGGCTAGGGCTTGGACGCGCATTGTCCCTACGCGCCGCCTGTGCGCTACGAGCGGGAGTGCACCGCCTTGGTGGGTTCAGGGATGTGGATGAGGTCTGCTCCGCCTGGATCTGGAAGGAGGCGAGTCCCTAGAGGGGCTTTGTGTTGCCTGGAGCACGTGGCTTGAGAGGGGTGCGTAGAGGATTGCCACCAGGAAGGAGGGATGATCGTCTCTATTGAAGCTCGTGATTTGGAATCGCCTGGGTTCAAAAGGATGGTGCCGTCGCCAACTGTGGACCGCCTGGAGTTGTGTGGTGCCGCATGGGGCGGCAGGACAGAAGCTGAAACGCCTCCTCATCGGCCACGTGTGTGCTGGCTACCTGGAGGTGGATATCGAGATGCACGATGGCTTGGAGAGGGAGCGGGGTCGTCACATGGACAAGGGGATCCCTCCAGGATATTGCCAAGCCTGTCAGTGTATGGGAGAAGCGGCTAGTATGGGAGAAGCGGCTAGGTCTAGCTGGAAGATGCGGCTCCGCTCGTTGAGGAACGCTTGGAAGGAGATCGCCGAGCACGACCTGCTATTGCTGGAGGAACCCTAGGCCAACCTGGAGATGATGTCAATTGCCCGTGCGAGAAGGAAGCAGGGGCACTGAGTCTTGTACGTGGTTGGTGCTGAGAGTTTTAACCATGTTCATGGTCCCAAATTATTGGTTGATAGAGAATCAAAGTGAATTTACCAATAAATCACAAAATGTTATGGTTCTTACATATGATTTATTATTTTATTCATAAGTAATTCGTCGGGATCCGCACCTTTGTTTGTTATTTATATATACTTATTTTCTTTTGTAAATTATACCATTTATAAAGAAAATCATTTAACATAAAAAATAAAGTGCAGTTGGTTGTATCCAACCCATTCTTGAAATACACTACTCGCACACACTCCCTTTCCAAAATAAATCAACACACCAAGCACTACGCTTAGATTTATTGGATTTGTTGCTAAAATATCGGTACAGGTTCATCCGATCAGTACAAGGATGAGCACAATCCATAATATGAACCGTAAAGAAAACATTTTGCTAGAGGTGCTCCCACAAAGTGTCCTGGATCTGGAGGGTTAGGGCTCGCGAAGGAGCCCCTGACCATTGTACATGCTGAATTTTTTCATCGTGATTTAGAACTGCGAGAAGATCCACGAATATGAGAACCCTAGAATCGAATTAGGGTTTCAACAGGAAACCCTAGAACTTGATCTTGAACAGGAACCTACATGATACATCAATCTTCAAGAACTCCAAAAATCGAATCTCGAATACAAAATAAGGAATATAAAACTCCTTGAGAATCGACCCGCTCTGATACCATATAAGAAAATAAGAACGGAAGCGGAATCAGAGAATATAGAACAAAAGATAAAATATGGAACATAGATTTTTACGTGGAACCCTACTCCCTAAGGAGCGGGATGAAACCACAGGAGAATGCCTCAGAGGGCTGGTGTGTCTCTTGCACTTTTCTCTCATCTGATACAGGAGGTCTAGGGCTCCTTGTATAGCCTCCACTGAGCCTCCAAGTCCCACCACTGGTAGATGTGGGAACTAAACATATGGATGGGGTAAATGGATCCTAGATGTATCCATTTACCCATCTATAACTCAGGGGCGCACAAGCAAATACTCCAACAAGAGTACATATATTGTTTGATCAAATCCCATCGACTTTGATCTGACGGTCCAGATTGTGCTCGAGCCTCACTCCATTCCTTCAAGTTTCGGTGAGAGTCCAAACCTCACTCGGCATCTGTAGGGAGCCATGTGTCCCGAGGCTTCAGCTGAAGTAGACATTATGCGCTTTATGCATGCCGCCCCGGGATATTTGCATTCAAGCCTTGTCGGGATATTGAAATTACATTTATACCCCTACACGCTTAGACTTTACACATAAACCCTCCTGCCTTATTTTTATTGCAGATAAGTCCCTGTGGACATTTTTGAGAAGTTTTTAATTAGTTTTTATTGCAATTATGCCCCTGGATTGTATGTTTAATATCTTATGCGTATGGATTTCAATCTTAATGAAAATGGTCTCTTCAGAATCGTAATTTTGTGTTCTTACATCATGCCTTGATTGTTCCGTTTTAAAGTAAAATTGACTATTAATTCATATAACAAAATTCATGCTTGTTTACATGTATTTACTTTACCATTAAATTATCTTGGCTCTTAAATTCACATAAAATTAGGCAAATGTAACATCCAGATTCTAACAAACTCGAACTCGACACGAATAAGGTTCGAATAACTCAATAAAGTTGTTGGTCGATACTAAACAACCTAAAACGATCTATTGATCGTGAATCAAAAGTCGTTCAGGCGAAATCGACCAAAAATCGGCCGATTCGTAATGCGTGCCGCGAAAAAGCCGTGACGCAAATTCGGAAACCCGTGAAATTAATCGAGACTGTCATTAGATCCGATTCGACGATACAAGACCAACGGAATCGTTCATTTGTCAATAGGAGATCGTTTGACATTTTTAATTAACAAAATTTAACTCCAAACTGAAACTGTATCTCGGAAATTTCGGGCATCCAAACCCGACCGAAAGTATATCAATATTATAATCATTTTGATCGTCGTTCCGAGATGGTCAAAACAAGATATTGCGCGTCAAAATCCGAGACCCGAGGTGCGTGTACGGTTCATTTTAAGTTGTCAAATAATAAAAAAATATAAAAAAAATAATGTAAAACTTAAATCTCAGTAATAGTCGGCTGCTGTTTGTGTAATAAATATATAAAATTGTTTTTTTTCTAAACAACCACCTAATTTTTTCCCTCCACTTGCCCTTTTTCTTTCATTCCCACTTGACCAATTGTCCCTCCATGTGGCAAATAGTTAGGACTTCTCTACCCTTATAAATAGCCAGCCCACTCCTTTCTTTCTCTCCTATAATCCCAATATCGGGAAGCTGTAACCTCCCTTCTCCTCCTAATTTTCTTCTCCCTTTTCCTATTCTCTCCAGCCTCTTCACTGCAAGCTGTAGTCAACATCCTGGGAGTATATTTTTCCTTACCATTCTATGGTCTGGAAGTGCCTGGAGCCATCAAAATCCTGTTGGAGCTCCTCCATTCTCCAGGAGCTGTTAGCAATCCAAAACAATCTTCAAATTAAGGTACAGTCCCCCAATCTTTTGCTGCCATGCATGAGTTCCACACCCCTCTTCTACTACCATTTTATAATTACAAGATCAAATGTACACTCTTTTTTCTAACTCCTTTGCAGCCATTCATGTATCAATGACTTCATCACTATTTACCACTAGACCTAAGCAATGTCTATTCCTAGATTAAACTTGAATTTTTATCTTCCAGGATCCTGGATTTTTGTTACAGTGGGGTTTTTATAGGAAAGAATTAGCATGCTCTGTAAGATTAAAAAAAATGATGAATTTAGGAAGTAAGTATATAAGTACTATAGACTAGTATAAAAAATGTGAAGAATTTAAGTAGTTAAATTCTCTGTTGCTGCTGCTGTAGACTGATAAAGTATATATCTATAAATTAATGTTGTTAACTCCAACATGCAAAGTCACGGAAATATGAATTTGGATATAGGGGTTTAATTTCTTTTATAGCAATACATAATAAATTTATGCCTTGAACCTTGTAACATGGAAACCTTAGTTTCTTATTTTTGTGCTATAATTTTATATTAAAAGAAATGACGGGTTTACATGTTTCCTGTGAGGTATTAATTTCAGTATATCTTAGATATGTCCAAATGAATTATTCTGAGCATGTAGTTCTCCTAATATCTTAAATTCTAAATACTCATTGTTTGGTTAACTATTGTTAGCATAATTAAATTTATGAAGCTTATTAAAAGACTAAAATTTACTTTAAATTGAATCATAAAATCTGATCACTTTTCTAACAGATTGATACAAATAAATGAAGATTATAAATAAATAAATAAATTTACTGTTGAATTGAATTATAAAGTTTAGTTCTGTTGTAGTTCTCGATTTCCTGAATTGAGAAATTGTGATCTGGAAGATTTATTTTTTTAGAAATTTGTAACTGATGGTTAGTTGATATAATTATATTAGACATTGATATAATTCATCAAGGAATTATAATACCTTGTCAATATAATTTCCAAGATGCTTGCCATGTTCACAAAGAAATTGAATAAGCTAGTTGGTAGTGGTATTGTAAATTTTATGTGGGATTAAAACCCCATTTCTCAATGGTTATTGGAATTGAATACCTTTGTAAATTTTCTTAAGATAACCCCACTATTAAACTTTTAAAAAAAGGTCTAAAAGGGCAAAACATGAATACACATGCTTAGATGGGTTAATATTTGGATATATTTTTAAGGAGTGAGCTGTTTAAGGAGTAGTAATAGACATAATAAAGAAATTCTTATCCTATCTAGGATATCTATGAATCATCTAAAACAATAAGTTCTACTCTGGATAATCATAAAACAACTGGGGATATTAGGGTTAATCGCATACAATGGATCTATAAAATTAAGGCAACCAATAGGCCAAGTTTTAGAAACCAAAAACCTCATTGCTTTAATAGATCAAGGAACTTAAGTAATATGGCACTACGGTGGAATCTATGAGGTACTTTAGAGTTATGAGTGAGTAATAACTAACAATTTTTATTGCTGGTCATGATGACTTTTACGCCTGACTGTGCGAAGGTGCGGTGACCCTCAACTGGACGGGATAATAGGAAGTCCAGTTTGGGCAGCGGCCGCCAAGTGCGCGAGTCTAGGATCCCAGTCCATTTTCGGTTTTACGCGAGCTCGCAGTGTTTTTACGCCTCGTTGGGATCCCGACTTTAGACCAGCTCCGCTGACCCTCTATTTTAGGACACCCAGGCGGGGGATCCTCGGTTTTTAGTTTTCGTATGAGCTCGGTTGCCCGTTACCTGTCGGGCCATTTTTCTAGACTAACTTTTCCGGGAAGTCTCTCTCACCCGTCTCAGTGGCGTAGTTTGGGGGTAGACCTATCCCTCTATTGGATCGCACTTCCAATTAGAGGGCGAGACGGAAGAGCCATTTGTAGGCTACTTCACCGCTTGAGTTTACTTTCACCAATAGACTTGGTGATTATACATCTAGATCATCCATATCTATATCTACATCATCTGGTGTTACATCTGAGAGAGTTGCACTTGAGGATTGAAGGGATTACAATTAAAGTTGAGTAAATGGTAGTGATTATAATCTGATTCGAAATCCCATTAAGCTAGTAGATGTGTTGGGAACTTAGTTAGGATGCATTACACAACACCGCATGCCTACGGAGGCACACCAACCCTAAGACATTCCCCAAGTCTTAGAGTCATAGTGTGAGGTTACACACTAACCAAGACCACTAACTATCCACTAGACTTAAGAATCTAAATAAATCAAGAAATCTATTCAATCTCAAACTTTTCCATCATCATTCACAAACGTGATCTCCGAAGAAAATGATGTTATATACTTACACTCATACATTCATGAATATTCAACTACATTATAAATATGTCATACATGGAAAGTGTTGGATTAATGAATGGTAATGAGAGATGCTTTCAAACAACTTGAAAACCTTTTTACTTACGTAAGTAGATGTAAATTATAATTGTTTCCACCTTTCTACTTGCTCTCTTTTGCACATAATAAATTTACTTGTTATTTATTTTTAAACTACGGATTGTATTCACAATTGTGACTCTGTTTCTTTCCTAAACATGTTCTGGCAGGCAAAAGGCCTGCTGTTCAGTAGTTGTTCATGATTCCAGGCGATAGGGTTTACACCAGACGTATGTTATTTTGTTTTAGTTTTTGGTTCAGTTGATAATGTAATATGCTTCTCTTCTATTCAGTCAGATTTTTTGGAAATACTGTATGTACTGTCAGACACTGTACATGTTGTAAAATAAATGGAAGTTAATGAAATAAAATTTTTATGACATTTGTCTCTATTAGTTTGTGGTTATGAATGTGGATGTGAATGTCATATGCAAATATAGTAGCGCGAAAAAATTTCCCTATTTTTCTATAGCTTGTGTGATCTCATGTGAATGAAATGCCGCGAAAGTAGCGTAAAATGGGTACCAGGATCCTAAGAGGTTGACAGCATTAGTACCAGTTGTATCACTCCCTGTTTAATTGAGTTTTAAACTATATTAAGGATACTTTTAGCTCTGTTTAAACATGAATGGGTAATCACATGTTAAGGACTAATACGCTTCTTTATTAAATCGATTCATTACTTAGTTGATCATCTTAATTGAGCATTAATTGTGGACTTAATTTTTCCAGACCAATTCATCATATATGTGCAAGTAATTCATGTGGTTCATTGTGTGATTTTTGTACTTGTTTGTCGTAACATCTGGAACCAAATAAACCTGAACCCAAACCATTTGGGTCAAATTAACCAAGAAAGTTGTTTGGTAAATAACCAAAATCGATCAATTGATCGGAAATCAAAAGTCATTTGTGTGAAGTCGACTAAAAATCGATGGTATCGTAATGCGTGCATGACAAAGTTGCGACATAAATTCGAAAACCACGAAGCAAACCAATACAACCATAAAAATCCGATTCAACGAAATAAGACCAACGGAATTGACTGTTCATTAATCGGATGTGGTTTGTATTTTTAAATCGCAAAATTTAACCCAAACCAAAACCGTATCTCGAAGGGCATCCAATCTCGATCAAAAGTACATCAATGTTATACTTATATTGATCATCATTCAGAGATGATCAAATCAAGATATTGTGCATCGAAATCGGAGGTTCGATGTACGCACACGGATATTTTTAAGGGTTTTTATCAGCTGTGCCCCTCTGAGATATTGCAATTTCAGTTATATCCCTCCCTTTTATGAAATATCGGTTTTGCCCTTACCTTCTTGCAATATTCACAGTTCCGCCCTTTCATAATATCAGTTGTACCCCTAATTTACCTTAATAAAAGGGCAAAACCGTGAATTTTGCAAGAAGGTTGGGGCATAACCGATATTCCAAAAAAGGGAGGGGCATAACTGAAATTGCAACATCTCAAAGGGACACACCTGATAAAAATTCTATTTTTAAACATCTCAAATAAATGAATCAATTTTTTTGTCATACTGTTCCAGCAGTTAAAGAAACAAAAGGAAAAGGGATTTGTGACATCAGCATGCTTGTTGGAGTATTTGATGTATGCTTCAGTTATGAGGGAGATGGGTAAATGGATCCCTCCAGGATCCATTTACCCCATCCAAGTGTTTAGTCCCACATTGTCCAGCGGTGGGATTTGGAGGCCCTGAGGAGACTATATAAGGAGCCCCATGCCTCCTATAACAGATGAGAAAGTCAATAAACAAACACGGCCCTTTGAGGCCTTCTCTCGTGGTTTCATCCCGCTCCTCATGGAGTAGGGTTCCATGTAAAATCCCACTGTTCTTCTTTGATATTTATTCTTTTTCCATGTTTCGCTTCCGCTTCCTATTTTCTAACATGGTATCAGAGCGGGTTCGATTCTCGAGGAATCATGTTATATTTTTTTCCGAGTTTCGATTTTGAGTTATTGTTTTGAAGATCATATATGGTTGATGTTTTGAGTTCATATGGGTTTTTTAAGCCCTAGATCATCCAGGAGTATCAGCATCGTCCTCATCGGTCAGGCAGTGCCCTAGCCGCCATCCAGATGCGATGCTTCTCTCCGCACAGCCCAGGCGGGGCTTGTGCTACAGGCATCTGCGGCGCCCCTCTCCCCAGATCCAGCCTCCTGGCGTCCTCGCGCAAGCAGAGCCTCCTAGCTTCTATGCTCCCTCGCGATCGATCCTCCTTCTCGCAGATCCCTCCATGCCATGCGGAGAACCCCACCACCTCTACTGATGCCGGTCTTCCCAAGCAAGACCCCAGCACCTAAGGCGGCGCGCAAGCTGTCTCCAACGGCACCCCTAGTTGGTGTTGCACCTCCAGGCGGCGAACCCGCTACAAGTGTCATCCCTCTCTCCTTGCAAACGGGCTTTAGGCAGTTCTGCAGCCATTGCCGCATCGTGAATCCCCAGCCAGGCGTTCCTGACGACGATCCAGGTGTCATGCTCCAACGACGAAGCTCCAGGCAGAGCGGCGAGCCCTCCCAGATCTGCTGCGGTGCTCCCTCGCGACCCACAATTGGCTCAACCTGCTCCAATCGAGCCCCCTGGCAGTGCGCGTCAAGAATCAAAGACGCAGGTGGCAGCGCTCAACGAGGCGTGCACTCCCATCTCGCACGCGAGCCCCTTGTGCGCGATAACCCCACGCGAGCTCTCCTCGATCTCCTCCAGCCAAAGCTACAACGATGCCTTGAAACAGAAGATTCAACAGAAGACTCCCCCTTTGTGGGCGGCGGAAGAACAAGCGCACGAGGCAACCCCATCCGCGAGCCCCATAGGGGGTGGCGGCCTTTTGAATAGAAGGGTCCCAAGGGAAACCCTAGCCTTAAGTGGGCAGTAAGTTTAAAAAAATTGTTGAAAGCGCAACAGTGGGCTGTTGTAAAAGAGAGAGAGAGAGAGAGAAGAGAAGGAGGAGGGAGAGTCCTATTGCATTTGGACCCTTTCGTCATATTTAAAAAAATTGTGAAAAAGGCACGTACACTTAAAAGCCGTACGCAATGATTCAAAAAAAATGGAAAATGAAAAGCAGAAAAAAAAGGTTGAAACGGCTTTAAAAAATGTATTTAAAAAAATGGGCAGCTTAAAAAAATGATGATGAAAAGCCGCAAGAAATTTTGTGAGAATATTCATGTTTTACCCTATTATTTTGTCTTCTCCCAACTTTGTCGATGTTGAGTTTCCGACAAGTATGGGAGAAAGGGGGAGTTTGTGTAGAGTCACAGGTTTCGGGATTTCTCCAGATTTCAGATTCATCAGACGAGTCAGATTTTCCAGACTCTACAGTACAGTTTCAGACTCGACGATCACGGTTCCGAGTCTTCGGTTTCAGATACGCACGAGTGTGTGGTCTTCAGTTTTGAGTTCCCCATCATTCTTCTTATTGTCAGGCCAGAGTTTTCATGTGAGCCATATGGACTCTAGAGTAGAGGACCATTCCCTATGACTTATTTACAAGGGTTTTCATGTGGTATCATAGGTACACCAGAGCAGTGCACCATTCTCTGAGCCAGATGGGAGAGACCCAGTTCTCCGAAGAGGAGACTTTTTCAGACTCCATTCTCTAGTAACCGTGGACTCCGAAGAGGATTGCACAACCACAACCTTTTTTTCAGTTCGGCCCTTTTCCAGAGATGGAGCAGTTGTCCACATTATTATGGCGGACCAGAGTACTCCGATGAGGAGACTCATTTCCAGTTGCAGCGACTCTGACAGGCGCAGTTCAGAGTGCATGCTCTCCGACGAGGAGATTCGGCAGACTCACACTCCAGCAAGTTCGTCCTCCTCACCTACACGGCATGAGAAGCAACATCCTCAGCTGCAGCAATGCGCGCGTTCGGTTGATATTGTCCGTAGTGTCCTGTAGCGTTGAGTTGAGTTTCTTTTTGTTTATCCAAGCTGAGCATTACATGCTCCAGCTTGAGGGGGAGTGTTGGAGTACTTGATGTATGCATCAATTATGAGGGAGATGGTAGTCCCACATTGTCCAGCATGGGACTTGGATGCCCTGAGGAGAATATAAGGAGCCCCAGGCCTCCTGTAACAGATGAGAAAGTCAATAGACAAACATGGCTTTTTGAGGCCTTCTCCCGCGGTTTCATCCCGATCCTCATGGAGTAGGGTTCCACCTAAAATCCTGATGTTCTTCTTTGATGTTTATTCTTTTTCCATGTTTCGCTTCCACTTCCTATTTTCTAACAATGTTGATGTCAGCCTGTTGATGTCATGGTTGACATCATGAGGAGGAAGCTTGCTCCTCACCTTCCCCTTCCCCTTTTTCCTATAAAGACCAATTCCAACGTCATTCTCTCCCCTTTCTTTCCTATTAGTTCTCTAAAAGCCCAAATCAAAATTTTAATCCTCCATCAAGTTCCACAGAATATAGTTGCTGAACTCTAGATCCCAAATTTCTGGATCACAAATTCTGGAGTTGAAATTGGAGCCAAAATCTCAAGCCAATTGATGGAGCTTCCTCTCTAATGCTGCATGTCAGGAAAAATCTCCATTTTTTGATATTTCAAGTGGCGAAATTCCTCCTTCAGCTGCTACTCTCTGCTCAAAGTTTCTAGCATATGCATGCAATTAGATCTCCATTTTGGAGATATAATTATGTACAATCATCTCTCCACTCCTCCTTGCTTCCATGCATGTTAATCACTCCTCTTAAGTGTCTTGAATAAATCATGAGGGAAAAGGGGGAGTTTGGATATAATTATGTTACTTATCTGATATATAGAAAACAAATTTAAAGCAAGAAATTTATCCTCTAGATATTGTTTAAAAAAAATATTACAGAAAAGCTTATTTGAAAATTTTATGTTCCGTACACTCCTTTTCCCCACCTTTGCTGCTGAGTATGTATAACTCAACCTTCCATCTTAGTGACCTCCATGCACGTTGTCTACATATACATTTTAATTCCTTCCTTGATCAGATCTCTGTTCAGAATTGAGGATTTTCAGAAAACTATTGTTACTTGAAAGTATGGGAATATCTTTTAAACTATTTTGATCGACCACAACTCTAAAAAGAGTCTAAGTTTGTCATAGAGTCTGTTATATTGGATCTGGTTATTGATAGCATATTGGATGTATTTTATACTTCCTGAAAGAAGTCATGGGTTCTGAAGTTTGATTCTCATATAAGTACCTCATATATAATCGTTTCTCTCTCAGGTAAGCTTAAGATGAATTTTATTCGATCAGGAACAATGTGAAATCAATTAAATGGAATCCATGGTATGTTGCACTTGACAATAGATTCATACTATTGGGTTCTTATGGGATTTGATCTGCATTAGAAGATTTTTCTTGATCTTATGAAATTTGGACATCTCCATAAATTTATGGATGTACTTGTCTAGAAAATGTTTTAAGAATAGCAGATTAATATGCAATGTATACCCATTTACATATGCTATGCCATTCCATTGGAGTAATATCATATCCAGGTCTTTGTCAACTATCAGCTGACAGTATGTTTTCATGTTTTCACATAAGTTTGGAAATCATTTGAGACAAAAGATTCATCTGTATTATATATATATTTATTTATTTATATTCAATCCTCATGAGTACAAAAGTTTAAATAAATAAAAATAAAAATAAATAAATAAATATATATATATATATATTAATTGATAATTTACTATTCTTTTAAAAAAAATTAAAAAGAAAATTTAAATTTTATCTGATTGAAAAGAATTAAAATTTTATTTGATTTGCATTTAAGTTCTAAATATTGTTATCTTTGTTATCATGACATGGAGAAATTAAATTAAGAGTTGGTAGTTGTGCATCTTTCTTTCAACTTTGAATTGGGTCCAAGTAATAACTTCCACTCTCATGTTTTTATTAAAGAAATTGAAATACAAATATTAGTATATTACTACCCTTTTCTTATAAAGTCAACAAATGATTTCTCAAAGTCATTTATGACTCCAAATCTTTAAGCATGAGATCTTCGAGTATACATTATTATTTATAAATATATCATTGGGGTTAGGTAGTGATAAATTAATAAAGTTGTAAAGTTGACTAAGAGATCATCGATCAAGAGAAATAGATCTATAAAGCTGACCACATGAAGAATGAAGAAAGGAATATTCAAGCAAGTGAAAGTGTTGATGAAATATTAAATATTAATAATGCCGGTCTTGGTGACCCTTACACCTGACCGTGCATGGGCGTGGTGACTTTCTATTGGACGGGAGATAAGACCCAGTTAGGACAGCGGTCGCCAAGTGCACGGGTTTAGGATCCCAATCTTTTCACGATTTTTTTACGCAAGCTCGCATTGTTTTTACGCCTCGTTGGGATCCCGACTTTTGACCAGCTGCGCTGATCCTTTGTTTTAGGATACCCATGCATGGATCCTCGGTTTTAATTTTTTTGTACGAGCTCATTTGCCCGTACTAGTCGGATCGGTTTCTAGAGTGACTTTCCGGGAAGTCTCTCTTACCCATCTCTGGGGCGTAATTTTGAAGTAGAACTTTCCTTCTATTGGACCACACTTCCAATAAGAGGGCGAGACGGAAGAGCCTCTTAGGAGGCTACCTCACCGTTTGAGTTTGAGTTACTTTTCCGTCAACAGTCTTGGCGATGCTACTTCTGAATTATATAGGGTTACATTTGGGGGAGTTTTAATTGAACTCATAGAGAAGTATTATGGATCTTGTCTAAAATGAAATGAATGAATGAATGTGAATGCACTTTATTATTAAGGTCCCTTTGTACAATCAGGGTTATGTACCATGACCATATTGAATACCATGCATTTGGGATGATACGATTGACTTCAAACATGTGATATTCAATAAAGATCTTCGGTCTGAGAAAGAGATGCCAATCTTTCTCTAAAGGTTGATTTCCATCCGTTTCTTGATGCAGGTAATCTGCGTAGGAATGAAGATTCAGAAGTGTTGGAATAATTAAGTCAAAGAGTTGACTTGATGATTTCGAGATAAACTAAGTCATGAATCGTAACTGTCACGATCATGCACACATCCTTTGACCTGAGACAACTTTGCATCTATATGCTTGAATATGCATATTTGACAGACATATATGTTAATAACCTAACCAATGTCCATATACTGGCGAGTTGGTTTGCATATGAAGACATATGAGAAGTATGATCTCTCATAGGAAATTTACAAGTTCATAGTTAATGAAACGGGAGACAAAGCTCACTCATGGGATATTTTGGGGTCAAAATGAATTCCATGCGTGTTAATCTTGTTTATAAAATAAGGCATGAATTCGAGATATTAGCATATGCTTTTGGAAAGTACATGATAAATATTGTCACCAATTATCGAATGAGAAATTAATTGATATGTTCCGAGAAGACAATCAAAGCAGGGTTTGAACATCGGATATAGCGAAGTCTTTCAATGTAAAGGATGAATGAGTATTGAGAATACTCATGGTTAAATCTATCATATAGATCTTCTACCATGACACTTCCATTCCGAGGAAGTGATGAAACATGTTTAGTGGCTCCATTTAGTTAGATAATTTGGAATTTAATTGGATTAAATCATAATTCATTTGAATCCAAATTCCAATTCTAATTTCAATATACAAATGTTGGAAATGGAATTATACAAGTTGCTTAAGCTCATTTCTAAGCTTCAATGATTTTGGACTATTATTAGTGTTGAGATAGTTACTATTTTTAGCATTATCTTTTGTAATTTTCTATTTTTCTTTTCTTCTTTCTGTAATTTACCCAATGGGTTCTTCTCCTATATAAGGGAACCCTTGGGCTTCTCATAAAGCATCCCAATATGTTCCCTTAACATGGTATCGGAGCGACGGTCCTAGACCGGAGTTACCGTATCCATCCCTAACCCTAACCCTTCCCTACTCAACACATGCCCTCCTCCCCTCGCCCGTGCTGCCCCGGCCCCCCCGCCCACCCCCCCACCCCTGCCCTCGACCCCCCGCGCCTACCCCTCGCCGCCCCTGCTCCCCCCTAACCCTTTCGTGCCACCATTACTCCGCGCCTCGTGGCCCCTGTGCACGTGACCCAGGCCCCCGCGCCTCGCGGCCCTTGCACACGCGACCCAGGCCCCCGCGCCTCGTGGCCCATGCGCACACGACCCAAGCCTTGCGCACGCGACCCAACTCCCCGCACCTCAAGCCCTGCACCCCAGTGCCCATTTGCCTGCACCCCTACGCGTTCTGGTGTTGTGCCCAGTTGCCTACGCCCCTGCGCGCTCTGGTGTTGCACCTAGTTGCCTGTCGCCCAGCCGTTGCGCCATTTCCTACGAACCCTGCGCCCACGCGTCCAGGATTCCGCTTCCAGGACCCGTGTCCTACCCTAATCTTGATCCATCGGCGGTTAGTTATGTGATTTTATTTCCATCAGAGAGCATGATTTCAGATCTTTAAGTCTTGATTTCCGACAACCAACGAGGATTAGCAAGGATGGTTGTATGAATATACACGTACAACTAATCCTTCGTATGATTTTGTAGACTCGTTTATATCAGTCTACTCCCCAGTTGAGTTCCGTTATTTATCATCATGTCAAACAACAGAGGTGACATCTTCTCGTCCAGAGTCTTTAAGGGTTCGGCTCACATCGCTAAGATGGATGGGACCAACTATGAGTTGTGGTCCATGCAATTTCTCACCCTCATGCAGTGCAACAATAATGAGCACATCCTGACAGATCCAGAGCCAACAGATAAGACTAGGGTAAATGCTTCTTGGAAGCAAGATGATGCATACGCGCATGTTTGGCTTTGTGGGACTCTTACTAAAGAAATAGTCAATGATATTCTAACTTAGCCCACTGCGAAGGCAATGTGGGACACTTTGGCATCCACTTATGCACAGGTGAAGAATGAAGCTAAGATCCTTCAACTACAGTTTGATATCTACAATACCAAGTAGAATGACTGCCCCCTTCATGTTTACTACTCTTCGCTACGTGGCATGTTTAAAAAACTTCATAGCTACATGCCCATTACGACGTCTATTAAGCAGCAGAAGATGTATAGGAACTCCACAATGGTTGGAGTTTTTATGGTTGGACTTGATACAGAGTATGATGCTGCACGTACTCATCTTCTTAATGGAGTTACCATTTCCCCCTATAGAGGAGGCCTATAACCGTCTCAGCCAGCTCATCATCCCTTCGACAACCACGTCTTCGCACTCCTCAGCGATGACACACTTCTCGTGGCCGAGGTGGGGAGATCCAGTCCAGAGAACGCACACCTCGAGAAAGAGGCGGTGGATGCCAACGTGGTCCATGCACCTACTGCCGCAAGCCTGAACATGCAGAGGGTATATGCTATCAGAAGCATGGATATCCTGTTTCTGGTTGAGAAACATAGCAGATTATGTCCGATCCTCTTCTGGATGATATTGTCTCTCGTATTCGAGAGATCATGACTCCTAGCGCTAACACCACCACAGATACCACAACAGCAGCCAGAGCCTCTTCGAGCTCCTCAGGTATCACCTGTGCCTTTACTGGTAGTATGAATACAAACATGACATAGTGGATTATGGACTCTGGTGCTTCTCACCACTTGCGTGGAGACAGAACGCAACTGAAGTCCTACAGGGCTATACCACCTGGTAGATCGGTTGTCATTTCTAATGGCGACCACTTACTCGTTACAGGACATGGGGTGGTGCAGTTGACACCGTCCATACGCCTGAAGAATGTTTTTATACGTTCCTGCTTTTCAGATGAATTTACTTTCTATTAGTCAGATCACTAAGGATCTGCATTGTCGTGCCATCTTTGACCCTTCATCTCTTGTGTTTCAGGACATACTCACATGCAAGGTGATTGGGTGTGGCAGTGAGCTGCAGGGACTCTACATATTGGTCTAACCTCATCATGCTAGTGTTTCTATTATACCTACTGGACTTGTCTCTCCTTATCTGTGACACCTTAGGTTTGGACATCTTCCTCTGCAGAAGCTATGTCATATTCTCCTTCAGATTTCTACGAGATCCTCCTTTCAGTGTGAGGCATGTCAACTTGGGAAGTATCACCGTTTCTCTTTTCCATCCCGTCAGAGTCAGAGCAATTCTCAGCTATTTGAGCTCCTTCATTTAGACATTTGGGGTTTAGTCGTGTTCCTGATCTCCAAGGACACCGTTTTTATCTTGTAGCTATCGATGATTTTCTAGACTTTCCTGGGTCTTCTTATTAAAGAATAAGTCTGAGGCTGGATCCACTATCAAGTAATTTATTAATGAAATAAAGAATATTTTTTCTACCAATGTCAAGTATCTCCGTTCTGATATTGCCTTGGAGTTTCGCACCTTACATCTTTCTGAGTTCCTTAGTTCCCATGACATTGTTCACCAGACCTCATGTGTCTACACTTCCTAACAGAACGGTGTTGTCGAACGCAAACACCGTCACTTACTTGATGTGACCAGAACATTTTTGATACAGAGCCATGCTCCTCAAGGCTACCTGGAGTGATGATGTCCTTACTGCTTTTTGTTTGGTAAATTGTATGCCCTCGTCTGTGTTAGGAGAGAAGATTCCTTACTCGATTGTATTTCTCGGGAAGGATCTCTTCTCTTTTACACCTCGTGTGTTTGGATCTGTTGCCTTTGTTCATGATGTCTCTCCAGAGCGTAACAAGCTCTCTCCTAGAGCTGTCAAGTGTGTGTTTGTCGGCTACTCCCGTACCCAAAAGGGGTATCGCTGCTTTGATCCATAAAGTTAGAAATATTTTGTTAGTGCTGACATTACTTTCTTTGAGCCAGTTATGTATTTTTCTCCTACAGGTGACATACTTACTCCATCTGACTCTGATGATGAGATATACATACCACCACCTCCTACAGTTGGTCCTTCACTTTCACCTACTCCTCTTCCGCCACCTCCTCTGTTGGTTCAGTTCTTGCCTCATGTTTTTCCTCGCATATCTCGCTCTGTTCGCCATGCTTACAAGCCTTGCCCATCATCCAGCACGCCTCAGGTATGTAATGAGCATATTGTTTCTACTGATGGCACTACGGAATTGACTGTACATCTGGATTCTAGATAGGAGGAGTAGCTATGCTCTCAAGAGGGAAATATACAGGCCCAGAACTTGACAGATGATCTTGACATGTCGATTGCTCTGCGAAAGTAGAAACATGCATGTGCTACTTACCCTCTTGCAACCTAGATTTCTTTGAGCTGGTTGTCAGAGGATTTCAGGAGATTTACACTAGCACTTTCAGCCGTACAAATACCACAGATGTATCGGGAGGCTCTCAAAGATAGTTAGTGGAGGTTAGCCATGGAGGAGGAGATGACTGCGCTACAGTCACGTGGTACGTGGAGTCTTATTTCTGATTCTATTGATTCATCAGTTGTGGGATGCAAATGGATGTTCACTGTGAAACACCATGCGGATGGCAATGTGGATCTCTATAAGGCAAGACTTGTGGCACGAGGGTTCACCCATATATATGGGGTGTACTATCATGATACTTTCTCCCCAGTTGCCCGACATTCTACTCTACGTATTCTCCTTGCTGTTGTCGTGACACGAGATTGGCCTCGTTATCAGCTTGATGTGAAGAATGCGTTCCTCTATGGTGACCTACAAGTGGAGGTATACATGCAGCAACTACCTGGGTTTGCTGCTAAGGGGGAGTGTCAGAAGGTTTGTAGGTTACATAAGGCTATCTTTGACCTCAAGCAGAGTCCAAGAGCATGGTTCCAAAAGCTCTTGGACTTGAAGAGCAACAGGGGTTTGTGAGATCAATTGCTGATCACTCCTTATTCATACAGAAGACCCAGAGAGGTACTACAGTCATTCTTGTTTATGTTGATGACATTATTAGACGAGCAAGGTATTCAGGCTGCCAAAGGACTTCCTAGGTCAGTAGTTTGTGACCAAGGACCTTGGAAATTTATGTTACTTCCTTGGAATAGAGTTTGCAAGGAACCAATAGGGTATTGTAATGAACCAGAGGAAGTATATTATAGATCTTTTTGTAGAGACATGCATGGCAGATTGCAGACCTGCCACTCCTCCGCTTGACCCAAGCATGAAGTTTTATGATGTTGATACTGAGGAGGTCGACAAAAGGAGGTACAGAGAGCTTGTTGGCAAGCTACTATATGTAACTATTACCAGGCCCTGCATAACATTTGCCATGAGCAAAGTGAGTCAGTTTATGGAGCAGCCCAGACAAGTACATATGGATGCAGTCCATATGATTCTGAGATACTTGAAGACTTCACCTGGAATTTAACTTCTTTTCAGCAGAGGTACATCTATCCTAGTTACAACATGCGCAGATGCAGATTATGCTGGGTATCCAAAGGATAGAAAGTCTACATCTGGATTTGTTGTGTTCATAGGAAATTCTCTTGTTTCATGGAAGAGTAAGAAGAAGACTGTGTCCAAAGAATATTTTTTCTGCCAATGTCAAGTATCTCCGTTCTGATAAGGCCTTGGTGTTTTGTACCTTACATATTTCTGAGTTCCTTAGATCCCATGGCATTGTTCACCAGACCTCATGTGTCTACACTTCCTAGCAGAACGGTGTTGCCGAACGCAAACACCGTCACTTACTTGATGTGACCAGAACATTGTTGATACAGAGCCGTGCTCCTCATGCCTACTGGAGTGATGCTGTCCTTACTGCTTTTTGTTTGGTAAATTGTATGCCCTCATCTGTTTTAGGAGAGAAGATTCCTTACTCGATTGTGTTTCTCAAGAAGGATCTATTCTCTTTTACACCTCGTGTCTTTGGATCTGTTGCCTTTGTTCATGATGTCTCTCCAGAGCGTAACAAGCTCTCTCCTAGAGCTGTCAAGTGTGTGTTTGTCGGCTACTCCCGTGCCCAAAAGGGGTATCGCTGCTTTGATCCACTAAGTTAGAAATATTTTGTTAGTGTTGACGTTACTTTCTTTGAGCCGGTCATGTATTTTTCTCCTACAGGTGACATACTTACTCCATCTAACTCTGATGATGAGATATACATACCACCACCTCTTACAGTTGGTCCTTCACCTTCACCTACTCTTCTTCCTCCACCTCCTCTGTTGGTTCAGTTCTTGCCTCGTGTTTTTCCTCGCAGATCTCGCTCTGTTCGCCATGCTCACAAGCCTTACCCATCATCCAGCTTGCCTCATGTATGTAATGAGCATATTGTTGCTACTGATGGCACTATGGAAATGACTGTACAATAGGATTCTAGATAGGAGGAGCAGGTACCCTCTCAAGAGGGAAATATACAAGCCCAGGACTTGGCAGATGCTCTTGACATGTCGATTGCTCTGCGAAAGCGAAAACAGGTGTGTGCTACTTACCCTCTTGCAACCTAGATATCTTTGAGCAGGTTTTCAGATGATTTCAGGAGATTTACGCTTAGCACTATCAGCCGTACATATACCACAGACGTATCGGGAGGCTCTCAAAGATAGTTAGTCGAGGTTAGCCATGGAGGAGGAGATGGCTGCGCTACAGTCACGTGGTACGTTGAGTCTTGTTTCTGCTTCTATTGATTCATCAGTTGTGGGATGCAAATGGGTGTTCACTGTGATACACCATGCGGATGGCAGTGGATCGCTATAAGGCGAGACTTGTGGCACGAGGGTTCACCCAGATATATGGGGTGGACTATCAGGATACTTTCTCCCCAGTTGCCCGACATTCTACTCTACGTATTCTACTTGCTGTTGCCGTGACACGAGATTAGCCTCGTTATCAGCTTGATGTGAAGAATGCATTCATCTATGGTGACCTACATGTGGAGGTATACATGCAGCAACCACCTGGGTTTGCTGCTGAGGGGGAGTGTAAGAAGGTTTGTAGGTTACATAAGGCTATCTATGACCTCAAGCAGAGTCCAAGAGCATGGTCTCAAAAGCTCTCGGACTTGAAGAGCAACAGGGGTTTGTGAGATCAATTGCTGATCACTCCTTGTTCATACAGAAGACCCAGAGAGGTACTACAGTCATTCTTGTTTATGTTGATGACATTATTAGACGAGCAGGGTATTCAGGCTGCCAAGGACTTCCTAGGTCAGTAGTTTGTGACCAAGGACCTTGGACATTTACATTACTTCCTTGGAATAGAGTTTGCGAGGAACCAACGTGGTCTTGTAACGAACCAGAGGAAGTATGTTATAGATCTTCTTGTAGAGACAGGCATGGCAGATTGCAGACCTGCCACTACTCTGCTTGACCCAAGCATGAAGTTTTATGATGATGATACTGAGGAGGTCGACAAGAGGAGGTACAGAGAGCTTGTTGGCAAGCTACTATATGTAACTATTACCAGGGCCGGCATAGCATTTGCCATGAGCAAAGTGAGTCAGTTTATGGAGCAGCCCAGACAAGCACATATGGATGCAGTCCATATGTTTCTGAGATACTTGAAGACTTCACATGGAACTGAACTTCTTTTCAAAAGAGGCACATCTCTCTTAGTGACAACATGCGCAGATGCAGATTATGCTGTGTGTCCAAATGATCGAAAGTCTACATCTGGATTTGTTGTGTTCATAGGGAATTATCTTGTTTCATGGAAGAGTAAGAAGCAAACTGTGGTTGCTAGATCAAATGCTGAATCGGAATACAGGGCCATGGCACATGCTAGTACAGAGATGATGTGGATCAGATCTGTTCTTACTGACTTGACTATAGAAGTGCCTCTTCCCATGTACCTCCAATGTGATAATCAAGCTGCTCTCTTCATTGCAAATCACCCAGCCTTTCATGAAAGGATGAAGCACATAGAGATGGATTGTCACTACACTCGTAACATGATACAGAAGGGTATTATCACTACTACGCATGTCAGCTCTGGAGACCAGACAACATATATACTTACAAAGGCTCTAGCTAGAGGACCTTATCAGAGATGTTGTTCCAAGCTGAGTCTTATTGATATCTACGCTCCATCATGAGGGAGAGTGTTGAGATAGTTACTATTTTTAGCATTATCTTTTGTAATTTTCTATTTTTCTTTTCTTCTTCCTGTAATTTACCTAATGGGTTATTCTCCTACATAAGGGAACCCTTGAGCTTCTCATAAAGCATCCTAATATGTTCCCTTAACAATTAGAAATGGTCGAGGAAGCTATGTTTAGCTCACCTATACTTTCTCTAGCTCACATAAAGTGGCTTGCATTTCGTTGAGCTCACTTAGAGTGTGAAGTATTCTAGCCCGATCCTTGGCATGCACAACTCCATACGCTCTCTGAAGTCTCATGCACTCCAAGCAATGCTGCTTCCTCCCAAGCGGCATCTCCAGGCGATGGCAGTGTCAACATTACTCACCACCCTCTTCCCAGTTCTAAGTGGCGATCCACAGGTGGTGCTGCCCACAACCAAATCCCTCTATTTGGGAGGATTCCAGATGACGATGCTCCATCCTTCAGCGATGACATCCTCGTCAAGCATGAGGGCTCCCACCATCGGGTCTCCTAGAAGGACCCTGACGGTGCTGTCATCTCTCGCACCACCAGTGTCATTGCTGCGTCCCAACTCGTCGCATCTCCTACATGCGCATCCCCTTCATTTGGCATGAGTGTGTAGGATTCCTACACGAAGGCCCAGGTGGAGCCCCATCACTTCATCTCACAACAACAACATCGAGTTGTCTCCTTTCGGTGGAGATGCTTCAGGCGGTGATGCCGCTCCTCTTCAGACATCGTCACACACAGATGGCGGTGGCAACATTATTCACCACCCTCTTCCTAGTTCTAAGTGGCGATCCACAGGTGGCGCTTCCCACAACCAACTCCCTCGATTTGGGAGGATTCCAGATGGCGGCACTCCATCCTTTGGCGGCGACATCCTCGTTAAGCATAAGGGCTCCCACTGTAGGGCCTCTTGGAAGGGCCCCGGCGATGCCATCATCTCCCGTACCACCAGGGTCGTCGCTGCCTCCCAACTCGTTGCATCTCTTACATGAGCATCCCCTTTATCTCGCATGTACTTGTAGGATTCCTATACGGAGGCCCAAGTGGAGCCCCATCACTCCATCTCACAGCAACATTGAGCTGTCTCCTTTCGGTGGCGATGCTTCAGGCGACGATGTCGCTCCTCTTCAGACATCATCGCACACATCTCCTGGAGGCGCACCTCTAGCATCGTTAGCTCCCATTGTCGCTCCATGGTGGCACACCTTGTCGAAGGCTCCAGCAGCGACAACTTCATTCTAGAAGAAGCCCCGATCGTGGGGCGGCTCCCGTGAGGGGTTCCCAGTCGGGGAACCCTAAATAGGGTGAGCCCAAGTGGGTCGAGAAAAAAAGGGAGGGGCTCGTTAAAAAAATAAATAGGGTCATTTGTTTTAGGCCAATGGTGGGCCATGCGTGTTTGGAAGAAAAAAGGGGAGGTTGAGAGTTAAAAAAATGTGTTTTGAGAAAAAGTTGTGTACAAAAAAACCATACACGAAAAAAATGACGAGCTAGCAAAAAAAGAGAAATAGCCAAAAAATGATTGAAAAAAATGATGATTATCGGCTTATGTGGTGTTTTATTTTCCTCATTTTCTTGTCTTCTTCCAACTTTGTCACTATTTTCTGACGAGTATGGAAGAAAAGGGGATTATTATGTAGAGTTACATGTCAGATTCAGATTCCTCTTATTCCAGACCAACCAGATATTAGACTCTACTGTTCATATTTTATACTCGATGATCAGATCCTGAATATTCAGTATGATGCGCACGTGTATGCGTTCATCATTTATGTGGTCTCCATTTTTGCTTTTGGTCTCAGAGTTTTCATGTGATCCACAGGGACTCCGGACTAGAGATTACATTCTCTATGCCATATGTTAGGGTTTTCATGTGATTTCACAAGGACTCCAAAGTAGAGATTCTATTCTTTGAGCCAGTATGGGAGAGACCCAGTTCTCCGACGGTAAGACTTTTCATACTCCATTCTCCAACGACCGTGGACTCCGACTAGGATGTTAAGGGACGTAATTAAAATTATTTACTGCACATCATGGAAAACGCAGAACATTTAGCAAATAATTTGGCAAAACAATGTTAGTTCATCATATACAACAACAACAACAAAGCCTTTTCCCACAATTAAGTAGGGTCGACTACATGGATTCTTCACCTCATTAAGATCTATCTTGGGTCAATCCCGGGTTTATATCCACAAAACAAAGATCCCTTCTTATGGTCTCTTTCCAATACTTCTTGGGTCGTCCTCGCCCTCTCTTAGCCGGCTCAACATCCCAACACTCGCATCTCCTAACTGGTGCGTCAGCTGATCTTCTTTGCAAATGACCAAACCATCTTAAGCGGTTTTCTCGCATCTTATCCTCGATCGAAGCAACACCAACTTTCTTTCTGATTGCATTATTCTGAATCCGATCTTTACGTGTGTGTCCACACATCCACCTTAGCATTTTCATTTCTGCTACAACCATTCTCTACACATGTCTATGGTTCACAGGCCAACATTTAGATCCATAGAGCATAGAAGGTCTCACGGCTACTTTGTAAAACTTTCCTTTAATTTTTAAAGGAATTTTCTTATCATAGAGAACAACAGAGGCTCCTCTCCACTTTAGCCAACCTGCATTTATTCTATTAGTGACATCTCCATCAATTTCCCCATCATGTTGCAAAATAGATCCCAGATATCTAAAAGAATCTCTATTCCGAATGTTATCATCACCAATCTTCACCTCAATTCCTTTACCATTGCTTCTATCAAAGGTGCACTCCATATATTCTGTCTTAGCCCTACTTATACGAAATTCTTTACTCTCCAACTCATGTCTCCAGACCTCAAACTTCTCATTTACTCCATCTCTAGTCTCGTCAATCAACACAATATCATCAGCAAATAACATACACCAAGGTAACTCATCCTGAATGTGACTTGTCAACTCGTCCATAATCAAAGTAAAAAGAAATGGACTCAAAGCTGAGCCTTGATGTAAATCAATGTTGGTGTCAAAATAGTCAGTCTTCCCAGACGGGGTCCTTACACAAGATAAAACCCTGTCATACATGTCCTTTATGAAGTTAATGTATAGGACATGCACTTGTCTCTTCTCCAAAACTCTCCACAATATCTCTCGTGGGACAGAATCATAAGCCTTCTCCAAATCAATAAAGAACATATGGAGGTTCTTCCATTTAGCTCTATAAATCTCCATTGCTCTCCTCAACAAATGGATGGCTATAAGGAATAATGAAGAATAATGAAGAACAAATCAATAAAGATCATAATGTTAGTCCATCATATGAACTAGAAAATGTAGCACAACGATTTGTGTATCAAAAAACAAGGAAACAAATTCCTTTAGGATTATTAATATTCATGATGAATAATGAAGAACAAATTAGGGTTACTTCTTGAAGCATGAGCCTCTAACTAAGATACCTCCCGAATCAAGTCCGATCTGTAGAAGTCTCTCGTGGGCGCAAAGATGAATCACATTGCTTCCCACGAATTCAGACGTCGATTGGAGCAACAAGAAGAGGCTTATGAGAGATGGAGACTCTCAAGACTCTTCTATATCTCAAGGGGCATGGAATTTCTAAGGACTATTACTCTCCAAATTTGTGTTGTAAAAGAGAGGGCCTTGCCCTTCTTTTATACTTACACCACATGTCCAACATGTATGTTGTAGTCCCGTAGATTTTATATCAATGGTTTAGAGAAAGTCCTAATTCAATAAAGGATTATATCATGTTGGTGGAAATGTGCAAAATTCTATATTCCATAGAACCCTAGGCTCCCTTATATAGAGAGAACCCATGGGTAAATTACATAAGAGTCTAGAAGAAAAATAAAAAATATGAAACGGTACATAATAATATAACATAACATAAATCTCTACACTCCCCCTCAAGTAGATGTCAATCATGCTCAGCTTGGAAGAACATCTCTGAAAGGGTCCTCTGAGCAATGGCTTGGTAAATATGTCGACGGTCTGATTTTCTGAACTAAAGTGTGAAGTAGAAATCAAGCCCTTCTGGATCATATCTCTAGTGTAGTGGCAGTCTACTTCGATATGTTTTGTTCTTTCGTGAAATGCTAGATTGTTGGCAATAAACAAAGCTGCTTGATTCTCACACTGAAGCTGCACGGGTAACGATACATCTATATGTAAGTCTTCTAATATGGCTCGAACCCACATCGTTTCCATGCTCGCTTGCGCCATGGCCCTATATTCAGATTCAGCGCTAGACCTCGCAACACTAATTTATTTCTTGATTTTCCAAGAAACCAAAGAGCTCCCCACAAACACGGCAAAGCCTGAAGTAGACTTACGATCCTTAGGACACCCTGCATAATCTGCGTCTGCACAAGCTAAAATAGATAAATCTATGTTCTTTCTAAACAACAACCCTGAGCATGGAGAAGACTTTAGATACCTCAGTATCATGTATATAGCATCCATATGAACTTGTCTTGGTTGCTCCATAAATTGACTCACCCGACTTACTACAAAAGCAATATCAGGTCGAGTTATAGTGATATAAAGAAGCTTACCCACCATCTCTCTATATCTTCTCCTATCTACTTCTTCAGTATCATTGTCATACAGTTTCATACTTGGATCCATAGGAGTGCTCAATGGTCTACATCCAACCATGCATGTTTCAACCAGAAAATCTGTAATATATTTCCTTTAGGTCATCACCAGACCCTGTGCATTCCTGGTAAATTCCAACCCCAGAAAATATCTTAGGGTACCAAGATCCTTCGTGACAAATTGACGGCCCGATAATGCTTTTGCCATCTCTACTCCCTGAACATCATCTCCGGTAACCAGAATATCATCAACATATACCATGATGACAACCGCACCTCTAGAAGTCTTCTGAATGAACAATGAGTGATCCGCATTTGATCTTTTGAATCCATGTCGTTCAATTAGGTGGTAAAGCTTCTGGAACCACGCCCTTGGACTCTGTTTAAGGCCATATATCGCCTTGTGAAGTCTGCACACCATATGATTCTTCCCCTCAGCAGTGAACCCCGGTGGCTGCTGCATGTAGACTTCCTCCTGCAAATCTCCATACAAGAATGCATTCTTGACATCAAGTTGAAATATGGACCAGTCACGTACCATAACAACCGTTAGAAGAATGCGAAGAGTAGAGTGCCGAGCCACTGGAGAGAATGTATCCAAATAGTCTACACCATATGTTTGTGTGAACCTCTCGTAATAAGTCTTCCCTTGTACCGATCAAGACTGTCATCTGCATGGTATTTAACTATGAACACCCATTTGCAGCTAACAATAGATGTGCCAGATGTAGTGGTAACCATGCTCCATGTACCACGGGACTGTAAAGCATGCATTTCTTCCTCCATAGCCAATCTCCAGCAGTCAATTTTCATAGCCTCTTGATAAGTCCATGGTATCTCCACGGAAGACAAAGCCGCAGCAAACCTCTGAAAGTCACCTGTGAGACATAGAAAGGAAACCTGGGAAGCAAATGGATAAAACGCGCAAGTCTGTTTCTGCTTCCGAATAGCAATAGGAACATCAAGGTCACCGTCCACTGTACTCAATGGTGCATCCTCCTCCTGCAATGAAAAATCCTGCACATGCACATTATCTGACCCATCATTAGTAATAGCATCTGAACATACCTGAGGTGTGATGGATGCTTGACGTGTAGTTTGAGCAGGCCCTAACCAACGTGTATAGAATTTAGGTAATTGTGGGATAGGTGGTTGTGGAGGTGGTGGTGGTAGTGGCGGCGGCGTGACAACTGGAAGTGGATTGGATGCAGGTGGACTCAGACTAGGAGGAGGAGGAACATAGATATCATCATTAGATGTAGAAGAGACCAACCTGTCACCTGCAGGGGAGAAGTACATAACGGACTCAAAAAATGTTACGGCAGCATTGATAAAATATTTCTTGTTTATGGGATCATAACAACGATAACCCTTCTGAGACCGATAGTAACCTACAAAGACACACTTGATGGCTCTAGGAGAGAGCATGTCAAGTCCAAGAGACAAGTGATGAACAAAGGCAACAATACCAAAGACACGAGGAGTAAGTGAAAATAATTCCTTATAAGGGAAAATAATAGAAAGAGGAATTTTCTCACCAAGAACAGAAGACAGCATGTGATTGACTAGGTAGTAGGCTGTAATGACAACATCCCCCCAAAAGGTGATAGGCGCACAACTTTGGATTAGCAGGGTTCGAGTGATATCAAGAAGGTGACGATGTTTTCTCTCTGCCACACCATTCTATTGAGATATGTAAGCACATGTGGTTTGGTGAATAATACCTTTGGACGAAAGAAACTGGGAGAGAGAACGAGTGCAGAATCCCAATGCATTATATGTACGAATATATTTGACAATAGAAGGAAAAACATTCTGCACTTCACTGATAAGATTTTTAATAACATCCCCTTGCTTCAGATTTATTCTTTAAAAGAAAAACCAAAGATACGCGAGAAAAATCATCAACTACAACTAGATAGAACCTGTGTCCCTGATGATCATGTACACGACTCGGACCCAAAATATCAATATGAAACAACTCAAATGGGGAGCTACTGTTCCAACTTTGACGACTATGGAAGCTAGAACGATGATGCTTTCTCAACTGACAAGCTTCACAATGAAACGCCGAACTCGGAGAGATCTGAGGGAAGAGATGACGCATTTTCTAGAGCGGGAGGTGAGTGAAGATACCAGGTGTACGGAGAGACTGATCCGGATGAATGGGAAGAGATGCCACCATATGAATTTCGGACCAGACGATAGAGACCATTCTGCTCAGAGCCACAACCAATCACCCTACGCATTAGTATGCCCTAAAAAATGAGACGATGGGTCAAATATTGCGCGACAGTGCAAATCCTTTGTAATCTGACTAATGGATAATGAATTTATGGAAAACTCAGGAGCATGTAGAATATTCTGTAAATGCATAGAAGGTGACAAGGTGATCTCCTCCTGTCCCACGATGGGGGAATGAGTCCCATCAGCTATGAGCACTGAACGTCCAGGTGGGATGTCATTGTATGACCAAGTCTATCTCTGTCACGACAGAGGTGATGGGTGGTGCCAGAATCCATAATCCAATCTGAGAGATCATGACAAGATGTAAATGCAGTAGTACTACATGAGGTATTGGCAGCGGCAGAAGTACTGGAAGATGCTGAAGCGGCAACATCTCAGGATCCACTTAGAGAATCACTATATGATTGAGGCATAATATCACGCAGATGTGCCACAAGCTCTTCGAACCGGTGATCTGTAGTGGATGCTGACTGAGATGTAACATGCTCGGCTACCCGCGCTGATGCTGGAAACCCATGCTTAGAATAGCATGTATACTCTGAGTGACCTGTGTGATGACAGAAGGAGCACGACTGGCGAAAACGACCTCCTCAGCCACGAGATCCACATCTGCGAAAGGAAGACTGACCACCTCTCCCTTGAGATACCGCCATTATCGAAGGGGGTGGAGCAGATGTGCTGGAAGAAACAAAAATACGACTAAGCCTCCTATAAACTTCCTCCATATGAGGAATAGTAGCATCGGCAAGTGTCTGAGAGCGGGCTGCCTCATACTCAGGATCAAGTGCTGCTAGTAGTATGCCTACCATGGTAGCATTCCAGAAGGTCTTCTGCTGCTCTGGAGTCGCCGTGAGTGGTATAGTGCTATATAGTTTCTCAAACATCCCCCGCAGGGATGTGTACAAAGAGTGAAGCGGCTGCCCATTCTGCTTCATTGTAAAAATATCATGCTGGAGCTGTAACATCTTGGTCTCGTTTCGTACCTATGAATATGTGATAGCCAGAATATCCCACATCGCCTTGGCGGTGGGATGGTGGAGGACATCATTGGCAAACTCCATCGACAGTGTTCCTGATAGCCAAACCTTGTCAAAAGAATCATCGGCCTCCCATGAGGCATAGATCCCAGTCTTCTTTGTTGGCTCATCCTCGGTAAGTATATGTTTCTTACCGTTCGACTTCATGAGACTCATGAACTGCATCACCTAGAACTCATAGTTCATTCCATCTATCTTGACTATTGGCGTTGGACCTTTGAATGTGTCTATGGAGTGCATATCGACTTTACTTTCTGACATCTTGCCGGAGACGAAAACTAGGGATAGTAGACAAGAAACCGGTGTCTACTTAAACTTTATAGGATTCGAGTGCATATGTAGACTTTTATGCACTCAAATCCATGACGAGATAGTGGCCGACCGTGGGGGGACAGAGCTGGAAGGTACCGTCGGGGGCTGGAAGCGGCCGGCAGGGATTGAAAAGGGCCGGCGGGGCTCGATGGGGCCGTCGGAGGCAGGAAGGGGGGGCGGGGGTTGGAAGGGGCCGGCGGAAGGGATGAGTAAGCGGCGTCACTGAGAGAGAGAGAGGGGGGGGCGGCGGGATGAGGGTTAGGGTTTTGGCTCTGATATCATGTTGGTGGAAATGCGTAAAACTGTATATTCCATAGAACCCTAGGCTCCTTTATATAGAGAGAACCCATGGGTAAATTACACAAGAGTCTAGAATAAAAATAAAAAATATGAAACAGTACTGTTGAGAAGAGAAAACAAACGGGATGTTTATTCCATAGAGTTAGGGTCTCTTATATAGAGAGAAAACCCTAGAGAGTACAAGAGTTACGGAACCTGAAGGGTCACTGGGAGTTACGGAACTTGAAGGGTCACAAAGGGTTACGGAACCCAAGGGGTCACAGGGGGTTACGGAACCCGAAAGGTTACAAAAATAAAAGTAAATGATAATAACTCTAACACCCCCCTCAAGCTGGAGCTGAGAAAGCTGCAGCTTGTAACAAAAAGAAAAAGTATACACCACATCTTCACATGATGCATCATAAGAACATATGTCCGCTGTTGGTAAAAGACCTCGCTCGAGGACGAGTCTGCGGCTTTCAGGTCACCGGAACGTATCTCTGCCATGCCGGTAGAGTCACTGCGATATCAGGTTACCAGAACGTATCTCGGTCGTGCCTGCAGGTCACCGGAATATATCTCTGTCATGCCTGGAGAAGAATCGTTGTAGAAGAAGTCCAATACGGAGTAGTAGTCGGGTCGTAAAAGAAGTATATGCCCGGACGAAGAAGTCAATGCTCGGTGAAGACGGATGATCTGAGTAGTAGTCTGGAGTGTCTTTCTGTTAGTCGGGGTACGACAGCAGATGTCCTGAAGAATCATCTCTGACTCCCCATTTCTCTCATATTTGATAGAATAAAGAGTATGAAACATCAAGTTGGGAGAAAAAAAAGTTGGAAGAAATAAGTCATGGTAAAACTGGGGCTATTGGAGAGGGGAGCTGCAGGCGGTGCCGGCGATGCAGGAGGTGCGGCTGGAGCTACTAGAGCCTCGGGTGGCACTTTAGGTGTCGCTGGAGGTGGCAGCTGGTGCTGCTGGGGACTTAGACTGCCTTACGCAAGAACATCGATTCCATGAGCGATGCAGGAGGTCCAACCCTCTCTCCTTGTCGGTGGAGAGAGGGCTGGTGGTGGTGGCGGATTTAAGGTATTAAGCTTCGGTTTAGGACCATCTCTCTGATACGATGTTAGAAAATAGGAAGCGGAAGCGAAACATGGATAAAAGATAAACAATAATAGGAACAACGAGATTTTACGTGGAACCTTACTCCGTGAGGAGCGGGATGAAACCACGGGATAAGCCCTTAACGGGGCATATGTTGCATTGCACTTTCTCATCTGTTACAGGAGGCATGGGGCTCCTTATATAGCCTCCACAGAGCCTCCAAGTCCCACCGCCGGACAATGTGGGACTAAACAACCGGATGGGTAAATGGATCCTAGAGGTATCCATTTACCCATCTACAACTCAATAGGCGCACTACCAAATACTCCAACAACGCATGATCGTCTTATTTATTGAATAAGACACGAATTCAAAATATTAATATATGCTTTTGTAAAGTATATGATTAAAATTGTTGCCCAATTATCAAATGAGAAATTTATTGATACATTCCGAAGAAGACAGTCAAACTAGGATTTGAACTTCAGATTTATCAAAGTCTTCCAGTGTGAAGGATGGATAAGTATTTGGAATACTCAGGGTTAGTTTGTTGTTATAATGGGTCATGATCATCTATCATGATATTTTTCATATCGAAGAAGTGATGGAACGAGATGGATTTAGTGGCTCCATTTAGCTAGATGATTTGTGATTTAATTGGATTAAATCACAATTCATTTGAATCAAATTTCCAGTTCCAATTCTAATTTCAATGTCCAAATGTTGGAAACAGAAATGATCATAGAAATGAAAATATACAAGCTCCTTGAGCTCATTTCTTAGTTTGTAATGGTTTGAACTATGATTAGAAATGGTCAAGAAAGCTAGATTCAGCTCACCGTCACTTTCTTCAGCTCATGGAGAGTGTAATGCGTTTCGTTGAGCTCACTGAGAGTGTAAAGCGTTACAACTCGAGCTCAATATCTGTGGGTGACGATTTTTTGCAAAAATGGTATAAACCCTGAAATTGGATAGTTGTCCACATTTTAAGTAACTATACATGGATAGTATGATATCCCCGACATTATCTCCAAGCATCTGCATTTGTATCTCATGAGTCCTAATTGGATTAGGACTCATACCTATTGAAGACAATATTGTAATAATAATTATTATTGCAAGGGCAATTTTGTGAATAAGATTCATGAATATATCTCATTAATTAATGTGAACAATAATTATAAATATGGATTAGATTCATATAAATATTTATATAAATATGATTTACATAATATTTTCAATGCATGAAACTGTGTGAATTTAATTCACATTAATTTGTAGATGTAAATTGGATTTACATTTAATTTGTTAGCTCATGAATATGATTCATAGGCTTTGAGGATTATTTCAATAAATTTTCCAATTTTGATAATGGGATTTCATGATTATTAATTATTAGATTAAAATTTAATGACCATAACTAATTTTAGTTAAGCTAAGTTATTGCTTATTTATTGTTAATTACTCAAGTTAATTAATTAATAGATAAAAAATGTAACAACCTTAACTAATTTTAGTTAAGCTAAGTTGCTACTTATTTATTGTTAATGAGTTATTACTAATTGGAGATAAAAAGGATATGTAGAGATTTATATTATGTTATGTTGTTATGTACCTGTTAGAGTTATTATTATTTACTTTTATGTTTGTAACCTTTCGGGTTCTGTAACCCCCCGTGACCCCTTGGGTTCCGTAACCCTTTGTGACCCTTCAAGTTCTGTAACTCCCAACGACCCTTCAGGTTACGTAACCATTGTACTCTCTAGGGTTTTCTCTCTATATAAGAGACCCTAGCTCTATGGAATAAACATCTCATTTGTTTTTTCTTCTCAACATGGTATCAGAGCGGGTTCGATTCTCGAGGGTTTTTGTTCTTGATTTATTCGAGAATCGTTTGATAGATCTTATCGTTGTTTATTGTTAGAGATTATTCAAGGGTTTCTGTTCTTGATTTGTTCATTCGTTCTATGAGCAAGAGCGTAACTTTTAGGGTTTCTCAAGAAACCCTCGTCAAGATATTCTCTCAGGCGCTTCCCCGCGTGAGTGCTTCCTCGTGCGACATCACCAGACAACGATGCTTTCTAGGGCCCCAGGCGAAGCACGTTCATTTCTCCAGTCCCATGGCGCACCAGGCATCACCCGTCGAGCCCCTGCATCTTCAGCCCACGTCATTGGCGCCGCCCTCCTCTCCACTCTTGGCAGCTTCTGGCGATATCGCGGCCTCCAGGAGGCTCGGTGGTAGATCTTCTCTTCTGTGCATGCGGTGTATATGGTGCAAAGACCTCTCCAGCAGCAACGATTCCCCCTTTGGTACGGTGAACCCTAGCTGCATATGGAGATCCCCCAGCCTCTCAGCGGAGCCGCTCCAGTAGATCGAAGTGCCCACGACCGATCGCGAAGCCCCTTCTATCAGGCGGCGCAAAAGATCTCACGAGCCCAGGTGAGATTACCCATGCTGCAGAAGGAGCCCCTTCCTTATTTGCATGATCAACATCTTCTCATCGCTTGCGAATGTCAGGCGATGCAAACCTGTTCCTAGTCCGCGGCGCACTCCAAAGCGGGACCTTCTCTTGCACACCGCCTCGCGCAAACATCCTGTTGGCGGCGATGTTGGTGACGAGACCCAACTTCTTCGACTCTTCGTTCTCCTACAAAGTCGCATCGCAGGTGAAGCTCAGACTCCCCTGCACCGTCTCTCCTTCACGCCCTCTAGATCTGCGTGCAATGGACGTGCGATCAATCAAGTGGCGATTCCCCGACCTCAAGCCCCAAATCGGGGGCGGCGGGCGTCGAGGGTTCCCATCCCAGACATGGAACCCTAATAAGAAGGGGGCGCACGATTTCTTCATGGTGCCGAGCGAGCCTTTTCGTATTTAAAAAAACCTATGGCCGTTTCGTATTGAAGAAAGGGGCTTTTTGGCCCAAGTCGACATCAGTTGAAAAGGGACTGTTTCAGAATTAAAAAAGGGAGAAGTACAGTTTTGCAAAAAAAAGGTGCGTAAAAAAAATAAGATGATGAAGAGCCATAAAAAAAGTCAACAGATTAAAAAAATATGTTTCGAAAAAAAATGTGACGGCCTAATAAAGAAAAAAATGAAAAGCCGCAAATTTCATGTTTTGTTTTCCCCATTATGTTGTCTTCTCCCAACTTTGTCGATTTCTCTGTTTTCCAACAAGTATGGGAGAAAGGGGGAGTATATATGTAGAGTTACAAGTCTAGATCCAGATTCTAGATTTAGATATCAGCCTCCAGACCAACCAGATGATCAAACTCTACAGCTCGGTTTCAGACTCGACGATCATTGTTCTGAGTCTGCAGTTTAGACACAAACGAGTGTGCGGTCTTCAGTTTCGAGGTCCCCATCTTTCTTGTGGTTGTTTCGGCCAGAGCTTTCATGTGAGCCATAGGGACTCCAAAGTAGAGTACCATTCCCTATGCCATTGAGGGCAAGGGTTTTCATGTGGTATAGGTACTCCAGAGTAGAGCACCATTCTCTGAGACAGATGGGAGAGACCCAGTTCTCCGACGAGGAGACTCCATGCGCAGTTTCAGACTCGATGGTCAGATTTCGAGTCTTCAATTGACTCACACTCCAGCCCGTTCGTCCTCCTCACCAGCACGACATCAGAAACAACGTCCTCTACTGCAGCAGTGTGCGCGTTGAGTTGATATTGTCCGTAGTGTCCTGTAGTGTGAGTTGAGTTTCTTTATGTTTATTTGTCCAAGTTGAGCATTGCAAGCTCCAGCTTGAGGGGGAGTGTTGGAGTATTCAGTAGTGCGCCTATTGATTTGTAGATGGGTAAATGGATACCTCCAGGATCCATTTACCCCATCCAGTTGTTTATTCCCACATTGTCCAGCGGTGGGACTTGGAGGCTCTGTGGAGGCTATATAAGGAGCCCCATGCTTCCTGTAACATATGAGAAAGTGCAATGCAACATATGCCCCGTTAAGGGCTTCTACCATGATTTCATCCTGCTCCTCACGGAGTAGGGTTCCACGTAAAATCCTGCTCGTCCTATTATTGTTTATCTTTTATCCATGTTTCGCTTCCGCTTCCTATTTTCTAACATGTGTGGAATTCAATTTCACTCCAAATCATCTCATGAGTGAGTTATGTCTCCTGGTTTATCAAGTATGAACCTGTATGATTCTTTCGAGAGATGATACATCTCATATGACTTCATATGCACACCAATGTGCCGGTATATGGACCTTGGCTAGGTCACCAACCTATTGGTCTGTCAAATGTGCATACTCAACCATATAGATGTGTTAGGAGAAAAGAATCATATACTAAAGAAGAGACCCTAGGGCTCTCTTATATAGGAGAAAAACTCTGGATTAATTACATGAGAGGTACATAAAGAAAAAGAAATTAGAAATAAATAATAAGAGATACAAATATCTCAACACTCCCACTCAAGCTGCAGTATATATGTCTATCATGCTCAGCTTGGAACAACACCTCTTAAAAGGACCTCTAGCAAGGGCCTTGGTAAAAATATTAGTTGTCTGATCTCTAGTAGACATGAGAGGTGGATATGAGACCCTTCTGGATCATGTCTCTGGTATAATGGCAATCCACCTCTATATGCTTGGTTCATTCTTGAAATGCAGGATTATTGGCAATAAATATAGCTGCTTGATTGTCACATAAAAGCTGAATGAGAAGAGGAATCTCAACAGCAAGATCAGTCAAAATCGATCTAACCCACATCATCTCTGTGCTCCACTGTGCCATGGCCCTGTACTCGGATTCTACACTGGATCTAGCAACCACTGTCTGCTTCTTGTTTTTCCATGGCACGAGAGAGCTCTCATCAAAAATAGCAAATCCAGAGTAGACTTTCGGTCTCTAGGGCATCCTGCATATTCTGCATCTGCACAAGCTGTCACCTCAAGAGACAAACCACTGATGAATATAAGACAAGTACCGGGTGAAGCCTTCAATATATCTCAAAATCATATAGATAACATCCATATGAACCTTTCTGGGCTGCTCCATAAACTAGCTCACCTTGCTCACAACAAAGGATATGTCAGGTCTGGTGATGGTAGCATATAAGAGCTTCCCAACAAGCTTTCTATATATCCTCTTATCTACCTCCTCCGTGTCATCATCATATAATCTCATACTCGGATCCATAGGAGTAGTAGCTGGCTTGCACCCTGTCATACCTGTCTCTAGTAAAAGACCACTCACAAACTTCCTCTAGGTCATCACAAGACCACGCTGGTTCTTGGCGAACTCTAATCCAAGTAAGTATCGAAGATTACCGAGGTCCTTAGGCACAAACTGCTGACCTAGGTACTCCTTGCCAGCCTGAATGCCCTGCTCATCATCTCCCATGACAACAATATCATCAACATAGAAAGGAATAGCAACAACCCCTCTCCGTGTCCTCTAAACAAAAAGTGAGTGATCCGTAGTGGATCGCGCAAACCCCTATGGTTCCAATCTCTCGGACAGTACTTTAGGCCGTAAATTACCTTGTGGAGCCTACACACCTTTTGAGACCCCCCCCCTCAATAGTAAACCTTGACAGCTGCTGCATATATACCTCTTCCTGTAAATTGCCATATAGAAATGCATTCTCCACATCAAGTTGGTAAAGAGGCCACTCCCGTGAAACAACAATTGATAAAAGAATGCATGGTGTCGAATGTCTAGCCACCGAAGAGAAGGTATCCTGAGAGTCCACCCCATAAGTCTGGGTGAACCCACGTGCTACAAGCCTTGCCTATTAGTGATCCACACTGTCATCTGTTTGTTGCTTCGTAAAGATTCATTTGCACCCCACAACAGAGGCACCTGGAGGAGCAGAAACAACACTCTAGGTACCACGAGACTGCAACACAGCCATTTCCTCCTCCATGGCAAGTCGCCAACTGCTATCCTATACGACCTCCTGATATGTTCGTGGGATAGTAACAATAGAGACACCCACAACAAACCCCATGTACTCCTCCGAAAGATGGTCCAATGAAACATGCACAACTAAAGGATACGACGCGGCTTCCTCAAGGGAATTGGGTTATCCAGGTCATCGGTCTCTCTATTCTCTGGCATCAACAACTCCTATACCATATCCTGAGAAACACTCAAATCTCTAGTGCCATTAGTAGAAACAATGTGTTCATTACATACCTGAGGCGTGCTGGATGACGGGGATGGCGCATGAGTAGAGGGTTGAGTAGAGGACCTGCGAATGTAAAATCATGGTAGGAACTGTGTCAGGGTAGACAGAGGTGGAGGTGGTGGAGGTGGAGATGACTGAGACTCAATATGGGGTGTAGGGGGTGGAGATAACGGAGGTCGAGGAACAAGAAAAACCCTCACTAGAATCAACGTTAGACAACATGTCACCTGTAGGAGAAAAATACATAATAGACTAAAAAAATGCGACATCAACACTAATATAATACTTTCTCCCTACAGGATCAAAACATCTATACCCTTTTTGTGTACGAGAATAACCAACAAACACACGTTTGACAGCTCTAGGTGAGGGCTTGTCACGATCATGAGTAAAATTGTGGACAAATACCACAGACCCAAAAATCCATGAAGGGAGAATAGGTCCTTCTCGGGAAACGCAATTAAGAAAGGAACCTTTTCTCCAAGGATAGTGGAAGGTATGTGGTTCACTAAGTAGCAAGCAATGAGGACAGCATCACCCCAGAACGAATGAGGAGCTCGACTCTAAATCAAAAGAGTCCTCGTGACATCCAGAAGATGTTGATGTTTGTGTTCGACTACACCATTCTGTTGTAAAGTATAAGCACAAGAAGTCTGATGAACAATACCAAGAGATCTGAGAAAATCATATAGTTGTAAAGTGGAAAACTCCAAGGCATTGTCAATACGAATAAGCTATACATTAGCAGAAAAAATGTTCTTAACTTCAATAAGAAAAGATTTAATGACAGAACCTGCTTCAGACTTATTTTTTAACAAGAACACCCAAGATAAGCTAGAAAAATCATACACAACAACCATATAGAACCGATGTCCCTAGTGATCGGGAACACGACTAGGACCCCAGATATCAAAATGAAACAACTCAAATGATTGACTGGTGTGACGACTTTGACGACTCGAAAAAGAAGAATGATGGTGCTTCCCAAGCTGACATGCCTCACACTTTAAGGTAGCACGAGTAGAAATAAGGGGAAGAACATGACACAACTTCTGCAGAGGAAGATGCCCAAAGCGAAGATGCCACATAAAAGGAGAAACATATCCAGAAGGAATGGTAGCAACACCAACACACGGAGGCAGAACAAGTCTGTAAAGTCCTCTCTGCTCACGGCCACATCCAATCACCCTGCTCGTGAATATGTCCTAGAACACAAGAGAAGATGGATCAAATATGACATGACAATGTAAATCTTTTGTAATTTGGCTAATGGACAAAGGATTCATATGAAATGTTGGAGCATGTAAGACATTCTACAAACGCATCGAGGGAGGTAGAACAATCTCCCTCTGACCAACAATGGGTAGATGAATCCCATTAGCAATCACCACAGATGTACTAGGAGGGATATATCTGTAAGAACTGAATTGAGCTCGATCGCCATGCATATGATGAGGTGCTTCAGAGTCCATGATCCAATCAGTAAAATCTGAATTGCTACAACTTGTAAGTGCATAAGCAATACCTGACGAACTCGAAGATGCTTTGACAACAACTGCAATATTTGAAGAACCTGCAACTGACGTGGTAGGAGTAGTCATCATCTCTCTCAGTCTGGAAACAATATCATCAAAACACACACCATGAACATGAGTTGCAGTAGGCTCTGTCCACTCAGAAACAGGAGCGGACGCAGGATACCCATGCTTCAGACAACATGTCTCCTCCGAATGACCTGGACTGTGGCAATGTGAGAATGGGCCAAGCTGACGTCCTCCTCCTCAACCACGTGGTCCGCACCCGTGAGACTGTGAAGGGCCCCTCTGCCAAGAGAAGCTACCCTGATAGACGGAGTTTGAGTCACAGTAGTAGGCGAAGTAGTAATCCTGCTCAGCCTCTTGTTGACTTCCTCCATTGGAGGTATCGTCCCTCTACTAAGAATTTGAGTACGTGATGTATCATGCATAGAGTCAAGGGATGACAGAAAGACTCCTATCATAGTGGCATTCCGATATAACTGTTGTTCCTCAGTGCTAGTAGTAATAGGCATAAAACTATGTAGACACTCAAACATGTTTCTAAGATTCGAGAAGTGGGCATGAAGATGTCGACCATTATGCTTGGTCGAAAAATATCATACTACAGTTGTAGAATCTTGCTCTCATTCTTAGCCTGCCCATATGTGTCAGCTAAGATGTCCCACATAGCCTTCATTGTGGGTTGATTGACGATGTTGGCAATCTCCGTAGTGAGGGTCCCGAAGAGCCAAATCCGAGCATAGACATCATCTTGCTTCCAAGAAGCCTTAGCCCTAGTCTTGTCCTCCGACTCTGAATCCGTCAAAATGTGCTCCTTGTTTTGGCAATGCATCAGGGTGTGAAACTACATGGACCACAACTCGTAGTTGGTCCCATCCATCTTCACGATGGGAGTTGGGCCCTTGATGGCATCGTACGATGAAAAAACGTCATCCTTGTCCTCTGATATGGTATGAAAAACGCCGACAATCCGGAACAAAACTGAGTAAACTACTTTGAGTGAGTCTACATACTCATATGGAAGTTTGGTTGTACGTGTAGACTCATACAAGCATCCTTATCATTCTTTGTTTTAGTCTAGAGTCGGAAAAACTTGATTTATAGAGTGAAAGTCACGAAATCCGAACCAAATCAGATCGTATACGTCTGCAGAGACGACCCTCGAAGTGGAGACAGGCAACAAGGTCGCGTAGGGGAGAGAACCAACAGCCGTTGGGCTGCAATCTGCTGTTCGACATCGAAGATCTATCGGCTGCGTAACCTGGCAACGTGGCTTAGAGAAGTGTGGCTATCTGGAGGTGCGGGGCCGCTTGTGGGTGCAGGGCGGTGCAACGCGACCTGGAGGCGCGCGGATGGGGGCTACTGGCGACAACCCTGTAGCGCGGGGCTCGGCTGCCTACGGGGCGGGGGGGGACGGTGGGGTAGGGTTAGGGTTGGTGGGATATGTGAATCCTGGTCTATGACCATTGCTCAGATACCATGTTGGGAGAAAAGAATTGCATACTAAAAATGAGACCCTAGGGCTCTCTTATATAGGAGAAAAGCCCTGGATTAATTACATGAGAAGTACATAAAGAAAAAGAAATGAGAAGTTAATAATAAGAGATACAAATATCTCAACAAGATGCATATCTGTCTCAGGTCAAAGGATGCGCGCCTGATCATGACAGTTACAATTCAGGTCTTAGTTTATTTCGACCTCATCAAGTCAACTCTTTGACTTGATTATTCCAACACTTCCGAATAACCATTCCTATGCATAGGACCTGCATCAAAAAGTTGGTTGGAAATCAGCCTTTAGAGAAAGATTGCCATCTCTTTCTCAGATTGGAGATCTTTATTGAATATCACATGTTTGAGATCAGTTGTGTCCTCCCAATTGTGTAGTATTCAATATGACCATGGTACATGACCCAAATTGTACAAAGGGACCTTAATAGTAAATTGCATTCATTCAATATTTCATTTCAGATGGACATAAAATGTCAAAGTCTTCTCCCACTATAAGTAGGGTCGGCTACATGGATTTTTGCTCAAATCTATGTTGAAAGATTCGACTATTTTTTATGCTAACTGTAGACTACCTAACACAACCCCTTCAAGGGAGGATTTGAACCATGGTCTTTTGGGTGGTAGGCACACTGCACTACCACCAGACCATTTCAGATGGACATGATAATTGCATTAATGGGCCCGCCAAGGACTTACGAGTCCAACAATCTACCACTAGCCCTCAAAGCCATTCATGTACAACTCTCAAAACCTTATTCATTACATGCTCGTCGAAGGCCTTTTGGGTCAACGACTTGGTTAGCGAGTCAACAATATTGTCGGTAGAGGCAACCTTGGTGATTGTTAAATCACCATGCTTCTGGATCTCCCAGATTATATGATATCCCCTCTCTACGTGATTGCTTCTTTGATGCCACTGGGGCTCCTTTGCTTGCACAATGACACCCATGTTATCGCATAGCAATGGGATGAGAGATTCCGATGAGGAAACTATAACAAGTTCCTGAATGAACTTATGCAGCCACACAATCTCTTTAGCATCTTCCGATGCGGCTATATATTCTTCTTCAATTGTCAAATCGACCGTAGTGTCCTGCTTCTTGCTTCTCTAGCTCGCAACACCATCGTTCAACATGAATAAGAATGCTGAGGTTGACTTCCTATCATCATGTGATTGGAAGTTCGAGTCAGTGTATCCTAAGACTTGGACATCATTATCTCCATATAACGAGACGTAGTCTTGTATTCTTCTAAGGTACTTGAAGATGCTTTTCACTGCAGTCTAGTGTTTTTCTCCATAGCAAGATTGATAACGGCTTACCATTCCCACCGCATGGCAGATGTCTGTCTTAGTACACATCATGGCATACATCATGCATCCCACAGCCAATGCATAAGGGCATCCGGCCATGGCTTTTTTTTCCTCAACAGTTTGATGAACCATCCCCTTAGATAGGTGAATACCAATTCTTAAGGGAAGGAAGCCATTCTTGGAATTATCCATACTGAATCTTTCAAATATTTTCTTGATGTATCCTTGTTCTGACATTCCCAATATCCTCTTTTGTTTGTTTCTGAACAATTTCTGTCCCAAGATATAAGAGGCGTCTCCAGATCTTTCATCTCGAAGGTATTAGACAACCAGACCTTAACATTGGTCATCATCCTGGTATCATTTCCAATGATAAGGATGTCATCTACATAAAGTACAATGAACACGATGGTGCTCCCACAAAGCTTCTTGTACGCACATGTTTCATCAGGATTCTGCATGAAATCATACTCTTTATGGTTTCATTGAATCGGATGTTCCAATTACAAGAAGCTTGTTTGAGCCCATATATGCATTTCTTCAGCTTGCATACTTTTCTTTCTTCAGTTATGAAGCCATATGGCTACTCTATAAATATCCTCTTCGAGGTATCCATTAAGAAAGGCGGTCTTGACATCCATCTGCCAAATGTCATAGTCCAGGGGTATAACTATATCCAGCAATGCCTTGATGGATTTAAGCATGGTCACATGAGAGAATGTTTCATAGTAATTGATGCCTTCTCTGTGTGTAACCCTTGGCTACGAGCCTTGCTTTGAAGGTCTCTACATTCTCATACATCGGGTCCCCTCTTTCTCTTGAGGATCCATTTGCACCCAATTGATTTGACCCCTTTAAGTGGATCTTCGAGAGTCCGTACACCATTCTTGTGCGTGGAATCTATCTCAGACTTCATTACTAGCATCCAACTATCCATGTCGCGATCTACTAAAGCTTAATCAAATGAAGTTTGATCATTATCAGACTCCTTTGATACATGAAATCCGTAGCTTTCATGTTGTCTTACAACCATAAAACTCCTTCTAGGAGGTACAGTCGTGTCATATTCAATTATCTCTTCGGTTTTTGGTGTAGGAACTTCATCGATCTCGCTTGATTCGATTAGTTCCATAACTTCATTATTTTCTTTACTTCTAAGGAATTCATATTCTAGAAACTTGATATCTCTAGAAACAAATATCCTTTGAGTCTCGCGATCATAAAGTTGGTATCTAATACCGTTCTTTACGTATCCAATGAAGTAACACTCTCTAGTGCGAGATTCCAGTTTGCTTGCATCCACATTTTTAGCATGGACCAAGCAACCCCAAATCCTTAAGTGTCTTACACTTGGCTTGGTACCATAACAAAGCTCATGAGGGGTTTTGGGTACAGATTTAGATGGAATCTTGTTCAGGACATAAGCTGCAGTCTCTACTGCATGCCCCCAGAAACTGAGAGGTAAGTTTGCTTTACTAATCATTGATCTCACCATGTCCAACATGGTTCTGCTACGTCTCTCTGCAACCCCAGTGAGTTGATGAGTTCTTGGAGATGTGAGATAGGAAATAATTCCTCTCTCCTCGAGGTATTCTTTGAATTCATCTGGGAGTTATTCGTCACATCGGTCAGATTAAATCTATTTTATCTTCTTTCGTATTTGCTCTCAACCAAAGCCATGAGCTCTTTGAACTTTTCAAAGGTTTCATGTTTGTGACATAATAAGAAGACAAAACCATACCGCGAATGATCATCAATAACGATCACATAATATTGATGTCCATTTCAAGTCGCAGTACGAAAGGAACCACATACATCAGTATGTATTAGGTTTAATATACCATGGCATCGTTCACCTTTCTTTGAGAAGGGTGCTCTGGACATTTTCCCACGAATATAATATTCGCAAGTTGGTAAATCACATACTTTCAGGAAATCCAAAAGATCTGTATTTTACTAGTCTATTGATCCTATCAACACACATGTCCAAGTCTTTGATGCCGGATCATAGTTAAATGATCGTCATCCTCCTTTGACCGTTTAGGGGTTTTAATGTTACTATTAATGTTATCAGTGCTATTGAGATTCATGATACATTCATGCATGTTCAATTCATAGAGTCCGCTTGCTGTTAGAGTATCATCTGTTATAAAATTAACATAACGATTTATGACAAGTTTATTATAGATAAGGAAAGTATATCCATAACCAAAAAGATTATATATGGATAGTAAGTTCCTTCTAACATTCGGTACATAGAGACAATATCTAATGTCTAGGACTCTTCCACTGGATAATGATAGTCTACATGTTCCTATGGCGATCACTGCAACAGTTGCATCAGATCCCATCTGGATGACTGTATCCCATTCATCAAGATTTCTGGTGTCTTGAAACATATGTAACTGATTTCATACATGTACGGAAGCACCTGAATCAACAATCCAACATTCTTCTCGTCCTACGAGTAAGTTGCTTTCAACGATGAATGTAGATTTCTTATTTGACAGTGTTATACTTTTGTCCTTCTCTAAAGACTTTATATATTATATATGGTTGCTTTTCCAGAATCCTGGCTTATTACAGTGATGGTAGACATCAATCTCTATGGGTATCAGATGTGTTGAAGCTTTAGAAGTTGATCGATAGTTTGTCATTTCTTCTTCTCTTGGATCAGACCCTTCCAAGATCCATGCTTCGTCTCGCGCTTCCCTCTAGAATGTGCAACCATTGCACTACTAGAGGGAAGTTCATTCTTTATTGTATCCTCCGAGATCCATGCTTCCTCTCGTGCTTCCCTTTAAGTGGGTTGAGAGATTTCATCTGAAAAAAAATAGAATACAATTTAATATCTTGATTAAGGAAATTAAACAATTTATTATTTTATATCAAGAGTTCACGTATTATGTACTTTAAAATGCTTTCCCTTATAAGCTTTCAAAGCATGAGGCATGCTTAACCAAAGACATCACTACGAGATCTGAGTCTCCTTTCTATTTTCATTGCAACCCAATAATATGAGAAAATGCAACTACGATGAAAGAAGCGGGAATTTGTTCCACCTTACAAGTCCAACTTGTATTCTCAGTTTGGAATTCAACACCCATATCCCCACATATATGGGGTTAGCATAATGTCGATTAAACAAACCATCAATGAGCTAATATCAGTTTATGCTATACGCAATCCAATGTCGTCTCAATACTATGGGAACAACCTCGGGGTCACTATGTATATGGCCCATCTCTTTTGAGAAACGAAGTATCCGATCCATGTGAATTTGTATTCTTGAGTCATGACTACGCATGAGCGTCTCCAAAAATACAGCCCATGGCGACGGAGTTCTCCGCAATGATAGCAGATCATGGATGTCATCATATGACTTAGTCCATATAACGTTTATATTAATGATTAATCATTTCAAATCATATTCTCATGATTAATCTAAGGGATATAGCCAGGATGCATGCGTATTGTCTTAGTTTTAATCTAAATAAAACAATGACACTTATGAAGTCTAAGTAAGTGTTTGATCCTTTTATGCACTTGATGTTCCATATAGTATTACACCATCACTTAGTACAATTTAATGTTTAGATTTTAGTTGTTAAAGTACGCCATGACTCTTCATGCTACCTTTCCTTGAAACGGATCCAGCCATGTCAGACAGATAATGCCAACAGGTTGCGCTTCCACTGCAAATGCGGCACAGGGTGCTAATTAAGTAACCTATTAGCATATCCACAGCCTAGACACCTTCTCCAAATCAATTCGAGACAACACAATTGTTATATATATATATATATTACTAGTGAGGTTATATCAATCTTTCGACCGTATGTGATTTTTTTATTAAAAAGAGGGTGAACTCTCGAAGCGAGAGTCACCACAGCCACCGTTTTATCACTAGAGCTTGGGATACATTACCTGGCAGTCCAGAATCTATACAACGCTTTACAATGTGCTACAACATTTTCTGATTAAAAATTTTGATTCTTGAACACAACATCATTTCTCCCGAACCAAATCGCCCAAAGGACAACAAAAGGCTTGGAACAACCGTTTAATGATTCGATCCCCACCGTCTGAATCGACCTCCAGAAAGCGTTTTCCCTAATCGTCGCCACCCATGGGATCCCTGCTTCCTGCCATATGCATGCTGACGTCGGGCCGAGTCCTCCTCCATCCTATGGCATCTGTCGTAGAGGGTGTCATCAACGCCTAAGGTCTTCCCCCTCCTCACTTTATCGCACAAGCAGTCCCTTTTTAAGCACCACAGGAAAATTGTGATCCTGCAAGGCATCCTAGCAACCCAAACAATCTTCATGTCTTGGCACGGTTCTGTATCTTGGACAGCTTCCACTGACACCATTTCCTCGTACGCTCGCTTAATCGAGAACCGCTTGCCCTCCCACACAAAGTGGTCCTCTCCATGCTCCAGAATGTCCGGCATTGGCAGCTCCTCCTGCAAATTGACATACTCCTCTAATCGTTGACCCGATAGATCAGACATGAATGTAGATGACCACGTACATGAATCCACCACATGTGCGACGGAGCTCTCCCTCGATGTCGTCAAAGTAAAAAGTCTCGGATATCTATCTCGCAAGATCCACTCGCCTGTCCAGTCGTCGTGTCAGAACCTAAACGTGCACCCATCCCCCACCTTTGGGTGCAATCTGTGCGCGACTAGGGGCATCACCTCTCAGATCCCGACCCAGAAAAGGGATTCAAATCGCGCTCTCCTAGCCACCAGTTCCCCTCCTACATCATAAATCTTCCTCAAAAGCCTTGTAGCCAGCGAGTTAGAAGGGCCCCAGATCTGGATCACCCACTTTGTCAAAAGAGCCTTGTTCATGGTTTGGACGTCTCGCACCCCCAGCCCACCATCCCTCCACCCCTTCTTCACATCTTCCCATTTCACCAGGTGCATTCCAGATCTCTGTTGCTTACCCCTGGACCAAAAAAAACCTTCTCATCAAAGCCTCCACCTTCTTCCTTATCCCCACTGGCATCAAACGAACTGAGAAGAAGAAAATTGGGATGATCGATAGCATATGCTTGAGAAGGATCAACTTCCCTCCCCTAGATAGAGTGACAACCTTCCATCTAGCCAGCCTTTGTTCCATCCTTTGCATCACCACTTCCCTGTTCGAATTCCTTATTTTACCAAAAACTAACGGTTATCCCAAGTACTGGATAGGAAAGCTCCCTAATGGGCAGCCAGCCTGCCTCGAGATTCTTGCGATGTCTGCATTCTCCACATCGAAAGGAATGACCGCCGACTTGTGCCTATTAATCTCCAAACTCGAGAGACTGTTAAAGATATCTACAAGCTGAGCCACATTACCAATCTACTCCTCCGATCCACCCAAGAAAAGTATCGTGTCATCCGCATATTGGAGTATAAGAATAGATATGTCCGCTAGCCTAAAACCAACACACCAATCGTCCTTCACCACCTGCCTGAATAGTACCGCCAAAGCATCTGCTACTAGCACGAATAACATAGGGCCAACGAACACCCCTGTCGAACCCCCCTTTGAGGTTGAAAGAAGACACCCTCACGTTTGTCGTTCACCAAGACCGAGTAGGAGGAGGTGGTAACACATCTCTTCATCATCGCCACCCAAGAATCCGGAAAGCCTCTTCTCCGCAAGGACACCCAAAGAAAGTTCCACCTGATACAGTCATATGCATTTGCGTAGTCAATCTTCTACAGGGCCCCCTCTTCTTAGACCTCTTCTACTCTAGGCATATCTCGGTTACCATGACCAAACCATCTACCATATGACGACCAGAGATAAACGCTGACTAACCATGGAGAATCACCAAACCCAGTACCACCTTCAAGCAGTTTGCCAGCGCCTTTGCCACAATTAAGTAGAACGCATTGGAGAGTGCGATAGGTCTGACATCCTCAACCCTCGTAGGAGTTTCCTTCTTTGGGAGAAGGAACAACAAAGCCCGGTTGACTTTTTCGAAGCCTCTATTTCCTTCCCTGAATTTAGCAAACACCTCCAGAGTCTCCTCCTTCAGCAATTCCCAAAAATTTTCTATAGAAAAAGATCGGGAATCTGTCCGAACCGGGGAACCATCCACATTCAAGTCCCAGATCGCAGTCTTCAGTTCTTCCATGGAAAAAGGGTCCACTAAAGCCTCTACTTGCGGGACAGAGATGTCCTCCACCCCTCTCCCTGACCACCCCTAACCATCCCCCCTTCTCTTACGCGATGTCTCCAGGAAATGACCATGCAATGCAGTGCCAAGCTGCACCTCCCCTGAAACCGCGACACCATCAATCTCAATCTCATGCAGGTAGTTTCTTCTCTTTATCCTAGAAGCCACGGTATGAAAGAATCTGGTATTTGTATCCCCCCTCCTTCAACCATTTTTGTCTAAATATTTGTTTTCACTCAACCTCTTCTTTTTTGTCTTCCCTCAATATCTCTACTAACAGCCTCAGCCTATTTGCCAGTTCCTCTTAGTTTAGACCTCTCTCATCGTCTAGCCCGTCTAAACGAGAGACCCCATCTTGCGCCTCCTCCCTTTTTTCCCTCCACCTCACTTTGACATTCTCCCATATTTAATAAAAAAATGATCTTATCAAACTCAACTTAGCCGCGAATCGGGAAACAACAAAGCCCTTAGGATGCCAGCTTTCCCAAAGGTCCGCAACTGTATCTCTGAAGCCCTCCTCTGACAACCAGCTCCGTTGTAAAATCTGTTGCACCTCTGTTCCCCAGATGACCATAGGATTGGTGTATTATCAGAATGAGATCTTGGTAGCGTCCAAGCACGTGAAAGTGGAAAGAATTCCGCGGTCCAAGGAGAGAGTAGGAATCTATCCAACCTCGATCTCGATCTCATATTGCGCCAAGTAAAAGAGCAACTCACAACGTCCACCATCAAAACTCCATGGTGATTGACGACACTCCTCATCTCCTCAAACCTTGCATCTCTGCTCTAGGACCTCTGGGGGCAGTCACCAAGCAAAAGAGTAACATCAAAGTCTCCGTCGGCGATCCAAATCTTTGTCTCATTCTCTGATCCAATTTGTTCCAAATCCACCGCCAAAGGGCTCCTCTCACCGCCCATCGGGCCATAGATATTTGTGATCAAGAACCAAGTGCCATCTGTCCGTCTCTTTAGGCGCGTAGACAGACATATCAGGGATCTAGATTCTTCTAGGAGTTTAAACGTGTTCGTCTTCCAGCTAGTCTGCAATCCCCCTGACGCAGCCTGAGCCTCCAAGACTGCGATCTTGAACCATCCTCTATCATTCAAGCCTTGTCTCAACGACTCAGCACCCCCAGAAATCTTCATCTCCTGCAGAATGAAAATATCCGCGCTAACCTCTCGTACCAGGTTTCGGAAATCAGGCGCTTTTCGGGGCGACCCAACCCCTTACATTCCATAGTAGAATCTCTATTTAAAGACCACTTGGTTGTAACATCTTAGTTGGGATCACGCCCATACACTCAGCAGTTCTCCTATCCAGCATACTGAAGCGGTTTCTGAGGGTAGGGAAGGTCCCCTGATCAGAAGATCCCAGTTGCAGGCATTGGATGGGTTCCTCAACTGGAGATGCGTCCAGGATGGCCACTCTTCTCATTTGCCTTTTTGTTCTTGAGTTTCCCCTCCACAGATAGCATGTTCCGAACCTCTTATTCGCCTCCATCCGCTATGCAATGACATGCCTCTCAGACGCCTCCACCTATTGTGCAACAAAATGCCTCTCAGACCAACACCCTCCCCCATTGACCCTAGGCACCCAGTGTGTATCTCTCCCGCTAACCATCTATTGGGTAGTCTCCCTCACCTCCTTCCTCACCACCACCCTCCCCAAAAATAAAACTCTCGCCCCCTCTATTGGGTCCCTCCCCACGCACCTCGACACATCGGCCCCCCAACCAGAGCCCCCCCTCCTCAGCCCAAACTTCATGAATAGGTCTCCTCGTAGGAACCTAGAGACTACCACTAGGCCTTGTGCGGTTCTCGTGGGTCCTGAATTCTTCCCTCGTCGCCGCAGACTGCCAGTCTTCCATGCTGAGAACGCTTTGCGGGATCCCCTGAGGCAGACTTCCAAAAAGCCCCGCTCTCACATTTTGGGCGGGCCGAGTATCTCCTAACTCGACCACGGTAGATGGATCCTGAAGCTGGATCCCTTCAGGGACAGTCTCTCCATTCGAGTAAAGTTTCGCTTCCTGAGGTGCAATGTGCCCTCGGTCTTCTGTGTTAGATCTATCCCCCATTTGGGAAGGGATTCAAAATGGCACCGCCCCTGGACTTTTCTACGCCCCCATTTTAGTGAAAGTCCCGAAGGTGATGTGATGTGGATTCCGAGAAGACGTCTCGAACGGTTCCATTGGCTCGTCACGCGACCGTTGGCCTGCCTTGGACCGGACTGTAGTTGGAGCCGTCGTGTCAGCAGGTTCTGCGTCCGAAACTGCCTCCGCCCGATCGTGGGGTTGCCGCCCAGAAACGAGGGTCAATGAGCCTGGCTCCTCCCTCTCCAGAACCAAAAGCAACGTCTACCCCTTCGATCAGACCTTCCATCTGCCCAGCTTCTCTAAACCAAGATTCTTGACCCTGAGGACCACATCAATAGTTTCCCCCGGGTTGCAACCAAATGAGTCCACCCCAATCACTGTATCGATACCCTTAAGCAACAGGTGGATATCAGCGAGGCTTCACGCAGAGAAGGAGATTCCTTTAACGCGAATCCTCTCCAGATTTGACCCTCCCGACAGGCCATCAGTAGCATGCAGGTGACGCCACCGCAATAAAGTCCTTCCCTCCTTCGACCACCTCAATAACTCTTTAGCCTCGTCACACGACAACCCCCTTGCCGCTACTCACCAGGGACTTAGCCGCATAACATCGTCTTTGAACAGCTTCACTGAGACCATCCCCATGTCCGATGAGCCCATAAACAAGGTTTTTACGTCACAACCCTCGCCGACAAGTATCACCATACCCCGGTTCCTCCTTCCTAGCGTCGGATAAGCAGCACACTATGTGAGAATCCCCTGCATTGAAAACATCTTATGGGCTCCCTGCACTGTCACGCCCAGTGCCGGGTGGATCCACATCTTAAGCAACCTCGCCCAAATGGATTTGAGAGTGGTGGCCTCCCCCTGAGCGAGCCCACGTGACACTCAGCTATGCCTCGACCACTCGTGTTCGAGTGTACCACCACCCAACCCTCGTCTCCCGAGGGTTGTCCGCTCCCCCACATGTGCCAGCTCAATATATAGTAACTCAGATGTTTTAGGAATTAAAACTCCTTTTAATTTTCCAAAAAGGTCTAGTGCAACATTCTAGACACCTTTTGAAAAATATTTTCAATTTCAGAAGGTCTAGTGCAACAATCTAGACACTTCTGTGAATTAAAACAATTTCAATTGTAAATGAAGTCTAGTGCAACAATCTAGACAATGCACAATTTCTGATTGCATTGTAAGTATTCAAGTGCATAAATAATCAGAGAAAATATAGAAAAAAAAAGAATTCCAAATTTTTTGTATATATTAAAAACGATAATGATTTCGGATTCTAATTTGCAAGCTGCGACCATCGTACGAGGCCGCACGGTCGAAATCACGCGAAACTTTTTCGCACTGATTTGGGGACTTGATTTATGACCTAAATCATTATTTTATCATGTTGGCTAAAAATCATAATTTTAATGCTACGATCTTTGGTTGAAATCGGAGGGTGCGATCGTTTTTAACATCTGTTTCTTCTCCCGAATGTCACGAACAATTGGCGCATCTTTTGGGTATGAGTCCAGACCTTCTAGAGATCATATATATCCCAAAAACACATTAAAAATAGGGGAGAACAGTAGTGACTTAAAAAGTTGTTGAATGATCCAAATCGTTGAAACTGTCGCAAGACAATGTCTCGATAAACGGGATGATCTAGCTGATTGTTTATCAGATTTGGATGCAATCCAAATCCTCAAAACTTATGGCTCTGATACCAATTGAAGGGAGTAAATAAAATTGTTTATTGCACAACACAGAAAACGTTGGCGGAATGTTTAGCAAATCAATGTTAGTTCATCATATGAACTAGAAAATGTAGCACAACGATTTGTGCATCTAGAAATCAGAAAAAATAAGGAAATGATTTCCTTTAGGATTTCTAATATTCATGATGAATAATGAAGGAAAAATAAGGGTTACTTCTTGAAACGTGAGTTTCTAAAGTAAGAGACCTCCCGAATCAGGTCCGATCTGTAAAAGTCTCTCTTGTGAGCACGGAAATGAATCGTGTTGCTTCCCACGAACCAGGATATCGACCAGAGTCACAAGAAGAGGCGTATGAGAGATGGAGACTCTCAAGACTCTTTTATATCTCAAGGGCACGCAATTTCTAAGGACTATTGCTCTCCAAAATTATGTTGTAAAAGAGAGGGCATTGCCCTTCTTTTATACTTACACCACATGCCCAACATGTGTGTTGTAGTCCATTGGATTTTAAATCAAGGGCTTAGTCCTAATTCAATAAGGATTATCTCCTTTTTATCTCTAATTAATAATAACTAATTAACAATAAATATGCAATAACTTAGCTTAACTAAAATTTGTTAAGGTTATTGCCTATTTTATCTATTAATTAACTTGATTAATTAACAATAAATAAGCAACAAAACTTAACTAAAATTAGTTAAGGTTGTTGCCTTTCTATCTATTAATTAATTAACATGATAATCCCATTATCAAAATTAGAGAAATTATGGAATTAATCCTCAAAGCTTATGAATCATATTCATGAGCTCAAAAATTAAATGTAAATCCAATTTACATCTACAAAATTAATGTGAATCAAATTCACACAATTTCATGTCTTGAAAATATTATGTAAATCATATTTACATAAATAGTTATATGAATCAAATCCATATAAATATTAATTATTGTAAATAACTATTCACATTAATTAATGAGGTATATTTGTGAATCGTATTCACAAAATTGCCCTTGCAATAATAACTATTATTATTACAATATTGACATCAACAGATACGAGTCCTAATTCGATTGGGACTTATGAGATACAAATGAAGATACTTGGAGATAATGTCGGAGAGATCATACTATCCATGTATAGTGACTTAAAATGTGGATAACTATCCAATTTCAGGGTTTATACAATTTTTGCAAAAATTCGTCACTTACGAACGTTGAGCTCGAGCTGTAGCGCTTTACACTCTCAGTGAGCTCAATAAAATATATCACACTCTCCATGAGCTGGAGAAAGTGTTGGTGAACTGAAACCAGCTTCCTTGACCATTTCTAGTCATAGTCCAAGCCATTACAAACTAAGAAATGAGCTCAAGGAGCTTGTATATTTTCATTTCCATGACCATTTCTGTTTCCAACATTTGGACATTGAAATTAGAATTAGAACTGTAAATTGGATTCAAATGAATTGTGATTTAATCCAATTAAATCATAAATCATCATGTTTCATCACTTCTTTGGTATGGAAGTGTTATGGTAGATGATCCATTATAACAATAAACTAACCCTGAGTATTCCAAATACTTATCCATCCTTCACACTGGAAGACTTTGATATATATATATATATGAAGTTCAAACCCTGGTTTGCATTTCTTCTTCAAAATGTATTAATAGATTTCTCATTTGATAATTGGGTGACAATATTAATCATATACTTTCCAGAAGCATATATATCTCGAATTCGTGTCTTCTTTCATAAATAAGATGACCATGCATGGAATTCATTTTGACCCCAAATCATCTCATGAGTGGGCTCTATCTCCCGGTTCATCAAGTAGGAACATGTATGATTCCTTCGAGAGATCATAGTTCTCATATGACTTCATATGCTACCAACGCGTCAGTATATGGACCTTGGCTAGGTCACCAACCTATTATTCTGTCAAATATGCATACTCAACCATATAGATGCATATTTGTCTCAGGTCAGAGGATGTGTGCCTGATCGTGACAGTTACGCTTCAGGTCTTAGTTTATCTCGACCTCATCAAGTCAACTCTTTAACTTGATTATTCCAATGCTTTCGAATCCCCATTCCTATGCAAATGACCTGCATCAAGAAGTTAGTTGGAAATCGGTCTTTAGAGAAAGATTGCCATCTCTTTATCAGATATGAGATCTTTATTAAATATCACATGTTTGAGGTTAGTTGTGTCCTCCCAACTGCATGGTATTCAATATGGCCCTGGTACATGAACCCATGGTTGCAAAAATCGTTAGTCGGTACTCGATCGATTGGGTCAGTGACTAAGGATTAATCGCTAGTCGGACGACTAATCGGATTCAATCGGGCTTTAATCGGTTTTCAGTTTTTTAATTATTCTAAATATGTAAATCATTTTTATACATATATTCTAATATATTTACAAAGATTTATATATTTTTAATATTATCATAATGAAAGAAAAGAAGTAAATGAGTTTTAATAAAACATTAAGCATATTAGAATAAATTTGCTTTAAAAAAATAAAAAAACATGGTATCTCCAAGCAAAAATTGATCAACTAGTCGGCCTAGTCGAAACTAATCAATACTCGGTCGGCCACCCCACCGACTAGACTAGTCGGACCTACTAATCGGGCCAGTCGGGGGACTTTTACAATAGTGCATGACCCTAATTGTACAAAGGGACCTTAATAGTAAAGTGCATTCATTCAATACTTCATTTCAGATGGACATGATAAAACACTAACTTTTATTGCGTTAATGGCTCGCCGAGGGCTTTTACAAGTCCAACAGATGTCCCTATGACTTTTGAGTTCTTAAAGTGAAATATTATAGATTCTCCCATTCTATAAGCTCCAGATTGGTATGTTCCCTTCGATATTATGACTGATGTTTCGGATTATGCTGTAGGAGCTATTTTAGGACAAAGGAGAGATATGATTCCGTTCGCAGTACACTACACGAGTAAAGTTTTGGATCATGCACAAAAAAATTATACAGTAACTTAAAATAAAATGCTCGCAGTCCTTTGGACCTTAGAGAAACTCAGTTCGCATCTTTTGAGATCTAAGGCGACTATTTATGCTGATCACATAATCATTCATTATTTAATGGAAAAGAAGGATGCAAATATGTCTTCTTAGATGGATTTTATTACATCAGGAATTTGATATGGAGATAAAAGATGAACTCGGAGTTAAGAATGTTGTATCCAATCATTTATCCTGACTTGAATTGAAAGATTCCCTTGATTTTGAACCAATTCAGGAATCTTTTCCGGACAAGTCATTTTGTGTCATTGACTCACTTCCATGGTATGACAACATGGTGAACTTTCTTGTATCCAAGAAGGTTCCCCAAGATTGTACTAAAATCAACATTGATTGACTGAAGTCATATTCAAGGAAGTACTATTGAGAAGATCCGTTCTTTTTCTTTGAGGTACTAGATTGTGTTTGGAGAGGATGTATTCCTCAAGAGGAATACTAGTGTCCTCAAAAACTGCAATACTCTAGAAGCAGTAGGACATCACTCAGGAAAGAGAACCACTCATAAAGTGGTCCAATGTGGATTTTATTGGCCGATCTTGTTTCATGATGCTAAAGGTTTTGTTAGGTCGTATCGGATTTGTCAAAGATTAGGAGGGACAATTGGTTCAAGGGGTGCTACGCCCATGCAACCGGTGATTTTTTGTTATATTTTTTATGCATGGGGCATTGATTATGTGGGTCCCTCCCTATTAGTCATGAGTATGAACGCATTTTATTAGCGGTTGATTATTTGTCTAGATGGGTGGAGGTTATCCCAACCTGAACCACGGACAACAAGACTTCCTGTAAGTTTGTATAAGATTACATTATTTATAGGTTCAAAGTTCCTAAGATTATTATTCCAGATGAGGGTAGCCACTTTGTGAATCGTGATATGAAGAGCTTGATTAATGACTATGTGATTGGTCATCGAGTTACTAGTCCTTACCACCCACAATCGAACGACATGACCGAGGTATCTAGTAGGGAAGTTAAGAGCATACTCCAGAAGCTAGTTTGCTCTGATAGGAAGAATTGATCCCAAGTCTTGCATCAAGTTCTACGAGCCTAGAAGAGGGCCTACAAAACCCTGCTTGGTACTTACCATTTTGTATCATCTTTGGCAACCCTCGCCATTTGCCTGCTGAGTTAGTGCATACATCTGAATGAGTAATAATGAAAATAAATTGGAGTAGTCAACTAGGAAAGAGAAGTAGAGACTTGGATTTGAATGAGCTCGTTGAGATCAGAAACAAAGCATATGAAAACATCATGATCTATAAGGTTAAGAAATGTCATGGTTAGCACATTTGGTGCAAAAGCTTTATCTCAGGACAAAAGTATGGTTGTTCAGTGCCAAGTTGAAGTTTTTTCATGGCCAGTCTAAATGGACGTGTTCATACATAGTCAGAGACATGCACAATAATGGCAATCTAGAGATATCTGATCTTACAGATGGTGTACGCTCTTTCTTAGTGAATGGACAACTGCTCAAACACGTTGTCGAATCGAATGAACAATTAGTCCGTATTTTCATGTAGAATGATGATTCTGATGTCATTATAAACCACTTTGCATGAGGTTCTACAACATAGATTCAGATCATAGTAGATTCATCATCACTGAAGATTCAACATTTTCAAATTCATATCACACTAACTCCTTGTTTATTCATTTTTCTGTCTATCTTATATCTCTCGACCTCCTCTTTGTGATGATACTCCTTTTTATTTAGGCTACCCAAAGCCAAGTATAGGGGGGTTTCCCCTGTTTTGTTTATTACTTTCATTTCTTCTATTCCCTTTGTACCCTTATCTTCCGTATTCTCTTTCTACTCTTAGGCTTTCTAAAGCCTACTGGGGGCGCGTCAATTTCTATTCTCGTACAATTTTTTCACTATACTTACTACGGGATATGTTATTCATTTCACATTGTTTCATGATGAAATATCACAAGTTAAGTATACGAGGACGTGTGTATGAGGATGTTTGTATATATTACATATATACGGTATTATAGCTTGTACTTTGAATGTTTTGAAATTATATGATGAGTTATGGGTATGAGAATTTGAAACGGATTGCAAATTATTTTTGTAAAATGTTTTATTTTTTTAATAAAAATATGGCATGTTTTGTAAAAATATTTTACAAGTAGGGTTCAATTGACTTTGAAAAATTGTTTTCTAAAAAGTTTTGTATATACTTAAAGAAATTGTTTGAAAATGTTTGAACGTTGGTTTGAAAAAAATGCTAACTAATAAGTGGTTTTATCCTTGACACCTTCACATCATATGAAACTTGTACAGTTCAAGATACTTTGTTTAGAGTGGCATTTAACTCAAAATTTCATCATTCTTCTTCATTAAGGTCTTAGGACTTAATAACTTAAACTTCCTAGTTTAAAAGATATACATGCTATATCACATGTAGAATCTCTATCCTTAAAAGAATATGATCAACGCTACAAATGCACGTTTGTATAATCTTTGTGGTGAGAGGTTTGAGTTCGAACTTGATTTTATGATGCTATGATTGAAAATTACATCATGAAATCTGAGTGTCAGCACCTTATCATGTATGGGAATAATGTTCCTATACTATCTTGATGAAAATCTAGGTGTTAGTATGCGTAAAACTACCAAAATTGTTGATTATACATAAACTTGATAAAAGCAGTAGAGCTAGCCAGATGTTTACATAAATAAAAAAATATCAGAAAGAGACAAATTCAAAAATTCCAATAAATATATACAAAAGGGTTCACTGGCAATCGCTCCCCACCTTTTCAAGTGTCTATTTGGATCAAAGTTATTAGGTCATATGTGTCGTGCGAGTATGAAAAAGGGTTCTGCATCGTAAGCGCTACAAGTCTAGGAATAGAAACAATATTAGATACTTCAAAAGAGATACCCTGGTATGACCAAAAAAACAAGTGCATACGACTCAATTCTTGGCAGACATACTAATTAACACCAAAACTACAAGTGGATGTTTATTAAGGCACTCGAGTAATCCTTGTTCCAATGAGAGGTGAAAAGAAATGACACTATCCTATTTCCTCCATACTTGACCATTCCATCTTACACCTTAAAGTGTGACAACTAAAGGGACTGTATAATGAAGTGAAACTTTATTAGTTCCCTCGAGTTGAGGGTTGGGTCCAGAGGATGATCTTTTAGACTAGGACCTTGGGCAAAACTGAAATTCTACCCTTGTACATGTAATCAACACTAATTGCCATACTTCTATATATATATACTTACAAAGAGTCTGATAACTAGAGAAGTTGGGTTCCTTCTGAGTGAGACTTGGTTATACTTATTGTTGGAGTATTTATGTATATGCGTCACTTGAGTAGATGGTATACATCCAGTTGTTTAGTCCCACATCTACTAGTTTTGGGATGTGGATACTCTGTGAGGGCTATATAAGAAGCCCCTCGCCCTCTGTATCCAACGGAAAGTGAATGCATGCATTCGCCCTTTGAGGCGTTCTCCCGTGGTTTCATCCCACTCCTTTGGGAGTAGGGTTCCACGTTAAATCCCACATTCTTTCATTATTTTTTTCTTTATTTCTTTGATACACTTCCGTATTCATAGTTTCTAACATGGTATCCGAACGGCTCGACTCTTGAGGAGTTTATGTTCTTTATTTTTATTCGAGATTCGATTATAATGTTGCTCATTCTTGATGAATATGAATTTATATATGGTTCAAGTTTTTGGTTCAAGATCTCTAGGATTTTCTGAAACCATAGATCCACAATTCATGCCTTGCTCAAGATCTAGATCTGGTTTCGTGGAGGCGCTTTACGTGCTCCAGGCAGAGCCCCATCATCGATCGCAGCAAGAGTTGAGAGTGAACTGATCACCAAAGTCCCTAACAGTGCACATCCAGATGAATCTGCTTCTTTGAGCAAGTCCCAGAACACCCACAAGTAGACCTGGCCAAAATGCGGGCTGGGTCGGCCCATGGGCCAGGCCGAACGGGCCGAGGTTAAAAACCTCTGTCTAAAGCCCGCCCATGGGCAGGCCCATGGCCCATTTCGTTCTTTTTCAATTGATTTTTTAAAGGTATTTAATATGTATATATGATTTTATTAATACCAACTATATTTTATATAACTAATATACATAGTTTACATGTCACTTGGCATGCAAACTATTGAGTTTTATTTAAAACTAGTTTCACGAATGAAAAACATAAAGCGTATCATATTAATACTTGTATAACTTGGCATATATTTATATATTTTTTATTTTTTACGGGCTGGCCTGGCCCATGCTTAAATCTCCAAGCCCAAGCCCGGCCCATGAGCATGTTGGGCGGGCTGGCCCCCAGCCCGTTGGCCAGGTCTACCCGTAAGTCCCAGGCCTGGAGAAGAAAAAAATTATTTAAAAAAGTAATAATTTACGCGATGGCGCAATGCGTGATCCCTCACTGCCCCAGCCACATCAACCGTAGCTCTTGGATCTCTCTCTCTCTCTCTCTCTCTCTCCATCAGTCAACGTCGATGGCCGCTCATCCTCCAAGTTCCAAGTGAAGCCCTTTGGGTGGAGTCGCTCCAGATCCCGATCATCGCGCCGCCCCTCCTCGTGTTCTCCATTGCTGATTACGCGCCCCCAGGCGTGACCACAGGCAGAGTCCGCTTGCGACACCTCCAGGCAGTGCTATGGTCCTCTTCCTCCTCGTTAAGCCCAATCTCCTCTCTTGAATTCCAGGGTTTCCAATTTTCTAAGGCTTCGACCTCCATGGTCGGAATATATGACATCGACTAAGTTGCGAGAAGACAAGATAATGGGGAGAGCATGAATCACATAAGCCGTTCTTGTTTTTTTTGCATTTTATTGCTATTTCCCTCCTCTTTTTTTAATAATTATCTCATTTCATTTTTTATATAAGCCGTTCCAATTAATTTTTTTCGGGTTTTCACTTTTTTTAAACTCAGCCTTTTTTTCTAAAATGAGGCCACCATTCTAATGTTTTTTTTAAAAACTATCTCCCCCCTTTTTTGTGAATACACGACAATAAGCCCCTCTGTTCTCTCTCTCTCTCCCTCTCCATCAGTCAACGACGATGGCCGCTCATCCTCCAATTTCTAGGCAAAGCCCTTTCGGTGGAGTCGCTCCAGATCCTGATCATCACATCGCCACTCCTCGTGTTCACCAGTATTGATTACGTGACCCCAGGCACGACCATAGGCGGAGTCCTCACAGCACCTCCAGGCGGCGTTATAGTCCTCTTCCTCCTCGTCAAGTCCAATCTCCTCTCTCGAATTCCAGGGTTTCCAATTTTCCAGGGCTTCGACCTCCATGGCCAGACGTGACAAGACCCTTGGCTTCACTGCCAAGAAGGCGACCTCCTGGAGTAGCATTAGGCCCCCATGATCGTGTTGATGAAGAAGAATCCATGTGTGGATGCCACATCCCTTACGCTCGAGGTAACGAGCAGCCTCTAGCCGCGCCATCACATCGCTGCCTCCAGGTGATCCTGCTGAATCTCTAGATGCAGGCGGCATGTGGCAAGGGCAGAAGCCCCCCCCCATCGAGGGTGGCGTTCTTTGAGGAATTAGGTTTCCATCGGGGAACCCTAAATACGCCCCATGGGGGGGCTCCTACGGTACGACCCAAGATTTTTTATTTTTTTATTATTGTAAGGGTACCAGGTGTGTTGAAAGAAAAAAATGTGTGAAAGAGAGAGAGAGAGTAGAGAGGCCTGCAGCCGTGTATTCACAAAAGGGGGGAGTTTAAAAAAAAGAAAGGTGGCCTTATTTGAGAAAAAAGGAAGAGTTAAAAAAAGTGAAAAGTTGAAAAAAATTTGATTAGAATGGCTTATTTAAAAAATAAAATAAAATGAGACAGCTATTAAAAAATGAGGGAAATAACAAAAAAATGCATTGTGATTCATGTTCTCCCCATTATCTTATCTTCTTCCAACTTAGTCGATGTCATATATTCCGACTAGTATGGAATAAAGGGGGAGTATAGTGTAGAGTTCTACAGGCCAGAGGTTCTCCAGATTCCAGATTCAGATGTCAGATTCCATGCCAGATTTTTCATACTCTACATATATGAATGGAGGCAACGAATCCATGTAGCCGATCCTACTTAATTGTGGGAAAAGGCTTTGTTGTTGTTGTATAGTTCAGATGATCAAACTCGATGATTGATTCCGAGTCCTCTTTTTGATGCGCACATGTATGCCGTCATTACTTGTAGTCCGCATCTTTTGTGTTTCCGCTAGGGTTTTCATGTGATCCATAGGGACTCCAGAATAGAGATCCCATTCCCTATGTCATATTGGTTAGGGTTTTCATGTGGTTTCATAGGGACTCTATAGTAGAGATCCCATTCTCTGAGCCAGTATGGGAGATACCCAGTTCTCCGACGAGGAGACTTTTCAGACTCCATTCTCCAGCGACCGTGGACTCTGACGAGGATGTCTCCACGACCTTTTCAGTTCGGCCCTTTCAGAGATGGAGCAGTTATCCACATTATTGTGGCAGGCCAGAGTTCTCCAAATGGAGACTCATTTCAGTTGTAGTGACTCTGACATGCGCAGTACATAGTACATGCTCTCCGACGAGGAGATTCAGTTTGACTCACACTCCAACCAATTTTGTCCTCTTCACATGCACGACATGAGGAGCAACATCCTCGACAACAATCGACAGTTATGCGCGTTGAGTTGATATTGTTTGTAGTATCTTGTATTGTGAGTTGAGATTTCTTTTTGTTTGTCCAAGCTGGTCGTTGCATGCTCCATCTTGAGAGGGAGTGTTGGAGTATTTGTTTATATGCATCACTTGAGTAGATGGGTAAATTGATCCCTCCCACATCCAGTTATGTAGTCCCACATCTACCAGTTGTAGATTGTGGAGACTTAGTGGGGGCTATATAAGAAGCCCCTCACCCTCTGTATCCAGTGAGAAAGTGCAATGCATACATCAACCCTTTGATGCACTCTCTTGTGGTTTCATCCTGCTTCTTAGGGAGTAGGGTTCCACGCTAAGTCCTGCGTTCTACCAATATTTTTATCTTTATTTCTCTTATATGCTTTCGCATTCATAGTTTCTAAGACTTATAGTTTAAGAGTCACATGGAACTTATGCGCAGTCAGGGATTCAACTTATTCATTCTTTATAATTAATTTAGTACTCATGGACGAGAAATGTTTAGGTATATGAGGTGATGAATCTCAGATTCATCGACATTATATTGAGTTTTTAACCCTTTATCTTAGCCTAAGCAATTAATAAAATTAGCAATTTGATATAATTAATAATATACACTTTGTATATAATTAATGAAAATAATGTGAATAAATAAAGATCAAATTACGTTGTAAATATTTAACCATGTGTTCTTTTTGATTTTATATATTTTCTATTACTTTATAAAATGCATAAAAATTAGAATAATATTGTATATGATATAGTTTGATTATATACATATTTAAAATACCAACAAAATAAGCAAAATAATTGAAAAATACCTACAAAATATATTACTATTATATATGATGCATTTTGATTTTGAGTGCAACATGAAAGTTGTAGATCTCAAAAAAGATACACAACTTTCATGTTGAACATTTTTTCATTTGACATCATTTTGTATTTTATTTTGATTTCTACTTTAGTTTTAGTTTAAGAATTTTCTTATTGGGTCATGTGGCTGCCTCTGGGTGCACCATGTGACCCTCCTTTTCTATACAACCCACCTACCTCTTGGACTGTCTGATCGTTTGATCAAACAGTCCATACTCATCATAGCCCGCCTCATCAGAGGCCATTTGATCCATCTCATTAGACAACCTTCATTCTTTCCAACACACCTCGATCAGAATCGTTGGTTGTTCTTCGCATATTTTTAACTCCCTCTCCACGTGTCTTCTCCACCTCCTTGTGGTACCAAATGGAGCCTCTTTGTCTCTCATCTCTGTCAACCCCTCAACCTCCGTTAGCCATCTAGCACAACTTCTTCTCAGCCCTTGAAACCACCTCCACCTAACTGCTCTTCAAACAAAACCGGGAGGAGGGCATTAATTTCCAGCATCCACCCTTATGCGAGATTTCTTCGAGCACCCTCCTTGCCGCATGTGATAGAGAGAGAGAAGTCAAGCTATGATCGAGATACATCTTGGTGAGTTCCACGTCATAGTTGGCCGTGTCGCAGTGACTGCTACCATTGTTCAAGCTTCACGCACTCACCGCACGTGTCAAGCGAGGACCATGAGCTTCAGAGCTCCAAGCCAAGCCATGATTCGATCTCTGATCCCTTCTTCCATCTCCAGGTAAATCTTCGTCCTTAGTCCCTTCTTGATTTCTTTGAATTTATCCTTCACACACACACACACACATCTTCACACCACTTTGATCAACCCCATTCCTTCGTTGTGCATCTGACACCTTTCGTAGATCCCTCAAACCACTCCTCTTCTTCCTCCAGACGTCTCTCCACATCGATCCCTTTTTTACCTCGTACATGTGAAGAACCAATTAGGGCTTCAGTTGCTACACCTTGATTCAGCCCTCCATGTCATTGAATTCACCCCAAATCGACTCTCCCTTGCTTCGGCTATCTCCTTAACCACTACAGGTACCTCGAGGCTTCAATGATCAGAAGCTTCGAAGCCTCTTCAGTCTCAAGCTCGACCTTCGATGAAGCTTCATCAATCAACTAATTCAACCACCATAAGCCCATCTTCGATCCTCCATCACCTTTATCAGAGCACCATCTCCCTTCCCCGATTGTCAGGGAGCCCTGAGAGCGTAAGAGGAGGAGCATATCCCTCATCAGACTCTGCTTATGCGCCACCGCCTTCGGAGAAGCTCTGCATGGAGGGAGTACATATATTGTCCGATCAAGTCTCATCGGCTTTGATCTAGCAGTCAAGATCGTGCCCGAGCCTTGCTCCGTTCCTTTGAGCTTCGGTGAGTCCGAACCTCACCCGACGCATCTGCAGCGAGCCATGTGTCCCAAACCTGTCCGCGCCCCGAACCTCCAGCCGAAGCAAACCTTGCATGCTCTACGCGTGCTACCATAGGCTATTTGCATTTAAGCTCCATTAGGATATTTAAATTACAGTTATATCCTCACGTGCTTTGACTTTTACATAGAAGCCCTCTCATCTTATTTTTATTGCAGATAAGCCCTTTGTGGACCTCTTTGCGATATTTTTAATTTATTTTTATTAAGTTTTTATTGCAATTATTATAAGGATTGTACGTTTAGTATCTTTTGCATATGGACTTCAATCTTCATTAAATTGGTCTTTTCAGAATCGTAGTTTTGTGCTCTTTACATCCATGTCATGATTGTTCTGTTTTGAACTTAAATTGACTATTAATTCGTAAAACAAAGTTTTTGTTTGTTTACATGTATTTAATTTGTCATTAACTTATTCTAGCTCTTAAATTGACATTAAATTAGGCAAATTAAAGTATTTATACCGACTCTGTGTTTAATTGAGTTTTAAACTATATTAAGAATACTTTTAGCTCTTTTTAAACAAGAAGGGGTAATCACATGTTAAGGACTAATATGCATTATTATTAAATTGATTCATTACTTAGTTGAGCATCATAATTGAGCATTAATTGTGGACTTAAATTTTTTATACCAATTCATCATATATGTGCAAGTAATTCAGGATGTCCTTTGTGTGATTTTTGTACTTGTTTGTATTACTATAATAACATATTTTTCATTGCTTCTGTCAATTACTCTTGCATATAGAAAACTAAAAAGTATGCATGCATTTTATTTGGATTCTAATTACATTAGATTACATTAAGCGGATATCTACGCTGGATTGGATAACTTTATAGCTTGTGTCCCTGTATTCGACTCTGGACTTACCTGGGATAAATTAAGCCATACTCTTTTCACGGAGACATTTTAAGTGTGATTCTGAATAACTTATTAATGATGCTACAATTTGATCATTTTAGAGTAGCGAATTAACGGATTATCAGTACTCCTTCCATATACACTTGGGTAGGGGTACTAAATCTAAACAAGATCCCTTAGTGTTTGAAACATAAAAACAGAGCGGTAATATTACAGACTTTAATTTCCCCTCAACTTGTACAAAAAGTTTGACCCCAAGGAGAGCCAGAAGGATATATTCATATTGGCCAAAACAAGAGAAAGAAAGTTCTAACATCTTTCTCAAGTGAGATGCATCATGGATGAGGAAGGGCATGTGCTTGTTACTCAAAAGGATATAAAGATTAGATGAAAGCATGATTTCCATACACTTTTCATGGGGGAACGGAATAAAGAGATTACTTTGGGAGATCTTGCTGGCAGTGAATGTTACCTGAATCGTGCAAGCTATAGACAGATACAAGAAGGAAGCAGATGAGGCTCTAAAGGTTATGAAATCTGGGAAAGGGGTGGGAATTGATGACATTCCTATAGAAGTTTGGAGAGTTCTAGGTGAACATGTCTGACTTTGCTCACAAATTTATTCAATGCTATTTGGTGAAGCAAGAAAATTGTGGTGCCACTTTATAAGAATAAAGGATACATTCGAAATTGTTCGAATTATAAAGGCATCAAACTGATGAGTCATACTATGAAAATTTGGGAACGTGCGATCGAAAGAGTTTGCGACTTGTTACCAAAGTAATTGAATAGCAATTTGGATTCATGCCAGGTCGCTCAACTATTGAAGCTATCCACTTTTTGACAACGGTGGTTATTTATAGGGCTAAAAAGAAAAACCCCCATATGATTTTTATTGATTTGGAAAAAGCTTATGATTCAGTCCTACAAGAGATTTTGTGGAGAGTTCTGGAGAAGATACAAGTACCTGTCCTATACATTAGCCTTGTAAAGGATATGTATGATATGACTTCAGTTTGTGTAAGTATCCAGTATGTGAAGACCGACTATTTTAACATCAACATCGATCCTCATCAAGGTTCAGCTTTGAGTTCATTCCTTTTCACTTCGATTATGGATGAGTTGACTAGTCATATTCAGGATGAGACACCTTTGTGTATGTTAGTCGATGATGATATTGTGTTGATTGATGAGACACGAGATGGAGTATATGAGACGCTGGAGATTTGGAGACATGCCATAGAGAATAGAGGATTTAATCGAAATAGCTCCTTAAGCATCGTCGAGTTCTCGCTTTTCAAACTCACTCCTCAACATTTCTTGTGTTTCCCTCCTATCAGTGAGCTAATCGAATTGAATACCTTTGAATCAACCAGGATTTAGATTCAATTTATTTAATATTTTTAAACTTGACTCGAATTTTAAATGATTTTGTATACTTGAACTCAAATTTGATTCATTTTGCAAACACATATTCAAATTCGATCTTTTTTTTTATTTGAAATATTATTTGATGTTTTAAATCTTATATATGTTATTGTATATACATAGTATTATTATTCTAAATCTCAAAAGATTTTATTCTATAGAATATAAATAACTAAGATAAATAGAAAAACTTTAAGATCAACTAGTTTCGTATTTATTTTCATTTCTTTTGCAATCTTAGCTTATGTTTTTTCCTACGATGAAAGAAGTATATATATATATATATATATAATTGAGGCCTATTAAAGAGATAGAATACTATCAACAAAAAATGAACACATTATAATTACTATTACATGTTGAAGCAGACTAGATCAAGATCCTATAGGTTAACAATATAAACTAATCTTATTAGTTGAAACAATGGGAATACAATAAATAACTTAACATGATAAAAAATCACTCCATGCACCATGATAATCAATGATATTTGAAACTAAATCCATGAATCATAAAAAAAATCCCATATACAAAGAATAGCATGCATGATTGTGGTAAGAGCTTGCAGGTAACTCCAATGATGATTAATGACTTCCTGACAATGGTAACCATCACTTTAGATTGTCATTAAAAGATAACCAACATAACGAGAAGGTAGAGGAGGGAACCCCAAATAGGACACTAACCATGACTTATTTTAAGGGGGAACTTGGTACAACATAGCTATCATATTCATGTGCGAGGAGAAATAGCACCGATGTATACCCTAAAATTGACGAGTTTTTGATAAAGAATGAAAAGCGAAGAGGAAAAGGTGGGATTGCGAGTGTGGGAACACATAAATAAATGTTGATTGGGGAATTGAGATAAAAATCTTAAATATATGTTCGTTCCTACTAGATTTTATGACTAATATTTTCTACTCTATTTTTTAATGTATGATAATACGATTGTGTATATATATGCATGTATATATCTTTGTATATATGTATGTGTGTATGCGTATGTATATATATTAATTTGAATTGAATGATTATCAAACGAATTTATTTGCTAATCGAATCCTCGAGTAAAATTCATATTTGATTCGTTTTATTGTGAATTTACCTTTTTTTGAATTTTTATCCAATGAATCCTTAACCGAATTTGAATGATTCAATTCAGTTAGCACTCCTGCCTCCTATATGCCAACTCTCATCTGGGATCTGAATATCATTGGTTAGATAAAGATATCATCATTAGAATCAAATAGAACATTGGACTCCTTAAACATGAACTCATTGAATTTTTTGTCTCTTTTCGTCTAGTCTCTATCCTTCACATTCTTCCCCTCCAAGCCAGCCTTCATAAGCTCTCTAACATCCCTTGGACAACGTGTACACTTGGAAATTGATGCAGCGAGAAATAGAAATATAGGGCTGTATTTATTTAATTTTATCTGTTAATTTTATTTACATTTATTTGAGTCGTCGTATTTTTTTTAATTAAATAAATGGGATCGTCTGTGATCTCAATTAGTTAGAGATTTGAATTTCAAATTAGTTGGTTAGTCGGTTAGAGTCAAATTAGGATAATTAGTTTGAATTTAAAGTTGAGTTTCTATTTTGTACCCTCATCCCTCCTATATAAAGGGATGATAGGATATTTTTTAGTCATTTCAGATTGATATAAAATTGAGATTTATCATCTCTCTCTCTCGTCTCTCTTCTCCCCTATGCGAGCTTCGCGCTTCTCTCTCTCCAAGCCCCTCATTTCCGACGAGTTTTCTTCTCCACAACCCCTCCATTTCTTCTCCGCCAAAAATTCCATAAAAAATTATTCTTCGTCGTCGCGCAAATTCCAATCCGCATCAATTGGTATCAGAGCATGGCCTACAGATCGTCCTCACGATCTGACGATCCGTCCAGATGTTCGCACCGACATGTATCGAAGGACTATCGTTCATCGGAATGAAAACGACGAGCCAACGATGCCTACAACAAGGAGACAATGGACGAACTGCGTTATCTCCAGTCCAAATGTCAAGACATCCAGTCAAAATGTCGATCTTTGATGGCTGACTTCCAGACCCTACTCGCCGCCCAATCAAAGCCTCCAACCACCGAAGTCGATTTTGATGAAGAAAAACAAGAAAAGGAGAGCGTATATGTCGAAACGCCTGCTGTCCAGCCCATTTTAGAGGAAAAAGAGGCCGTCGCCAATGATTTGTTCGCTGTCCAGCCCGTTCCGGGAGAAAAAAAAGTCGATCCGATTGTTGTCCAGGTAATTTCAGACTTGCAAACGCCGCAGAGACCGACCTACGACCCATCCGCGGCCCTCTCACAGACCTCCTCCACCACCCTCGCACCTCCAGGCCCCTCTCTCGCTGCACCCGCAACCCTAAGCCCTCCTCTCGCGGCACCTGCAACCCCGGAACTCCCTCTTGCACCCCCTGCTGCCCAGCCCACAACCTCGACACCCCCTCTCGCCACCATTACACCTCCTGCGGTGCACCCCCCAGCACCCTCCCCTCCCTTCTCTACAACGCCTTCCCCAACTCCCCTTTCAACCCTATGTGCCACCACCCTTCCCCGGTGCTGCCTGTCCCTCCACCCAATCTCTATGACGCCGCCACATTCTTTCCCACCCCACCACCGTCGCCATCACCCCCATCCTATCCCGTAGCCCCGCACCACCAACCCTCATCTTCCTTATTTCCAACACCTACCCCGACTCCCCTCCCCCTCTCCTCGACACCATCGCCCCCTCCCATACATCACCTCTCCGCCAACTTCTCTTTCCACCTCCCTGTCTGACGCAATACCCTCCTGCCCCCCCCCCCCCCCCCCGCCTGCAGCTCACCTCGGCCCCGTACCACCGCCACTGGAGTCCCCGTCTCCAGTCCATGTTCACGACCCCCCCTCCGCCGATACAGTACCACTGCCAACACTTTTCCCCCATATATGTGCCGCCAACATCGTGCTCGGATCGAAGAAACCCTAGTATGGATTGGAACTCTCCAACCAAAGAGGACTGTATCCCTCCAAATAAGGGATTGGAAACAAATTTGGAGAAATTGCATAGCCGTCCAGTCCCCTAGAATTATTTATATGAAGGGGTATTCAAGAAGAGAAGATTTGAATGAAGCGGTACGAAAATTGCAGAGATGCCCTTCAATTGAAAAAGACTACAAACGTAACGTTGAAAAAGATCTAATTGGGGGAATTTGAAGCTACAGTTTTAAGGATGAATTCTCCAACGACACCTCGAAGATCAAGCAATTCGTTGGGAGACGAATTTTTCAAGCGGAGGAGAAATTATGCAGCGAGAAACGGAAATATAGGGCTGCATTTATTTAATTTTATCCGTTAATTTTATTTACGTTTATTTGAGTCCTCGTATTTTTTTAATTAAATAAATGGGATCGCCTGTGATCTCAATTAGTTAGAGATTTGAATTTCAAATTAGTCGGTTAGTCGGTTGGAGTCCAATTAGGATAATTAGTTTGAATTTAAAGTTGAGTTTCTATTTTTGTACCCTCGTACCTCCTATATAAAGGGATGATAGGCTATTTTTTTAGTCAGTTCAGATTGATATAAAATTGAGATTTATTCTCTCTCTCTCTCTCTTGCGTCTCTCTTCTCCCCTATGTGATCTTCGCGCTTCTCTCTCTCCAAGCCCCTCGTTTCCGGCGAGTTTTCTTCTCTACAACCCCTCCATTTCTTCTCCGCCAAAATTCCACAAAAAATTTATTCTTTGCCATCGCGTAAATTCCAATCCGCATCAGAAACTAAACTTAGAAACATTCCTGTTGTTGCCAACAAGATGATGCTTCAGTTTAGTATTCCTCCCTCCTCCAAGTCTCTTCCCATGAAACTTGTATTCCGGCTTGGATTTGTTACACCATCTGATGCATAACATGCCTCTATCATCTCTCTCTGCTATTTCTCTAAGCATCATATGACTTAGATTCTGAAGCAGATTGCGAAGCCATGATCTTGATTCTCGAATAAAACCTGCAAGAAGACACATGAAGAACACATCGAATCATTGATTTATTATATTAAATATTAAGTGAAGAGGAATCCTAGAGGAACACATGTACTAGGTTAATAATTGTTGAGATTACTGTACTTCTTTGGCGTTATTCCTTATTTTATTTTCTTTATGTACCTCGCTTGTTATTTACCCAGAGTTTTTCTCCTATATAAGAGAGCCCTGGGGTTTCATGAATAATCGAGTAATTCATTTTTCCCAACATGGTATCAGAGCCTTCAAGGGTCTGGATCCCATCGTGAAGATGGATGGGACCAACTACGAGTTGTGGTCTATTTAATTTCGCACCCTGATGCAGTGCCATAACAAGGAGCACATTCTGACGGATCCAGAGCCAGAGGAAAAGACTGGAGCTAATGCTTCTTGGGAGCAAGATGACGCCTATGCTCGCATTTGGCTCTCTGGAACGCTCACCACGGAAATTGCCAATGATATTGTCAATTAACCCACAACAAGGGCTATGTGGGACATCTTAGCAGACACGTATAGGCAAGCAAAGAATGAGAGCAAAATTCTACAGTTGTAGTTTGATATTTTTCGACCAAGCAGAATGGTCGACCTCTTCATGCACACTTCTCGCATCTTCGAGGCATGTTTGAGCGTCTACATAGCTTCATGCCTATTACTACTAGCACTGAGAAACAAAAATCATACATGAATGCTACTATGATATGACTATTTATGTCATCTCTTGACTCAGAGTACGATGCATCACGTACTCAACTACTTACTGGAGAGACGATGCCTCCAATGGAGGACGTTTACAAGAGGCTGAGCAGAATTACTACTTCATCTACTACTGTGGCTCAGACTCCCTCTGCTATGACAACCTCTCATGGTAGAGGGGGTACCTCATAGTTTCGTAGCCGAGGACCACGTGGTCGAGGAGTAGGACACTAACGAGGTCCATGTTCACATTACCACTGTCCTGGTCATTTTGAGGAGACATGCTATCAGAAGCATGGATATCCTGCGTCTGCCCAAGTTGCTGAGCAAACCGAGCCTACTTCTACTCGTGCTTCGGTTCATGACGCACGCTTTGATGATATAGTTTCAAGACTGCGAGAGATGATGACTACTCCTGCTACTCCGACTGTAGGGCCTTCAGATGTCGCGCACACTGCTAGAGCCTCTTCAAGCTCGTCAGATATTGCTTATGCCCTTACCAATAGTAGCAGTTCACATTTGTCTGATTGGATCATGGACTCTGAAGCATCCCATCGTATGCGTGATGATCGAGCACAATTTACTTCTTATAGGTCTATACCTCCTGGTAGATCAGTGCTGATTGCCAATGGGGTTCATTTACCAATTGTTGGACAGGGGGAGATTGTTCTAACTCCCCTCGATGCGTCTGCAGAATGTCTTACATGCTCCAACATTTCAGATGAATCTTTTGTCTATTAGTCAGATTACAAAAGATTTACATTGTCGTGCCATATTTGATCCTTCTTCTCTTGTGTTTCAGGACATACTCACATAAAGGGTGATTGGATGTGGCCGTGAGCAGAGAGGGATTTACAGACTTGTCCAGCCTCATTGTGCTAGTGCTGCTACTGTCCTATCTGGTTCTGTTTCTCCTTTTATGTGGCATCTCCGCTTTGGACACCTTCCTCTGTAGAAGTTATGTCATGCCCTCCCATAGATCTCCACTTGTACTTCTTTAGAGTATGAGGCATGTCAGCTTGGGAAGCACCATCGTCCCTCGTTTCCATGTCGTCAGAGTCATCACAATAGTCAGCTATTTGAGTTACTTCATTTCGATATCTGGGGTCCTAGTCGTGTTCCCGATAATCAGGGACATCGGTTCTATATGGTTGTTGTGGATGATTTCTCTATGTTATCTTGGATTTTTCTGTTAAAGAATAAGTCTGAAGCTGGTCTTGTGATTAAATCTTTTCTTATTAATATCAAGAACATTTTTTCAGCTAATGTGAAATTTATTCGCACTGACAATGCTTTGGAGTTTTCTAGTTTACAATTGTCGGACTTCCTCAGATCTATTGGTGTTGTTCAGCAAACTTCGTGTGCTTACACTTCACAGCATTACAGTGTCATTAGGACTCTTTTGATTCAGAATCGAGCTCCTCATTCTTTCTGGGGTGATGTTGTTCTTACTGCATGTTACTTGGGGATCGCATGCCGTCTACTATGCTTGGAGAAAAAGTTCCTTGCTTGTATGTGTTTCCCGAGGACTTATTCTCACTTACCCCCAGAGTCTATGGATATGTGGCTTTTGTCCATAACTTTACTCCTGGTCGTGACAAGCTCTATCCTAGAGCTGTCAAATGTGTGTTCGTTGGCTATTCTCATACCTATAAAGAGTATAGATGTTTTTTGATCCTATTGGGAAAAAATATTATGTGAGTGTTGATGTCACATTTTTTGAGTCTATTATGTATTTTTCTCCTACAGGATAGTTTGTCTAATGCTAACTCTGGCGAGGACATATTTATTCCACCACCTCCGTCATCTCCACCAAGAACTCCTCATGTTGAGTCTCAGTCACCTACACCTCCACCACCTCCACCTCCACCTCCATCTACCCCTGCCTTAGTTCCTACCTCAATTTTACATTCACAGGTTCTCTACTCGCCCCTTCGCTCCTGCGCCTTCCCCGTCATCCAGCACGCCCTAGGTATATAGTAAACACATTGTTTCTACTGATGGCACTGGTGCTATGCTTGATCCACATGATACTACACAAGAGGAGCTGATAGCAGAGAACAGAGAGGCTGATGACCTCGATGTACCTATTGCCTTGCGGAAGCCTCATTGCAACTGTGCTACGTACCTTCTAGTTGTGCATGTTTCCTTGGACCATCTTTCAGAGGAGTACAAGAGATTTGTTATGGGCCTCTCAGCTATTACTATACCACGAACATATTAGGAGGCCATACAGGATAACAGTTAGCAACTTGCCATGGAAGAGGAGATGTCCTTTTTGTAGTCTCGTGGTATCTGGAGTGTTGTTTCTGCCCCTCCAGGTGCATCTGTTGTGGGGTGCAAATGGATATTTATGGTGAAGCAACGAGCATATGGCAATGTGGATCGCTACAAGGCAAGGCTTATAGCATGTGGATACACCCAAACTTATTGGGTGGATTATCATGATATCTTCTCTCCAGTGGCCAGACACTCAACATTACATATTCTCCTAGCAGTTGCAGTTTCACGGGACTGGTCTCTTTACAAACTTGATGTGAAGAATGCATCTCTTTATGGAGATCTACAGGAGGAGGTTTATATGCAGCAACCACTAGGGTTTACTGCTGAGGGGGGGTCTCAAAAAGTGTGTAGGCTCCACACGATGATCTATGGCCTAAAACAGAGTCCCAGAGCTTGGTACCAGAAGCTTTCAGAATTGATAGAGCATCAGGGGTTTGCCCGATCTACTACGGATCACCCACTTTTTGTCCAAAGGACACAGAGAGGTATTGTTGCTATTCTCATCTATGTTGATGATATTATTGCTACGGGTGATGATGAGCAGGGCATTCAGGTGGCCAAGGAGTTCCTAGGTTAGCGGTTTGTGACCAAGGACCTTGGCAATCTTTGATACTTCATTGAATTAGATTTTGCCAGGAACCATCGTGGTCTTGTGATGAACCAAAGGAAGTTTATTACTGATCTTCTTCTAGAGACTGGCATGACAACGTGCAAGCCTGCTACTACTCCTTTGGATCCAAGTATGAGACTATATGATGATGATACTGAGGAGGTAGATCAGAGGAGATATAGAGAGCTGGTTGGGAAGCTTCTATATGCTACCATCACCAAGCCAAATATATCCTTTACCGTGAGCAAAGTGAGACAGTTCATGGAACAACCTAGGAAGGTTCATATGGATGTTGTCTATATGATTTTGAGATATTTGAAGTCTTCACCATGAAGTGGTCTTATATTAACAACGTGTGCAGACACAGATTATGTAGGATGGTCTAGGGACAAGAAGTCTACTTCTGGCTATGCTATATTTGTTGGCAACTCACTTGTGTCATGGAAAAGTAAGAAGCAGACAGTGGTTGCTAGATCTAATGCAACGCCCGAATATAGGGCCATTGCTCAGGGAAGCACAAAGATGATGTGGGTGAGGTATGTTTTGACAGATCTTGCAGTTGATGTACCTCTTCCTATGCATCTTCTATGTGACCATCAAAAAACACTTTTTATTGCAAATAATCCTGCATTCCATGAACGTACAAAGTATATAGAGGTGGATTGCCACTATACCGAAGACATGATCCAGAAGGGTCTCATATCCATCTCTCATGTTTCTACTGGAGATCAGACTGCTGATATATTCACCAAAGCTCTTAATAGAGATCCTTTCCAAAGATGATGTTCCAAGCTAAGCATGATAGACATATATGCTCCAGCTTGAGGGGGAATGTTGAGATTACTATGCATCTTTGGTGTTATTCCTTATTTTATTTTCTTTATGTACCTCTCTTGCTATTCACCCAGGATTTTTCGCCTATATAAGAGAGCCCTGGGGTCTCATAAATAACCAAGTAATTCATTTTTTCCAACAGTAATTGTTAACAGGAACAAGACCATTTATGTCTAGGTTAGTGTCTCAAGTAGCTTTATATACTTCTTGAGGCTTTGTTGATTCACAGATAATATTTTTCTTTTATTCATTCTTAAAAAAATCAGAAACAAAGTTGGTGTAGCTCCGATCGAGGATAAGATGCGAGAAAATCACTTAAGATGGTTTGGACATTTGCAAAGAAGATCAGCCGATGCACCAATTAGGAGATGCGAGTGTTGGGATGTTGAGCTGGCTAAGAGAGGGCGAGAACGGCCCAAGAAGTGTTGGAAAGAGATCATACGAAGGGATCTTAGTTTTGTGGATATAAGCCCGGGATTGACTCAAGATAGATCTGAATGGAGGCGAAGAATCCATAATACCGACCCTACTTAATTGTAGGAAAAGGCTCTGTTGTTGTTGTTATTGTTATTCCTTCTTAAAAAATCTACCTTATTTTTTTGTTGAGAATTAAGTGCCAGCATTCCATTCTTCTTCTTTCTTTGTTTCTTCTTCAAATTGCTAGGAAATTGTTCAGCAATTAATAGCAATGTTTATCTGCAGTGCAGAATGGATTCGAAGTGACCCTAGACGAACGGCTATAGGTTTGGATCTAGATCTTGAGGCACTTACTTGGTGCTTAGAGAATAATTTAACCAAGACCAGCTCTGATATTTACTCTCAAATAAAGCTTTACCATGGCAATGCCTTGCAGCCCGATGAGGCCAATTTAATCAGCTATGACATTCAAAATCTAATGGCAGCTGTCACCGTAGAGGAAGAAGACCGAAATAATGCGAAACCACAAAAAACTGATTTTCTAGACAAAACCTCTTCTGTTGTTGCAGAGGAGACAGTCCTCAAGAAGAATTGCCTTTTGCTTGCCAGAGACATAGTTTGTGCTTTCAATTACAGCTGCTGTTGCCTCCACAAGCGTGTAGAATTGGTTCTGTATTTTAGAAATGTGCTTGACATTTTGTCCCATAATGGAGGAATTTTTGTAATGGATGTCTATGGGGGTGCATCATCAGAGAACAAGCTTCAGTTGAGAAGACAATTCTCTAATTTTACTGTAAGTGCTATAATTTTCTATTCCACTTATATTGAAAAAAAAAAGATGATTGTATCGGGCGTGGAAATCCAGATGGCACTAGATCATACACCAGCACCTTGTATGCCGAACTGAATATAATTTATAATCAATAAATTTCTCTCTTTTTATTCAAACATTTTCGATGACAATGAAAGCGAAAGGATTCAGGTATGCTGTATATGCTTCTGTGATAATTGATGTAATAATACTGGAAAATACTGTATTTATGGACAGTGTTACTTAAAAGCATTTCAACAACTATCCTCCACTTCAAAGTAGTGCAAGCATGGAAAAAAACTTCATTAAAAGAACTTCTAAGTAAAATGATTTCACATGGATTTATTTCCAGATCTTTGATTTCTTTCACTTGTTTTGTTGCCTTGTAGTACATTTGGGACCAAGCTGACTTTGATATCATAACTCGGAAAACAAGGATCAGCATCCATTTCCAATCTCGGAAAAAGCAAATTCTAAGACATGTATTTTCCTATGACTGGAGGCTGTAAGTAGTGTTGCTTAGATGCTGGGTGATAAATATGGACATCCTTAACATTTTTTTAATCTACATTTTCCATACACATTTTTGTATTCATTTCATCAAAGTAAAAATGTTTCTTTAGCAACATATAGTTTGCTATATTGAATAGTGATGACTATTTTCCGCATAGTTTAATAATTGCCAATTGTTGTACATAGAGAATCAATCACCAAACAGAGTTTGTAGTTATTGTTTTTTACTTGGTTTTAGTCGAAGGTCACCACAGGGAGGCATTTTCAATGCATAGGATCGAAGTACATGTGACAAACCTGCGAACAAGTTATCCAATGAATATTTTTAAGTTTTTAGATTTTGACGTTTTATTGTTTTAAAGAGAAAATGAAGGATAATTTGAAAACAGGGTTAATAGGTATATAATACAAGGTCAGTGTGAAGCACAAGTATAAGCACACATAAAAATGGGAGAAAATTATTTTGACTTGAACTTGAAGATATTACAAACTATTTTGTGATCCTTGGTATTTTAAATATAAATAAATCATTTTTTGAAAAGGTTTTTTCTACAAGCATTATTACACAGTATATGTTCTAAAAAGCCTAGAAATTATCAAAAGATGATGATTTGCAAATTAGGCAATTTTCCTAGGTACACATCATATTAATATACCACACTTTTTTATATTTTTAGGATTTTTCTGATTGTTGCAGAAAATTTCAAAGCTTTTTGGTTTTTTGGGGGGTTTTGGATGAATGCAACATTGTTAGATTTTTAATAGGATGATAATGCAATGCAAAATGCACACACAACGATTTTTTTGGGGAATTTCTGAACTGTTTTCGTATTTTTTATACAATGGGTTTATTGATCATTTGAAAATAGCAAATGATGATAAAGATGCTAACCAAATTTATTGTATGTGATACTTAAAAGAATGCTAGGAAAGCTTGGTTAGAAAAAATATTAGCACACACACACACTTAAAATAATTATATTAGTTAAATTATCAAAATTTTAATTTAAGCACATGCAACCAAATTAGGTCTTTATCTTTTGATACAAGTTAAAGCATATTAAGGCCAACATCCGTGCCAAGATTCACAATATAATTCAAAGAATTGGATTTGTTAGCAATTAAACTTCATTTTCTTAGCATTAAAAAAATGGAAAAGGCTTCTCCTACTTTAAGGAGGTCGGCCATATGGATTCTTGCTCAAATCCATGTTGAAAGATTCGGCTATTTTTTTACATTGGTTGTTGGCTACCTAACGCAACCCCCACAAGGATGGATTTAAACCCTGGTCTTTTAAGTGATAGGCACACTGCACTACCACCAGACCATTTTCCTAGCATAAAACATCACAAAATTATCACTAATTGTGAATGCATTGAAAATTAACCATACTTTAATAAAAATCAGACCACTATTTACACAAACGTACAATAAAAAATTCAAATCAAATTGATGCAATATGAATGTTCCAACGAAAATTGCAAAATAAAAAAAAACATACACAATAAATGATCGTAAATTGTAGGAAATCAACCCTTCAAATTCAGGCCCCCCTTGCTGGGGGGGAGCTCTCTGAACAATATTAGAAATACTCATGCTACTTACAATTGGGTTACCCCTTCAACTTATGGTTAGGAATAGATTGAAGCTTGGATCGGGTTGTTATTGTCATGCCATGTGGTTGAGCAGCGGGGATGTACCTAGAACCGCTTGTAGTAGCAATGACTAGTTTAATGTTTACCCAATGACGATTCGATGTGCGACGTGGGTTGTTCTCAACCGTCCCTTAATGTGTGGCGTGATTTTGCTCATCTCCCTTGGTCTGAAGCGGGTGGGACTTACGCTTAATGTTCCCTCCACCCGCCAGAGTACTGAGAAGATCGGGACTCTCTCTCATCTGTTACAGGTGATGTGTGGCTCTTTATATAACTCCACCATCACCTCACAACAATAGATATGAGACTAAACCTGTGAATGTGGTAATTAGATCCTAAAGTGATCCAATTACCTATCTATGCATATGACACATACTCTAACAATTATACGATATTGGAAATATCTTTACTCAATATAGAATTGCATGGGTTATAATGATATTGGAATCATTTTATTTCTTGTTTGTATGTTTCCACTCGTTTATGTAAATCTAGTAGAGTTAAGAAAAATAAAATTCATAAATGAAAAATATAGGGATTTTATCAGTTGTACCCTCCTTATATATTGCAATATAACTTATATCCCTCGTTTTTTGGAGTATCAATTCTGCCCATGACTTCGTCCAAAATGATCACTTGTGCCCTATCGGGTTAGTTACCGTCCATTCCCATCACAAACGGACATTAGCTTTGGGGACACAAGGGTAATTAGATAAAAATCGTGGGTAGACATGTCCTTTTCTTCTTTTTTTCCTCTTCTTCCTTCCACTCTTCCTTCGTCTTCCCCCTCCAGCCTTTCCTCCTCCCCTCCCCCTCCAGCCCCTCCTCCTTCACCCCTCCATTCTTCTTCTTCTTCTTCTTCTTCTTCTCCTCTTCCTCCTCCTCCTCCTCCTCCTCCTCCTCCTCTTTATTTTCTCTCTTTACTCCACATCCATCCATCCATCAAATCATCAAAATGTTTATATTTTCACGGATAAACAACCTATTATGGATTTAATGATGATTTTATATTGATTTTTGGAGAGTTTTCATGAATCAAATTAATCATAAATTTGAAGCTACTAAACAAATCCTTGAAAATTCCCTTGGAACAAGGGCATTTTTTTGTCCATCTTCTCTTTCCCCCCTCCAACCCCTCATCCCCCTTCGACCACCTTCTCCTCCGTCTCTCCCCCTCCTCCGCCCCTCCCCTCCTCCGCCACCTCCATCCCCTCCTAATCCGCCCCTCGCCCTCCGGCCCCTCCTTCTCCTTCACCCCTCCATTCTTCTTCTTTCTCTTTATTTTCTCTCTTTACTCCACCTTCATCCATCCTTCAAATCATCAAAATTTTTGTATTTTCACGGATAAGTCACCTATTCCGGGTCTAATGATGATTTTTATTGATTTTTTGGAGTTTTTATGAATCATTAATCACCAATTTGAGGTTGTGAATCAAATCCCTGAAAATCCTTAGGGATTTTTTGGTCTATATTCTCTCTCTCCCCCTCCAAACCCTCCCACCCCCTACATCCCTTATCCTCCCCTCTTCCTCCGTCGTGAGGCCTTCCTTATACGATTTTCATGCTGCATCTCCCTGCTGCTGCCATTAGCCCCTCGAGATCCATGCTCTAGGGCTTCCTCCTTCATATGAGATGCTCCCTGCGGGGTTACTCTCCATCCTCCGCAGATCTTTATCAACTCTTTTCCAGGGATTCTCATCTGCAAGAGACAAAGATTTCGTAGCCATGAATCGTTGCAACTCGAACCCACTTGTGGGAGGAGGGGGCAGCAGTTGGTAAAGGAGGCGATGGGGCAATGCGCATTAGAGGGGCTGGCAGGAGGAGTAGGCGTTGTGCAGAGGAGGGACGGGGTTCATTTTGACTCCTATGCCATCATTAATTAAATCATGGTTTGTATAAACCATGATTTAGTTCAACTCATTGGTGATCAAACTAACGGAAGGGCACAAGTAATAACAATGCGAGAAGTCAGGCGGAATTGATATTCCAAAAAAGGGAGAGGCATAACTGATATTGCAATATATAAGAACACGAATGATAAAATTTCAAAATATACATTAAAACGGAGACGCGAATTAAATATAAGGTGCAGAGAAAATAATTTCTTGTTCACAATTGTGTTACTCATGTAATCCAAGAGTAATATACAAAATTAATAGAGCAGGTCCACATTAAGAATCTCATGTAAACAACAAGATAACATCATCACTATATAAAATTTACAAATAATCCGATCAACCATTCAAAACAAACTTGAAATAATCGGTATTCAAATTAAGTTACTTTTGAATCATCGGTATTCAAATTAAGTTACTTTTGTTTCTAGTAGTAAAATTATGCGATATTTACAATCTAAATGACTCAAAAGTTTAATTTGATTTTATAAAATTATGCTATTGATTCTCGGTTTAAATTGTAATCGCGGATATGACTCAAAATTATTCTATTTAATTTTCTTAAATGTTCCGCATGTGGCTTTGGACTTAGCTTCTCATATATATAAGACATAAATCATCATTTTCTTATGATCTAGGAGATCTTTCAATAAATGTGAAGGAGTAATAACGAAGCTAACACACTTTCTTTATAATTATAGTTTATGGCATTCAAACCTAGATTTTTCAAATCAAAACAAGGCATATAAAGATCAATCTATACCATGATATGCCATTTCTTAGTTGTTATTGTTTGCGAATGTCTAATTAGATCATATTTGATATGAAAATTCAAGTGAATTGAGACATGGATTTAAACATAATAATACTGTCAACAATTTATGTTTTTCTTGAAAACTGGAAAACTAGTCTTAAAGAAACGATCCATGTTACTCAAGATTTTAATGAATAATATTTTATTCACTTCTGTTATTAGGGATTTTTACATCACTGACTCTAAAAACTTTATCAATTACCTTTTCGATCATGTAAATATTGTAATTATCACCTCAACCTAGCAAACTTGCTAACTTTTACACTATAAATCCTATGGTAAACTACCATCTATATGATGGTTAAGATGAACCGGATCCTATACGACCTCAACCCCCTCCCCGCGCTGCCTCCACATTGTTATACCCTCTGCTAACGAACGGTGGAAAGCTCTCCCCTCTCCTGCTACTGTTACGGTTCAGGTGGGATGCATGAGGTATCAATGTGTTCCTCCTGCGGCGTCTTCTTTATCTTCGGCTCATGTATGGCGCAAGGGAGGATGCCAACGGGGGGGTGCGACTATGGACTGGAAGTTTGATACTGCAGAGAGGTTGTGTTGCCGCTTTGATTAAAGGTCTTAGATGACTCTTCGATAGGTCTTATCTCCAATGGTCCTTCAGTGATGGTAGAAAGGACATGCAACAATTCTGATGATTTGCTGCTAAGGTTGAGCCCGATGCAACTTGGATTCAAGAGGTGCGAGGACCATCTGATCCTCGTCTTCTTCATCGTCTCCATCTACATTGGAAAACTCCTCACTTGATGGTCTCCTTTCCTGCAGGGTTCATCCACCAACGGACATGCAAGGGGAAAGCTTGGCTTGAGTTGTAACATCCAGATCCAATTAAAGCCGAACCCGATTCTATTAGGGTTCTATAACTCAATAAAGTTATTAATCAATGTTAAATAACCTAAATCGATCAATTAATTGTAAATTAAAAGTCGTTCGGGTGAAATCGACAAAAAATCGATTGCACTGTGATGCGTGCCACGGAAAAGCTGCGACGCAAATTTGGAAACCGCAAAACAAACCAATACCGTCATTAAATCCGATTCGACAAAACAAGACCAACGGAATCGAACATCCGTCAATCGGAGATCGTTTGATATTTTAAAATCGTGAAATTTAACCATAAATCAAAATCGTATCTCGAAATTTTCGGGGATTCAAAACCAATTAGAAGTATATGAATATTATACTTATATTGATCGTCATTCAGAGACGGTAAAAACGAGATATTGTACACCGACATCAGAGGCTCAAGATGCGAATACGATCCACTTTAAGTATGTTAAAAAAGTGATTAGAAATTTAAAATTAAATTTCTCAAACTCTGTCTAATTCCAGTTTAAAAAAATAAATAAAATCGGATTCATGACATTTCAACAGGCTGATGTCTGCCTGCTGATGTCACTCTGAGGTTTCTTCCCCTCTCTTTCCTAATCTCCCTTTCATTCTTTTTATTCTCTCCAAATCCAAAGTGGGAGAGAAAGCCTCTTCTCTCATTTTTTTCCCAATTCCCTATCTATCTTCTCTCAACTTTTCCAACGGAGCCCTCCAATTTCTGTTGGGAGCCTTCCTCCTTCCTTAAAGCTGCTCTACACCCAAATCTCAGCAGTTCCTGCCTTCTCCAAGCATCTACAGACAATTGCCAAGCATCTGGAGAAGATATAGGAATCATTGCTACTGCATGCAAGGAAAGATTTCCTCAAAAATTTGAAATCTCAAGGTACAATCTAAACCCCCTTTTTGATGCCATGCATGTGGATTTCACAAGATTTTCACGACTCCACCATTTGATTCTTGTATAGATATCAGTTTTCAGTATGGATCACTCCCTCTTGATTATTGAGTTATGATTATTTTGGGTTCTTCTAATATTACTCATATTTCCTCTTGCTAAAAAGGACATCCATCTTACTATCCAAACTAGTATATATATATATGATGATTAATACACATTATTCTGATCTTAATGTCAATGAAATGACATAGTTAGTCCTTGATTTATGCAATATATCTGTTGTTTGTTTACACAAAATGCTGGTAATATACATCATCAATGGGGCTGGAGTTTATCCTTCAGTTGCTTTAGAAAATTGGAGTCCATTTCTCCTCAAGTGTTTTCTTGATACTTTCTTTTTGTTTTGTTGGCTTTTGGCTTACTGCTATGATTTGATTGCTAGTGGAAAGAATTCTCGTGGCTAGATGCATAGATTTATGTGAGTGTAGTTGTTGCCAAACTGAATGTTGAATGTGTCTTCAAGTATCTCCTTATTTGAAGCATTTTTGTTTTATCATCATACAAGAGTGGAATTAAATTTGGCATGGAAATACATGCTTGGTAGAGTAGAGCTGAGAAAATAGAAATGCAATAGGACTATAAATATTGTGTGGGGATTGGGGCTTGCCTTTTATGTGATACGTTGAAAATAGATGTGAACTAATTACCGTAGCATTGATATCCATCGTTAGCAGATTTGCCAAGGAGGGAAAGATAATGAGGCTTTAACGTTTTTTTTCTTTAGGAGATGGAGGCCGAAGGAATTGCTCCAAATTATACAATTTACAGACACATGATCAATGTATTAACAACTACAGAAAATTAGAAGAGTGTGACAAATATTTTTATGAGATGTTTTATCATAAGCCATCAACTGAAATAAGACCAATTCTCCCTCTTGTTGTCCCACCTACGTTTTCATCAGTAATATTTAAAACTGTCTTCTTCGGATTAACCCAACAGATCAACACTAACAGGAAACGGTTGGACATTCTAACTTTTTCAAGCACACCGAAGATTTGGATTCTATGTAATTTTCTTAAATAGAAGTGTTAAATGGCCCATATTTTGACACACAAACTCTTTTGAAGTTCCTTTTATGCTATCTACAAAACTGCACTTTTCATAAAGGTCAACCAGTGGGTACTACTTTATGATGCTTCTCAACAATTATTTATATTTGTGATATAACATCAAAGAGAACTAGAGATATCTTGCCCTGCTCTGCCTAAATATTTGCCTTAGACTAAAGACAAACACAGTAGGTTATTGTTGCTTATATGGTGTACATCAGGGAATATATGCAGGTAGGTTATAATCCAGTGATTGTACATTGTTTCTTTGAATGAACAACCTTTAGTGTATGCATACAGTTTACTATCCCTATCTACACCATCCATGGTCCCTTTTCAACCCGTACATTTTTTCCAATAATGGAACAAAGCCATTAAATTAGCATGAGTATCTCTTCCACTAATATCAGAGATTATGAATTTGCATAGTATGCCTTAGTGGAGAATACATGGTATCTTATTTTGTCGTTGGATGGCTGTAAACACTTATCAAAGCTGCCTGATTTTATTCGTATCTAACCCTATCATATACTCCAATTTCAGAACTGCCAAAGTCATTGGCCTCTGTTATCAAATTGCAACTTTTGTTGCTTGATGGTTGTAATAATTTACATATGAATCAAATATATATGTCATAATGATCAGTATTTTGACATATTCTTATATGATCCAATTTATCTACTCCTGGATATTTAGTGGTTTAAATTGCTCAGTGATTGAATTATCCGGAAATTTTAATTCTTTAACTGATCAAGGACTTATGTGATCTAGATTACTCTGAAATCTTTGCGATAATTGGTTTTTGTGAATTAGTGATGATTATAAATTTGAGTGCCGGTCATGATGTCCCTTACACCTGACCGTGCGAAGATGCGGTGACCCTCAACTGGGCGGGAGATATGAAGCCTAGATAGGGTAGTGACCGTCAAGTGCGCAGGTTCAGGATCCCAGTACTTTTTCAATTTGTACATGAGCTCGCAGTGTTTTTATGCCTCGTCGGGATTCCGACTTTTAACCAGCTTCCCCGACCCTCTGTTTTAGGATATCCATGCGAGGGATCCTCGGTTTTAATTTTTTCATAGGTCTCGTCTACCCGTACCGGTCGAGTCCGTCTAGAGTGACTTCTCCGGAGAATCTCTCTATCTCGTCTTAGTAGCGTAGTTTTGGAGTAGACTTTGTTGGACATGCGAGCCCACGGCGAGCCATTATGCAATAAATGTTATTGCAATTCACTCCTTAATCTGAAATAAAGAGTACATAGTTTGCATAATAGGTCCCTTAGTGCAATTAGGGTTATGTACCATGGCCATCTTAATGATCATACAGCTGTTGATTCAATTATTGAATCATAGAGGCTGGTGCTTAGATGAATATCTAATGAGTTAGATTGAGGACTCATCAAGCACCGTCAAATGATTATTAAGAGATGATCTCCAGCCTGAGTAGGAGATGGCAATCCTTTCTCAGTTAGGCTGATATCTGAACGACTTCTTGATGCAGGTCCTCTGCATAGGAATAGAGATTCGAAGGTGTCAGATTAGTTAGGTCAAAGAGTTGACTTAACGAGATCGAGATAACCAAAGTCCTATATCGTATGCTGTCACGATACTGGCACGCATCCTCTGACCAGAGACAGATGTGTTACTATATGTTTAAGTATGTACATTTGGCAGACCAATAGGTTGATGACCTAATCAAGGTCTATACACCGGCGCGCTGGTGTGCATATAAGGGCATATGAGTAATACGATCTCTCAAAGGGATCATACAGGTTCACTACTGAACCGGAAGACATGAGCTCACTCATGAGATATTGGGAAGAATCAAATTCCGTGCGCACGGTCGTCTCGCTTTGGAAGCTTGACTGAATTTGTTGGTTTGATATAAACTTTTGGAAAGTATGTGATCAAGACCTAGGTATGATATATGCTTTGGGAAAGTATATGATCAATACCGACTCCCAATGATCGAACGAGAAACTTACTGATAAAACCATGAAGTAGACAGTATAAAGTTGATCCAATACTTCGGGTTTAATCTGAGTCTTCCAGTATGCAGGATGTACAGGTATTAGGAATACCTGAGGGTGATGTGATCATAAACGATTGTATAACCATGACGCTTCCATTCCTAGGGAGTGATGAAACGGGTCTGGATTTTAGTGACTCCTCTCAGTAGAGATATAATCTTATCTTAGTCCAATTATTGGACATTGATCTGAATATGATTCAGATGCAATGAGAAAATTAGATTTGCTTGATTTAATCAAGCATCTATGGGAGGCCCGCGATCTGGATTTGAGATATGATCTCAATATCCATGTCACTATACGTGGAACAATACAATCGCCCTGTCCTTATCTCCAAGTATCTGCGGAGAAAGCGCATTATCCTTGAAGGAGTTCATGGATAATTCTATTGTTGATTTATGTATCCGAGCATTGAGGAAATGGATAATTAAATGTGATTTAATTATCATGATTAATATGAATTTGATTCATATTATAAAGAGAGTTGTCTTAGATAATTAAATATGATTTGATTATCAAAGATGTATATAATGTGAATATGATTCATGTTATTTGAGAACAAGAGAATAGAGATCCAAGATGATTAAATGTGATTTAATTATCATGGATATGAATAATGTGGATAGCAATATCCATATTAGTCATATATATTATAAATGTGATTTATAATATATAAGAGAGAGTTATTTGTAATTTACATTTGTTAATTAAAAGTTAATGTGAATTGGATTCACATTGGACATTGAATTGAAAAATGTAATTTACATTTTGTTTTGGGTTGTGAATATGATTCACAAAATTTTCAATGGCAAGATTGCAATGTCTACAAAATAATTGTGAATTATTTTTGTAGAATAATTTGCAACATAAGTTGTTGCAAATAATGGAGATTACATAAAAGATGAAATAGCCACCTTCCTAATGGAGGAGGGTGGACGGCCACCACTCCCATTAGGAAAGGGAGGCCGTCCCCCCTCTCCACATGGAAGGAGGCTTTCTCTCCTTTCATTATCTCCATGTATTGATGATTTAATTTTGTGATTAAATTGTGTTGATTTATCAACATATATTTAAATTAAATTAAATTAATTGTTGTTGGTTTTACCAACACAAATCTTAGCCATTAAAAGAAACACAATCAATGAGAGCCATTGGATTTGTGTTAGCTCATGGATTGAGATCCATGGATCCCAAAACCCTATAAATAGAGAGGCATACCCATGCTCTCTCTTTACACAAAATGCTTGAGAAGCATCTCTCTCTCTCTTTCTCTCTAGACGTCAGCCCTCTCTATCCCTCTCATGGTCGTCCACCATGGATACCATGGAGAGGTTCTCCGTCGCTGCAGCATCGTCGTTATGCTGCCCGATCGTCTGCTCATGGATCTCCGTCTCCTTCAGTGCGCCTCGCTCGTGAAGAAGACGACGGATCTCGTGTGTCGAGATCATGAGATCCACCGCTTGGATCATCAACATGGATTGCGAGAAGCACGCGGTTCATCCCCGCGCTCGCAAGCGTCTCCTCCGTCGGATCGGACTTGAGACAGGAGGTCTCTTCGTTTAGAGACTCGATCGCAACCACGCTTCAAGAGGTAATCCTATCACTTGTTTGTGGTTTAGACGAAAGGATTCGAGAAGTGTTCTTGAATCATGTGGTTTCGTCGTATAAATTTTTTAAATTCCGCTGCATCGAGCAACTAGTCTGACTAGTCGTTCCTTGTCGTATTCGATACGACGCACACGCTTCCGTGATGCGCTTGAGGATCAAACCATATCCTTCAGACCTATCCCTCTAATGGATCGTACTTCCATTTAGAGGGCGGTATGGAAGAGACTTCCTCACTGCTTGAGTTTTGGTTACTTTCCGCCAACAGGCTTGGCGATGCTACATCTGAATCATCTTTGTCTACATCTGAAAATCTATGATCATATTTGAATTAGTTAAAATTGAGAATTTGAGGAGTTACAAGTGAGTTTGAATGGGTTATACCAGAATTTGACAAGAGTTAAAAACAAGTTAGTGGACGTGTTGGGAACTTAGTTAGGATGCATTATACTCCACCGCATGCCTATAGAGGCGCCCCAACCCTAAAGCATTCCTCACACTTTAGAGTCATAGTGTGAGATCACACGTAGACCAAGACCACAAACTATTCACTACACTTGAGAAGTTAGATAAAATTAAGAATCAATTCAAAACCTTATCATCCCCATTATAAAAATCCATATTTTTAGGTCTCTATAACAAGAGATTAATATATGGGGAAAATGGGGCTGCCCCCTAGGTACAGCCAATATGATCCCACACCCCATTTTTCGCAATTTTTTTATTTTTTATTTTTTGAAAAATATCACCATGTATATTCATACATATATCCCTCCTATATGTCATTCGAATATCGTCAAAAACAGAGACTCTTATGGCTTCCATCCAGATGTCATTTTTTTAACGGTCGCAGGATTTTTTAAATCGACCCTGTCTGGATGGAGGCCGTTGGAGTCTCTCTTTCCGACGAAATTTGAATGGCATATAAGAGGGCATAGGGATGAATATACATGGTGATATTTTTCAAAAAAAATAAAAAAATGACAAAAAATGGGGCAAGGCAGCCATGTTGGCTGCCCTAGGGGGCAGCCCCATTGACCCCTTAATATATATATATATAATGAGTCATTAATTACTATATAAGAATATGACATATAAAAAGGTTAGTGGGTAAAATTTGGGACATTTCCTTAAAGTAGCTTGAAAATCTTTTCATAACAAGTAGTTATAAATTTTTATTTGGTTATGTCGTACTACTAATTTTTTTGCAATCACCTTAAATGCTTGTTAATTTTAATAAGTTTTCGGGAAGTACCAACGCTCGCTGATGTCCCTTGTACCTTTCATGTGTGGCAGGCAAGCAACCTGTAACTCAGTAGCCAGTTGATGATTCCAGATATCCGTTGCTATTCGAAACGGTACAATTACTTTTGTCACAGTTTTTCTTCAGTTTAGGATGTAAAATATTTCTTTCACTTCTGTATATTATGAGATACATGTATACACTGTCAGCTCTTTTGTTACATGATGTATATGTATGGAAAAATTAATGAAATGAAGTGTTGATGGCACATCTTCCTGTTATTCTATTGTTGTGGATATTAATTTGAATGTCATGGCAAAAACATGAAAAATTTCCATGTATTTTCATATAATTTGTGCGATCTTTTGTGAATGTAATATCACGAATGTATTGTAAAAAGGTACCCGAATCTGAATGGGTTCACACGAGTACTAGCTGCTTGGCCAAGTATTTATTGGGTGTTAGCTCAAACAAAGGATGGACAAGAAAGGTGGATGGAGTAAGCTCCAGCAGTTGGTGATGGAAGGGAGTTGTTGTGTATTAAGGTTCGCACAACCTTTTTCTTGTGGCAGCATATATTAAGGTATAAATTATCTGAGACAACATCAAGAGGCCTGTAATTTTGCTTTCAAGCTTCAGTAGCAAATCTTTCGGATGTCTTGATAGATCAATACCACAATTCCTACCTTGTTATGATACAAGGAGCGAGATGAATCCACAATACTATCTTTACTGGCATTTCCTTTTTTATATTTTTGAGATTGCTGAGATAATTATGGTAGTTATTGAGATAATTATGTTATTTTTCTATTTTTGGTATGTCTCTCTTATGTAATTAACCCAGGGCTTTTCTCCTATATAAGAGAGCCCTAGGGTCTCTTCTATCGTATGAAAAATATTTCTCCCAACATGGTATCGAAGCAACGGTCCTAGACCGGGGTTCCCGTATCCCACCCAAAACCCTAACCCTAACCCCCCCCACCGCCTCCTCTCGGCGCCGCCGTAGCCCTGCTAGGGCCCTCCCCCTGTCGACCGTTGCTACCCTGAGGCGGTCCAGCCCTTTTGCGCCGCTGCCTGGGTTTTCCCCAGCCACCTATGCCGCCGCCAGGGCCCCTCCAACCTCCTGCGCCGCTGCCTGGGCCGACCCCTGCCATCCCGAGGTGCCGCAAAGGCCCCCCGCCCTCCTGTGCTCGGCTGGGGTGTCCAACAAGTGCCGAGTGCGCTCTGGTTGACTTCCCGTGATCTGAAACTGGTATTCCAGCCCCTGTTTTGCAATCTACTGGTCTGATTTTGGTTGTCGGTGGTGTTTTTGGTCTTCCATATCACACCTAAATGCCACTAGACCTTAATAAACTGCATAGGAATGGTTGTATAAGTCTACATATACAACCACTCCTCGTCATGCTTGTTTAGACATTATTCGGTTGATCTACTCCTCAGTTGTCCGAGGTTCATTTCATTGATACAATGTCCGGCATTAAAAGTGACGTGTTCTCTTCTTCTGGTGCATTCAAAGGACCTGCACCAATAGTCAAGATGGATGGGACCAATTATGAACTATGGTCCATGCAGTTTCGCACTCTTATGCAGTGCCACAATAAAGAACACATTATCACCGAATCCGAACCGGCGGACAAAACTGGGGCCAATGCTTCGTGGAAGCAAGATGATGCTTATGCTCGTATTTGACTCTCCGAGACGCTCACCACAGAGATTGCCAACGATATTGTCAACCGACCCACCGTAAAGGCTATGTGGGATATTTTAGCAGCCACATATGGGCAAGCCAAGAATGAGAGCAAGATTCTTCAGTTACATTTTGACATTTTCTCGACCAAACAGAATGGTCGCCCGCTTCATGTGCATTTTTCTCATCTTCGCGGCATGTTTGAACGTCTACACAGCTTCATGCCTATCACTGCCAGCACCGAGCAGCAACAACAGTATCGGAACGCCACTATGACAAGGGTGTTCCTATCCTCTCTTGATTCCGAATATGATGCAGCACGTACACAGCTTCTAACTGGAGAGACGATACCCCCTATGGAAGAAGTATACAAGCGACTCAGTCGAATTACCACTACTCCCACTACTGTCGCTCAGAATCCTTCTGCTATGGCCGTCTCACGGGGAAGGGGAGGATCTTCCCAGTTTCGAGGACGTGGTCTTCGTGGTCGTGGTGGTGGCCGTCAACGTGGCCCAATTCTTATTGCCATCGTCCTGGTCATTCTGAGGAGACATGCTTTCAGAAGCATGGATATCTAGCCTCTGCAAGGGTTGCTGAACAGACAGAACCTACCTTGGCTCCATCCAAGGTTGCTCGCCTGGATGATATTGTTTCTAAACTTCGCGAGATGATGTCCGCTCCCATTATTCCGGCTGTGACTTCCTCTGATGTTGCGGCTACTTCCAAAGCCTCGTCTAGCTCCTTAGGTACTACTTATGCTCTTACGAGTTGTAGCAGCTCTGATTTGACTGATTGGATTGTGGATTCAGGAGCATCTCATCATAGGTGTGAAGATCGAACACAGTTTACTTCCTACAGCTTGATTACCTCTGGTCGATTCGTGGTGATTGCTAATGGAGTTCGACTACCTATTGTTTATCAGGGGGAGATTGTTCTAGCTCCTTTTCATTTGCAGAACATTTTACATGCTCCAGCCTTTCAGATGAATCTTTTATCTATTAGTCAAATTACAAAAGATTTACATTATCGCGTCATATTTGATCCATCTTCCCTTGTGTTTTAGGACATACTAACGGGCAGGGTGATTGGATGTGGTGGCCGTGAGCAGCGAGGATTGTACAAGCTTACCATACCATCTCATGCTGGGATCGCTACTATTCCTTCTGGATCTGTTTCACTGTTCATGTGGCATCTACGCTTTGGACATCTTCCTCTTCAGAAGATGTGTCATGTTCTACCTCAATTATCTACTCGTACTACCTTGGATTGTGAAGCCTGTCAGCTTGGAAAGCACCATCGCTCTTCATTTCCGTCTCGTCAGAGTCGTGACAGTAGTCAGTTGTTTGAGTTATTTCATTTTGATATTTGAGGTCCTAGTAGTGTTCCTGATCATCAGGGACATCGTTTTTATTTGGTTGCTGTTGATGATTACTCTAGACTATTTTGGGTGTTTTTGTTAAAACATAAATCTGAAGCTGGTGCTCTAATCAAGTCTTTCCTTATTGAGGTCAAAAATATTTTCTCCGCTAATGTTAAAATTATTCGTACAGATAATGCCTTGGAATTCTCTACCTTACAATTATCTGCATTTCTCAGATCTATTGGTATTATTCATCAGACCTCTTGTGTTCATATGTCACAGCAGAATGGTGTAGCTGAACGCAAAAACCGTCACCTTCTAGACGTCACACGGACACTTTTGATTCAGAGTCGAGCTCCCCATTCTTTCTAGGGAGATGTTGTTCTTACAGCCTGTTACTTAGTAAACAGGATGCCTTCCACCATGCTAGGAGAAAAGGTTCCCTTCTTGATTGTGTTTCCCGAGAAGGACCTATTTTCTCTCATTCCCAGAGTTTTTGGTTGCGTCGCCTTTGTTCATAATTTTGCTCTTGGTCGTGACAAGCTCTCACCCAGAGCGGTCAAATGTGTTTTTGTTGGATATTCTCATAACCAAAAAGGGTATCATTGGATCTTGTAGGGCGGAGATATTATGTGAGTGCTGATGTCACATTTTTTGAGTATATTATGTATTTTTCTCCTACAGGTGACAGATTGTCCAATGGTAGTTCTGAAGAAGATGTGGTTGTTCCTCCACCACCTCCTTCTCCTCCAACTCTGCCTACTCCACCACAAATCTCTCCACCTCCATCTCCATCTCCACCTCCACCTCCACCTCAATTCTTGCCACGTGTTTACACTCGTAGGTCTTCTACTCACCCCGCTACTCATATGCCTCTACATCATCCAACACGCCTTATGTATGTCATGAACATATTATTTCATCTGATGGTCTTTTGGATGGATCACAGGCTGAGACAATTATACAGAACAGTATGGATGATGACCTGGAGGTTCCCATTGCTTTGAGGAAGCCTCGTCGTCAGTGTGCTACTTAACCTCTTGTTGCACATGTTAGTTTGGATCATCTTTCATAAGAGTACATGCGCTTTGTTGTGGGACTATCTGCAGTTACTGTCCCACGAACATATCAGGAGGCGTTACAGGACAATAGGTGGCATGTGGCCATGGAAGAGGAGATGGCAGCCTTGTAGTCGCGGGGTACATGGAGTCTTGTGCTTGCTCCTTTGGGTGCCTCCGTAGTCGGTTGCAAGTGAGTATTTAGAGTCAAGCACAAAGCAGATGGCAGTGTGGATCGCTACAAGGCGAGACTTGTGGCACGTGGGTTCACCCAAACCTATGGGATCGACTACTAGGATACCTTTTCCACAGTAGCCCGACACTCAATGCTTCGTATCCTTCTGTTAGTTGCAGCTTCCAAGGATTGGCCTCTTTATCAGCTTGATGTGAAGAATGCATTCCTATATGGGGATCTACAGGAGGAAGTTTATATGCAGCAACCACCAGGGTTTGCTACTGAGGGGGAGTCCCAGAAGGTATGCAGGCTCCATAAGGCGATTTATGGCCTTAAGCAGAGCCCTAGAGCTTGGTACCAGAAGCTATCGGAGCTAATAGAGCAACAGGGGTTTGTACGGTCTACTGCAGATCATTCACTTTTTGTCCAGAAGACACAGAGAGGTACCATTGTTATTCTTGTCTATGTAGATGATATCATTGTCATAGGGGATCTTGAGCAGGGCATTCAAACTGCCAAGGAATTCCTTGGTACGCAGTTTGTGACCAAGGATCTTGGCACTCTTCGATACACTCTTGGATTGGAGTTTGCAAGGAATCAGTGTGGTCTTGTGATGACCTAGAGAAAATTTGTGATGGATCTGCTTTCTGATACAGGTATGATAGAATGCAAACCTGCTACTACCCCTATGGATCCAGGTGTGAGATTGTATGATGATGACACTGAAGAGGTTGACAGCAGGAGATACAGAGAGCTTGTTGGGAAGCTCTTATATGCCACCATCACCAGACCAGATATTTGCTTTGCAGTGTGCAAAGTTAGCCAGTTCATGGAGCAACCCAGGAAGGTGCATATGGATGCGGTTCAGATGATTTTGAGGTATCTGAAGAACTCACCTGGTACTGGTCTTATCTTCAGCAGGGATACATCCCTTGAGGTGACTGCATGTGCAGATGCAGATTATGCAGGGTGCCCCAAATACAGGAAGTCTACTTATGGCTTTGCTGTTTTTGTAGGCAACTCCCTTATTTCATGGAAAAGCAAGAAGCAGACAGTGGTTACAAGATCCAGTGCAGAATCTGAATACAGGGCCATGGCACAAGGAAGTGCAGAGATAATGTGGGTTAGATCCGTATTGACGGACCTTGCTGTTGAAGTTCCTCTTCCTATGCAGTTGTTATGTGATAATCAAGCAACTCTGTTTATTGCCAATAATCCTGCTTTCCATGAACTAACTAAACATATAGAGGTGGATTGCCATTACACTAGAGACATGATTCAGAAAGGTCTCATATCCACCACTCATGTTTCTACTGGAGGTCAGACAGCTGATATCTTCACCAAGGCACTTATTAGAGGTCCTTTCCAGAAGTGTTGTACCAAGCTGAGCATGATAGATATCTATGCTCCAGCTTGAGGGGGAGTGTTGAGATTGTTGAGATAATTATGGTAGTTGTTGAGATAATTATGTTAGTTTTCTATTTTTGGTATGTCTCTCGTATGTAATTAACCCAGGGCTTTTCTCCTATATAAGAGAGCCCTAGGGTCTCTTCTATCGTATGAAAAATGTTTCTCCCAACAATAATTTACGAGAGACTAGGTCGGAGATTCTTATCATATTCATATATGTGTTGTACCATAAAAATCACATTTCTCGGCAGGAGTGGAACTCGATTGAGAAACTTGATAAGAGCAAATGATGGATCATCTGCTCCGAAAAGAGAAATCTATTTTGTTTTAAATTTACAGGAAGAAAAATAACAAGGAGCATCTGCATGGCATGTTGAGGTGCGCTTGTAGTAGAAGTGGCCGTTTTGTTTAAGAAACATACCTCTATGTTTATGAAATTTCATCTCTGGCAAAGCTAACTCACAATCGAGTTCTTGATCACCCTTAGCCACAATTGATTGCAAGATTGTCTAGTTGTTGACTCACGTTTTGCAGGATGGATCCAAGAATATTATGAGATTGAAATGTAGGAATATGAATCTAATTTGAATTGCAGTCTGATGAGCATGTTAAAACTTAGAACAAACCTGTTGCTGAACTACAAGATCCAACCAAATCTGGCTAGCTTAAGGAAATTAAGATATTATTAGGGCTGGTTTTTAAAAACTTACCTTGAGAATTTTGGGTAGCCCAATTTTTTTTTGGATTATTGGCTTAAAACTTAATAAGCTGCCAAAAGTGACTTCAAGTGATTTTGCTCAAGTAGGGCCCATGTCTGGAATATGAGCAGATAAAAAAAATGTGCTAAGCCTTCTCCCACTATAAGTAGGGTCGGCTACATGGATTCTTGCTCAAATCCATGTTGAAAGATTCGACTATTTTTTACGCTAGCCGTCGACTACCTAACGCAACCCCTGCAAGAGTGGGATTCGAACCCTGGTCTTTTGTGTGGTAGATACACTGTACTACCACTAGACCATTAAGTGGAATATGAGCAGATAGTATCAATTAAATCTTATTTTATAGGAACATATTATTCAGAAGGGTAGAACAGAGAGTTTAGAATCATATTTGAAGTCACTGCCCCTTGAGGTTAGTGTTTTCATGATCTTCAAGTATTTTTTTTCTTTTATAGGTACATCTTAGTCAGAAAAGTAGAACTGAGCATTTAGAATCATATCTAGAGGCATTGCCCCTTGAGGTTAGAGTTTTCATGTCCTTCACGTTGCTCAAGATGCTGGAGTAGTGGACCATTCTATCAAATGTCAGTCATGGAAGAGGGGAACCCAACTTAATTATTTATAATAACTGAAACATCCTTTACATTGAAAGTAGATGCCAAGTAGAGAAATGCAACATGCCCTTGACATGCATCCTTCTTAAAGGATGCAGCCTTTTGATAACATCGGTGACTATTACAACGACTAGTCTGCTAAATAACTAATGGAGTTCCCACAAGTTAAGCATTTAAGAATGTGAAATGATGTGAAATGTGGCTGCTATAATTAGATGATTAGTTTGGTCAAGAAGATGCGTGAAGGAAAGTGGAGGAAGATCGTGACCAGCCAGACACTTACCGAATCAACTCAAGAAAGATAAGAGTGGGATGTAAAAACGGTTACTTCAAAACCTGGTTTGAATGTTTTAGTTGGTTGCATTAAGTGGTGTCCAACTTTAATAAGTTGATCTTTGTTTTCGTTAATTTAAACTGTGTTGAGATATGTCTTGAAGACTCAATATGATTAGGATCCGATGCACTTTGTAAATGGATCGTCGGTGATACAAATATTTATGATCTGTGTACTGTGTACTCTATTTATATACCATTGTTGGGGTAATGCGTGGGTTACCTGAGAGTCTATTTTCCGGGAGAATACCACCTCTCAGGTTTCATGTATCTTGTGCTCTAATTTTCTTCATAGTGAAATCTCTCTTTGCCCATGATTTTTCTCCTAGAATCACTGTCTTCTCCATGATTGCTCGTGGATTGCTTGTGTGCTCGGATCATTCCTTAACACTCTGATGCAGGTCTCTATCAGTAGCACCCTCCCATACGAATTCTAGCATGCACCTTGCATGGAATTCACAGTAATGCAAGCGTTCTTGATGCTAACATTAACTTTCTGACTTCACTGAACATCTGTGGATGCAGATGATGCCTGTGAGATTTTGTTGCTTTGCAGCAGTTGCGACTTCTCGTATGCTATGATTTTAATTGAAGTGTCCCTGTGTTTGAAGCCTAAATAATTAATTACTCATATATTCATCTCATTTTTTGCCTTGATAATGCGGAGGTATGATCTTATAGTTGTTGATCAACGCTACATCAATGTAATAGGTGGAAATCCTTCAGGTTTTTGTCTTATGTGATTCATTTAACGAAAGTAAATTGGGTCCCTTCACTATTGCTGCTCTCTCGACCCTTTACTCGCTACACGCCACGAAATCAATTTAAGTCTCTGCCTTTGCAAATGGGTTGGGACCAATCTCCAATTATATCATCAATAATCAAATCATGTTAAAATCCTTCGCTCAGAGGTGGTGGTTGAATGATTCCAACAATTATCTATCAATTAGATGTAGATAAAATCATAAAGGTCTCTTTATCTTGGAATAATGTGACTTTTTTTTTATCTTGGATTGATAAGAAAGAGAGATTTGTGTCAGCAAGTGAGATAAAGCATATCGCCCTACCACTATAAATCGACGTGATTTGTGATTGTGCTTGTTTTCTTGCTTGATTGTTGTTTTGTTTGTGTTGCTCGACCGTTTCGTTCTCTACATCTTTATTACTACTTGATAATTTTATGTCTAGCTAGCACTGTCTTGGTATTTCACCCGTGTCAGGAAATCGAAGTTGTTCTTATCCTCATTGCATTCAATAATTGTGACATGGCCCCGCCAACTTCTTCTCTTTTTAGTAAATAGAAAGAGGTCCAGCTGCAGGACTGCTTTGATTCGTCAATTTCAGTACTAGAAAGTTTCCGAGCTAACAACCATCGCATCCGGATAGCTTTGTAAGGTTCAACTTTGCACAGAACTTGACAACCTCAGATTCTAATATGTACATTTTTTCTATTAGAACTGATTTATCAACGGTCAATAATCAAGGGACTTCATGCAAATCAATCCTTTTAAATTTTATTGCGTGCAGATATTTCTCACGCGTGGTGGGGTTTTGATCGAGTTTTAGCCTTGCGGTGAAGGGGGCGACGAGAACGGTGAGGATACAAATTTTAATGTATGAGATGGGGGATTTTCTCTCCGTGGATGGGAATGGGCCCACGTAATATTATTCGCGGCTGTGCCAGTCCTACCCGGTCCCTTTCTTGGCCTCTGACTTTATCTTCGCAGCTGCTACCTCAGAAGAAAACCAGAGATAAATAAAGGAAAGAAGAGGGTAGTAGCTTGCAAGTTGGGCAACAGGAAGTAGACCCCATGGCATGCATGGAGCTAAAATATCCAAACCGGATACAATGGGCTGCTGCGGCATTCTGATGCAGAGGCATAGGGTGGTGATGGGCTAACCACTTGTGCCCTCCTCGTCTTCGTCTTTATGTTCTCTTTATTAGGAAATTAATTATGTATGTCTTTTGTCTTTTTGTGATCGTATAATAATTATATTATTATATGGCTTCCCTGGGTGCCCTAGTTAAAAATCTACATTGTTCATCTGATCAGTGCCAACTTCAATTCATAGGGTACACGCATTCACACTGAAATTGGTCGAATCTTCCCATGTACCAACTGAAAGGGTGGAGCCCCCCACAGCTTGCCTTTGGTTAGGCCTCTACCCGTCGATGATCAATGACCTCCAGTACTTTGGAGTCAAGACGTGGACGCTCGTCAATAGAAGTGGACTCGTACTTCTCCATGAAGAGGGCATCATAAAGTTTGTCAATGGAAATGGACTCGTACTTCTCCATGAAGAGGCATCGTAACAATCTTGTTAAAGGCAAGAATAAATAATCATGTACAATTTTATGACTTAAGAAAGAAATGCCTTTGAACAAAAGAATGACACTTACCACCACATTTTGGGCTTCATGGAGCAGTTATTTCCACGCATATGCGTCTTCACCCATCATTCTCGCAGTGTTGGCAAACATTGCAATGCATCAAAATCAGAATAAAAGTAATTGTGATCTACAAGCTGTTAATAATCAGGTATTAGTTCAGCCCTCACGAGCCTATGGCTTTTGGCACTGCTAGTCAATTTGATCTCTTGGTTCCCTCTATTTGTCCTCCACGCATCAGAGCATCTCCCAAAGTTGTCAGAAGCAAAGAGATCACAATATCGACTCCACCTATGTTTAAGCATATAATTTAATATACGCAAATTGTATAACGCAATATCAATGCGATAAATCATACCTCTCAAGAGTCATCCATGATGGATGGAACTCTTTTGCTCGCTCCTAATCTACTTGACCATCTAGCTTTGCAATTGTGATCTTTCTCGCTTTGTAAATGTTGTCGGTGATCCTGTTGGTGGCTAAGTCGGTCATGTCAACATGAAATATCTCCTGAGTGGTCTCGAGGTGGATGTCATATGTGTGCTGTATTTCACAAGTGATTAAATTAGACACTCAAGATACTTGAAAAATTTAATAAGATATAATAAAAAAACTCACATAAACATCGTCTAGTATCTGATGTAGGTCATGTGGTCATGCGAGTCCATCTGCATTCCTCACAGTCCTAGAACCTCTTCCAAGACTTGCAAAGCTCCTTCGCCACATTGCGTTGATTTTTACACTATACCTGAATTGAATATTTTAGTTCATATAAAATATTTACTAACTTCATTTTCAATACATGAAAAATGAAGGCTATATATAATGGGATACTCGTCGAGAATCTCCAAGTATCGACGTGCAACTGAAGCCTCATCTTTGGGGCAGTGGACCGTGCAGTATGAACTGCACTGTTGGGATTCTTCACATGTTCTGCCTCATCCATCAGCTATGTGCCATGCCGTGATGACTTCAGGGTGGGTTGATGGTCGACACTCGAGGATGGATGTGTCAGAGTCAGCACCACATAGTGCAACAAGTATTGAGTGACATGTATAATATTAGAAATGCATTCCTAGACAAATTCATGCATATCTGGGTCTCATGCTCTAACAATTGCTATCACTAAAATGACACTAATAAATACAAAGATAGTTATTTGAAGTACGCATATTTAGATTTCTAATTTACCATCAAGAGTATGTGCATGTCGGGAAGGAGACAGTATGCTAGTGTCTCGATAACCACCACGTGGACCTGAGCCGCTCCCTCTGGACGAAGAGTCACCTCTCGTTATTGATATTACTTTATTGCATAAAATATTATATCAACATCGAAATTTGAACTGCATAAAAATAATTTTATTAACTTTAAAATTGCAAATGATAACACGACCCACTAAATTACTCGAAAAAATTAAAATATTTTGTAGATGCTCTTGATCGGAAACTAAGCATGAGAAAACTTGTCCTAAATCAATATTGCCACTAGTATCAACATATACACAAGGCATCCTTTTTAATATTGTTAATCTTTCATCTTTTCTGTGTTTTTTGCCCGCATGTGACATATAACATATCTGCTCAATACGAGATGCCATTGCAAATGGTTCAAACCTCCTTAAAAGTTTTCTCGTAGTCACCTCAACTGATGTGATGGATCCAATTCAAGTCCTCATTGGGGATCAAACCAGTCACATGAAAATAAGTAGAGGTGATTTGGTGCAGGCATATTGTACTCTAACTCAAGAGGTGATTTGGTGCAGGCATATTGTACTCTAACTCAATTACCTCTCACATAAACCCGTAATAGATCAAGCTATTTTCTCCATAACAGGAATCTGATACTGTGACACTTGAATTATATGAAGACAATCCTCTATTTCCTTTGGACAATTGGAAGCTGGACATGTTGGCATAGAAACCACCATACGTTCTAACCATGTAATTTAGACTCAAGGCAAAGTCTTGTAGAAGCTTCGACTTCATGTCAGTCATATCCAATGATCTGATACACACTCTGAATTATTGAGAAAATGTCGTCCGAATCTCATCATACACATCATTATCGCTAAATGTAGGATTATTTGAAAGTATCAAGCTCCTATATTCTCTGCAGTTTGAAATAATACATTAAAATATAATAAATTATGGAAATTTTAAATTAGAACGTACTAGACAAATGTTGAACCTTCCTTTGTGTTGTCTAGTACACATATCTCCACCACCTCTTTTTCTTGATGATCCATTGTGCGTGATTATCATTTTTTAAACGGCTCCCCACATGAGTGAAAAACAGAAAGTTCTGCATCGATATCATTAGTCGGGACATCATTATGAGGAACCCGATTATGAATGGTCTCCCAACTTCCTCCATTATGTATTGTGCGCTAGTGGACCATTTGGCCTTAATTTTTGTTCCACGCCTTTCTCTTTAAAATGAACATATACCTACATATTCCCATTAATTATATAATCACATGAATAATCACGTGAATGTAGACACAAAACATAATTAGTTAATACCTCTCAAGCAGGTACATCCAGCGATATTTGTCCTGTCCTCTGACCTTGGCTTCGTACAACAAGTGGACCATAAGGTGCTTGACGAGTCACTAAATAGGATGTTTAATTCGTGTTCGTTGTAATACGTGTACTTAGCGGTTCGGTCAGAACCGAGAGAAGATCTCCGTGAAGAGTGTCTCGGCTTTAATTTATATCCCGGGCAAGTCCGGGGTCGAACTCAGGGAGGCAAAGGAACAACTTGGGTTTAATTCAAAAACTTAGGTCTAGATTTCAGTGCGGTATTTTTTTAGATTTTTTTTTATGCAAAAAGAAATGCCAATGCAAGATGCGGTTGAATTAAGAAACTACGAAAGCATACAACTTAGCCTAATTTAATTTTAATGTCAAATTAATTCAATTAAGCCAAATTATATTTTTCCAGTAAACTTAATTCAATGATGAATGCAAAACATATTTTTCTAGAATTTTAGGGATTAAAATGCAACAATGAAAAATGCACACTTTTTATGGGTATTTTTGCAATTTATCACACAAACAGAAAGCAAAAATTATGAAAAAAATACTGGAACTAAAACATGATGCAAGAAGACTACAATAATTTTTTTGGAATTTTTTGACAAGTTATGAATTTTTTATGGATTTTTAGTGAAAACGGAATGGTAATGAGTAATTAATTTTTATTAAATCCACGTTATCAAATTAGTCAGAGAGAGAATTATCTCAAATAGATATTTTCATGTGCAATCCAGGAGACTTGAAATTTCGCAAAAATGATTTATGTAGATTTAATAAAAAATCAAAAACTATATCCACTCTACAAATTATTCCAACCACAGGACAACTTCAATTTAGATGAAATTTGGACTGTAAGTTCATCATATTTCCAGGCATCATATATAATTTTTGTGGATTTTTTGGAGCAACCGTGTGTGAGATATAATTTTAAGAGTCCAAAATGGGTAAACTATATAGAATTTCAGTTAACCATTTTTAATTAATTACCCATATCTCACAAAAATACAAATAAATAGTCAAAATGTAGAAAATTAGTTGCTCATCATAGAGGCATTTTTCATTGAAGAAAAAGATGCAATAATGATGTCCAAATTAAATTGTGAATACAGGGATGTCTTTGCAAAACAGAAATAAGCTCAAACAAGACAAACTATGTACAAGGGCTTGATTGTAATTACAGAAACTTTGCGAGAAATGTATGCAATTTTTACAATAAAATAATAGAAAAACATGAACCTTTCTTCTTCCTTCTTCGTGGACGCAGGAGGAGAATGAAGGAACCCAACAAGGCGGAGGCACCGGCGGCTGCGGGCGGCGGACTCGGGCGGCGCGGGGAGCAGGCACGACGGCCGGCGGAGGCGACGGCGGCGGCAGCAGCCGCTGGAGCGTGGGTGCGTGGCGGCGAGGCGGATCTGCACAAGGGGGACGGTGGTAGGGCGGCGCGGCGGGTCGCCGCTGGAGGAGTGGCTGGAGGCGGGGCGCCGCGAATCCGGTGCGCGCGCGGCCACGTAGGGGAAGGCGGCTGCGGGCGGGGGCGGCGCCGTGGCCGCTGGAGGTTGAATGGGGGATGGGGCGGCGGCGGTGCCAGCCGCTGCTGCTCCTGTTTTTTTTTTGTTTTTTTTTTGATTTTTTTGATTTTTTTAGTTGGTTGTTGTAGTAAATGAAAAGAAAATCTTTTTTTGTTTTAATTTTTTAATTGTTTTGTTTTGTTAATTAAGAGATGCACAAGATGGAGAGAAAAAAAAAGATGTGGTGTAGGTGGTAATAAGGAAGATGGTGGTAATATGATGAAAGTGATGGTGATGGTGATGTAAAAATAATGGAGACACAACAAAGGACACAATATTAGATAAAATAGGATAACAAAAGAAATGAAGAGGAATACTTACCTGAAGTTCGCCGGATTTGCGGAGCAGCTACGCTGGACTCCTGTCGTCGCCTCGATCCGATTGGCAAAATAAAATCGAAGAGGCTGAACGAGCTCGATGGGGAACTCGTGACGCGGAGCGGAGCTCCGCAGATCTCGCCTGAAGGAGGTCGTCGCTTGAGGAAGACGCTTCACCGCTGTCACCAACAAAACACTCCAAGCTCTCTCCCTTTTCTATTAGAATGGCGGATTTTTATTGTTAATTCATTTTGTACAATCTTATATACAATAATTAATGTATTTTATTTACAAGAGTCATTTTGTTAATTTATGGATTTTATGGATATTTATTTGGGATTTTACTTGGGGATTTTGCTAAGATCAAGATATTAAGATGATGAATCGTAGATTCATCACCCCCTATACTTAAACTTTGCTAGTCCTCGAGCAAATAAAGAATGAATAAATTGGGTTAACCCATGACTGTGCATGTGAATACAAGACTTGATCCGTTCAAGAACTCTCAGTTTTAGAGATCCTAAAATTCTAAGTTGAACCAAGCTCTAGTTAAAAGGTACCCAATTTCCCAAATCATCAGACTCTCTTTGTATACATATAAAGTAGGGATATGACTTTAAGTGTTGACCGCAGTTACAAGAGTAGAGTCACAACATCACCCAAGGTTCCAGTCCAAGAGACTCTCCTATGGACCCGATCCTCAACACTAGGGAATAAATCATTTCTTGCATCCAATCCACCGTCTCTTTAGTTGTCAGACTTGAAATTGTAGATGGCAGGCCAGTTGATGGAGGGCATAGGATTGTGTCATTTCTTCTCTCCCTCTCATTGGAACAAGGATCCTCTCAAGTGCCTTATTACGCAACTCATTTTTTTTTGTGTTGATCAGTGCGTCCGTCAAGAGAAGTTGGAGCCGTCTGCACTTGTTTTCCTGGGAGTACACCGGGGTGTGCCTTTTTTGAGTACCTATCGTACCTTCTACACCCAGACTTGTAGCATTTACGATGCAGAGCCCTTTTTTGGTGCAAGCCCGACTCCTGGTCCTAATAGCGGTGGTCCAAGTGGACACTTTGAAATGGTTGGGAGCGCTCGCCTTTGGTGGAAGCTCTTTTGATAATTGACTTTGTGGAATGAGAGCTTTTCTTTGACATTTCATTGCTTTGTAGTATTTTTGGCTAGCTCCACTGCTTTTACCAAGAGTTGGCGCACACTGATCAATAATTTTTTTATTTTATCACACCCTGGCACATAGGTAAATATCAAGAGATAGTACAAGTACCATATTCTCGTACTGGCTAAATGTGCTGATACTCAGGTTTCATGAAGCCTTCATTGATTTTATCCCATCCTCGAGCATCATTAAATCAAGTCCAAACTCAAATCCCTCATCTCAGTTCCTCAAGTGAAATTTCAACTCATCTCATCATAACTGCAGTCATGTATGTGAGGTGCTGATCATATTCTTAAGGTAGAGACTAAGCATGCAATATAGAACACATATCTTCCAAACTAGGGAAATGTGAATAATTAAGTCCAAGGACCCTAATGACTAAGGCTGGTTAACTCAAAACCTCAAGACCTCATAAACCAAGTGTTCTTGAACATCACTAGTCTTGTGTGAAAGTGAATTGTGTCATGCATTAAACCAACTTATTAGTTAGTTTTTTTTAGTTTTTTTTATGATTGATTGATTTTTTTTAAGTTTTAGAAAAAGTTTTTTTTCACAAAGTTTTTTTTTGACAAACAAAGGCAAAGAAGAAGTTTTTTTTTTTAGAAAAGTTTTGCTTTTTTTTCAAGTGTTTTTTTTAAAAAGATAGGTAAATAAGAAAAGATTCTTCTTCTTTTTTTGAAAAAGTTTTTTCTATATAAAAAAGGATTTTTTAAGAGATTTTTTAGTTTTGAGAAGTCTTTTTTAGGAAAACGTTTCTTTTTTTTTGTTTTTTTGTTTTTTTGTTTTTTACCCACCCCATAATTATTGTATAGTATATACGAAAATACATGAAAGTACGAGGTATGGGTAAAGTATATATGTAATATATACATGCCCCCTATACTTAGCGTGTGTTATATCCTCATGGCACTAGGTGACAAAAAGCCATAGCTCGTACTAAGTACAAGTGGGTGAAAAGAATAAAAGTGAAAAAAAATGTGGATAATACACAACGGGCATTGGCCCCCCTATACTTAGGCTCTGTTCAGCCTAAGTATTGGAAAGAACACAAGAATGGGGGACCGATGAGAATGGGAAAGATTATACAAAAAGAAAATAAAAAGAAGAGAAGGAGCAAATCGGGTCACTCACCCCCTATACTTAGGATCTAGTCATCCTAAGTATAGCCACAAAATGAAAATGATACGGAACTGGGGCGAGTGATGCGAATCATGAGGGAGGGAGGTGAATAAAGGAAGGAAAATATGTACAAGGAGGAGGGAGAATATACAAGGATCAAGAAGGTTTGTGACGGACCTTCTTGCGGGAGCGATGGGGAAGATAGTATACATGTGTGTCGCTGTCAGAGTCGTCCGCAGAGGAATAATAGTGAGGTGTGGGGAACGTCCAACGAGGGTCGACACACGGCTGCTTGCTCAAATATGGCTTCAGATAAGCCGAACTAAGCTCACTCATGTAGATCACCTCATCCGGACCTGATGAGGACTCCTCAGAAAGTTCCTTCTCTGGAGTATCGAAGGTAACCTTCTTAGTCGGTTTTCTAGAACCTGATGCATCAAGAGGAAGAGAAGATTGATACGTCTTAAGGAGTTCGGGGGAACATCTCAAGGAATCAACTCCCGTCTTCTTCTTACCAGATGACCGACTAGAGGATGGAGCAATCGATTTATCAAGATTGGTCAATTTGGTCCCAGTTGTCTCCTTTGGTGTATGTCCTGGATGTGGTGTGTGAGGTTCTGACCAGAGGTTCATCATCAGATGAGTCACCATATGCATTGTAATACTCCTGCAAGGTCAGCACACGTCTCTGATAAGGCACAGTGTTCTCAGTTGGCTTGACATTGTTGGGTTCTTGTGTCGGATCATCGAAATGATCAAGGCAATCCACAAAGGTCATGTCCGACTCAATGATAGCTTCTGGTCGTGAGTCCTCTCTAGAAGCTGTCGCGGTGGTGGTGCAAGCAGTAGGCGGTGTGTGGTTGTAGGAAGTCTCTAAACCAATGGTCGTTTGGACAGTCGGTATCTTAGGTGTAGTAGAGAGATGGGACTCAACTGTCTCTCGAATGTCACGACTGTCTGCAACTTTACGGGTTACCTTGGAATATCGTGTGTCCTCAAAGATCGGGTGAGGTCGGAGTGCTCCCAATGCAGAGAAATCGATCTCCCGAGTCTCACAATCTATAGTTGCCTTAGCCAAGGCTAAGAACGGCTTCCCAAGAATGATCGGAGACTGGGTGAACTCTCCTCGGTGCTCAATGTCAATGATCGTGAAGTCTATCTCCAGTAGAGCACCTTGGAAAGTGACGATGACTGAAATGGTTCCTCTCGACCGTTTAATGGTCCGATCTGCCAACTGAATGATCTCTCTTGACTTCTTGGCAGATCCGAGTTTGAGCTTGGCAAACACGGAGGTCGGGAGGATATTAATCGGTAAGTCATCATTGATTCTTGCATGGGTGAATGTGGTATCTTTGATTTCACAATCAAATCTAGGTAACCGCTTTACTCTGCGGCTCTTGGTTTTTCTCCCTATCATCAAAGATGTGGCCATAGACACTATATGTATCTCAGTCCTTGTTCTCTTATTGCCCGACCTTTTAGGCATCAATTTACTTCTCACAAATCTTTTAAGGTCGGGAAAATGTTCAATGTCCATTATTAAGGGAAGCTCAAAAATCAACTTTCTATCCAATGCTTCCCTAACTGCAGGATCCAATTTTTTTAGATCTTTTCCTTTTTCAATTTTTATGGTATTTTCTGAGTTTTCAATTTTTTTGGTCTTTTTGGTAGGTGAAGGAGGACTAGGAGAATGTACAGACTCTGGTTTGGAGGGAAAGTGGTTAGTAGAAGAGGGAGGTAGAAGGGACTCCAGCTGTACATGACGTGTGGTCAATCCAGTGTCTTCCAGGTTTTCAAGACTCAATCCGCGAAATCCATGATCCACATTCCTACCTGGACTCTTGATCGGTCTACAAATGTCATCCTCCAATAAGTTCTCATTACACCTCATGAGAGAAGTCTGTGCAATTGGAGGATAATGCTGAGAATTCGGGCTCTTATACTCAACACACCTTGACTCAGGCGTGTAATACTGGGTTGAGTATGGCCCTTCTGTATGGCAGATTTTGGTCGGAGCCTCATAAGGCGGAGTCAGTAGACAGGGAGTATGTAGATCGGTCGCATGAATCCAATCCCCTGTATATGTCGGCTCTCCAAATGGGTGATATGAAGGTTGGTCAATGTGGTCTCTATCACTCAGGTCAATCAAGTCAGGAAGATTGTACGGTGCAGGCCTCTCCATTCGGTTTGTCTGATCGACCATGTTGTACCCTAAGGATAAGTCGGGATGTGTATATGGAAATTATTGTTCTGTCCCAACTCGAGGTGAAAGTGAGGTACGTGGGGTCAACTGATTATGCCAATCATTCATCTCAGCAGTCGCTTGCTCTTTGATTTGTTCCTTGATTCCAGCAAGCGGACGAGAATATAGTGAATCAATCCAAGGTGGTTGTGGGTCAGGGGTGCAAGAATGTGGGGTAGGTGAGAAGGACGAAGAAGTGAAGAAGTCAGTCGGATTTCTGACTTCACGATTGGGGTGTGGGTATGAAGAGGAATGAGAGGATGGAGATGATCGAAATATGGTCGAAGAAGAATGACGTGGATATGATGACCAATATTCTGACATCTTGGAGGTAAAATGGGAGAATGAAGCGGATCGAGGAAGAAAGCGTGCAAGTGCACCGAATAGCACACAAAACAAACAAACACAAGAGCAAACCCTGAGTTCACCTACTCAACACAGTGATGGTCGCAAAAGTCCGACCGTTTATCTTTTCAGTTTTAATTAGGTGATAAATCAAGATATCAATCCAATTACGCAAGGCTCAAAAGTAGGTTTTGGGCACTATCCTAGGGATGCGTCCTCACCTCTCAACAATCACAATTAGCCAAGCATACATTGAGGGTTTTGCTCTCCCAAAATAAGTGTTAGTTTTAATCAGTTTTTTTGGTCAATTCTGATTAGCAGTCCCAGTTTTAAGTTTGGTTATCACTTGATTAGTCCACCAATCAAAGTACACCTAACGATCAGTCTCGATTTCCTTTTAACCTAAGTTTCAAAAACCAAGGGGAGGGAGTCGAGAAAAGCCGATGCAAATGATGAAATTAATGATGCATGCCCAGTTCAGAAGACTTACAGTGATCCTCGCGCTCTACATGCGGAATGCATGGCAGAATTGAAATTTTATACTATATGAATGCAAACGAGAAACCGTTCCTAGACAAGCAGTTCTATTCGAGAGTGATGAACAAGTTAAATTTGACTAATAGCCCAGCGGTCTAAGTGCGTCTCATTAAATGTGATGTGTGGTCCTAAAAGTTACGAGCACAAGCAATAAAGATATTCTAATAAAATGCTCTAAGAGCCGTGAGTGCAAGTCCTATTCTACGTCAATCAACCACACGACCACGAGCGGGTCCAAAGTCCAGTCCGGATACAAACGCGAGCTCTCAAACAAGAGCCGCTGGAAAGAGCAAATTACCTAAGTTATTACAACACAATAATTGCAAAAATGAAAAGAAATGCTCTCGAAAATAAATTAATTCTCCTCGCTCTTCAGCAGTCGATGCGCGCTACGTCCGTCGACCTCCGATGCACTCCAATTCCACTGGGCCCTCGCAAGGAAAATAAGATTTATGTTAGAGAGTTCAAAAACAAAATATATACAAAAAATGAGAAGGAAAGATAATTGCGAAAGAGAAAAAATGGAATAAATACAAGTGGCCTCGGGGGTCAGACTACCCGAGTAAGTGAAAATCTAAATCCAAATTTTTAAACTAATCCCTAAGCCGTTTGCCTCCCCGGCAACGACGCCATCTGACGAGCCACTAAATACGATGTTTAATTCGTGTTCGTTGTAATACGTGTACTTAGCGGTTTGGTCAGAACCGAGAAAAGATCTCCGTGAAGAGTGTCTCGGCTTTGATTTATATCCCGGGCAAGTCCGGGGTCGAACTCAGGGAGGCAAAGGAACAACTTGAGTTTAATTCAAAAACTTAGGTCTAGATTTCAGTGTGGTATTTTTATAGATTTTTTTATGCAAAAAGAAATGCCAATGCAAGATGCGGTTGAATTAAGAAACTACGAAAGCATACAACTTAGCCTAATTTAATTTTAATGTCAAATTAATTCAATTAAGCCAAATTATATTTTTCCAGTAAACTTAATTCAATGATGAATGCAAAACATATTTTTTTAGAATTTTAGGGCTTAAAATGCAACAATGAAAAATGCACACTTTTTATGGGTATTTTTGCAATTTATCACACAAACAGAAAGCAAAAATTATGAAAAAAATACTGGAACAAAAACATGATGCAAGAATACTACAGTATTTTTTTTGGAATTTTTTGACAAGTTATGAATTTTTTATGGATTTTTAGTGAAAACAGAGTGGTAATGAGTAATTAATTTTTATTAAATCCACGTTATAAAATTAGTCAGAGAGAGAATTATCTCAAATAGATATTTTCATGTGCAATCCAGGAGACTTGAAATTTCGTAAAAATGATTTATGTAGATTTAATTAAAAATCAAACACTATATCCACTCTACAAATTATTCCAAGCACAAGACAACTTCAATTTAGATGAAATTTGGACGTAAGTTCATCATATTTCCAGGCATCATATATAATTTTTGTGGATTTTTTGGAGCAACCGTGTGTGAGATATAATTTTAAGAGTCCAAAATGGGTAAACTATATAGAATTTTAGTTAACCATTTTTAATTAATTACACATATCTCACAAAAATACAAATAAATAGTCAAAATGTAGAAAATTAGTTGCTCATCATAGAGGCATTTTTCATTGAAGAAAAAGATGCAATAATGATGTCCAAATTAAAGTGCGAATACAGGGATGTCTTTGCAAAACAGAAATAAGCTTAAACAAGACAAACTATGTACAAGGGCTTGATTGTAATTACAGAAACTTTGAGAGAAATGTATGCAATTTTTACAATAAAATAATAGAATAACACGAACCTTTCTTCTTCCTTCTTCGTGGACGCAGGAGGAGAATGAAGGAACCCAACAAGGCGGAGGCACTGGCGGCTGCGGGCGGCGGACTCGGGCGGCGCGGGGAGCAGGCGCGACGGCCGGCGGAGGCGACGGCGGCGGCGGCAGCCGCTGGAGCGTGGGCGTGTGGCGACGAGGCGGATCTGCACAAGGGGGACGGTGGCAGGGCGGCGCGACGGGTCGCCGCTGGAGGAGCGGCTGGAGGCGGGGCACCGCGAGTCCGGCACGCGCGCGGCCACGTAGGGGAAGGCGGCTGTGGGCGGGGGCGGCGCCGGGGCCGCTGGAGGTTGAATGGGGGATGGGGCGGCGGCGGCGCCAGCCGCTGCTGCTCCTGTTTTTTTTTATTTTTTTTATTTTTTTAGTTGGCTGCTGTAGTAAATGAAAAGAAAATCTTTTTTTGTTTTAATTTTTTAATTGTTTTGTTTTGTTAATTAAGAGATGCACAAGATGGAGAGAAAAAAAATGATGTGGTGAAGGTGGTAATAAGGAAGATGGTGGTAATATGATGAAAGTGATGGTGATGGTGATGTAAAAATAATGGAGACACAACAAAGGACACAATATTAGATAAAATAAGATAACGAAAGAAATGAAGAGGAATACTTACCTGAAGTTCGCCGGATTTGCGGAGCAGCTACGCTGGACTCCTGTCGTCGCCTCGATCCGATTGGCGAAATAAAATCGAAGAGGCTGAACGAGCTCGATGGGGAACTCGTGACGCGGAGCGGAGCTCCGCGGATCTTGCCTGAAGGAGGTCGTCGCTTGAGGAAGACACTTCGCCGCTGTCACCAACAAAACACTCCAAGCTCTCTCCCTTTTCTATTAGAATGGCGGATTTTTATTGTTAATTCATTTTGTACAATCTTATATACAATAATTAATGTATTTTATTTACAAGAGTCATTTTGTTAATTTATGGATTTTATGGACATTTATTTGGGATTTTACTTGGGGATTTTGCTAAGATCAAGATATTAAGATGATGAATCGTAGATTCATCAGTGCTCCATCGAATCAAAGGAAGCTGGAGGAATAAGCTTCTCAAGATTGCATAGAAGGGATGATACATTTTAGTCTAGAGTTGTCATGTCAGATATCTTAGATCTTCGAGGATCAAAAACATTTGAAGAAATTACTAAGCTCCATTAATAGATCTGAAATTGGCTTAGGGAGCAGTCCTTACAGAATATTGGCAACAACTTATCCATGAAAACATGACAATCGTAGTTTTTCATGTGTTGAAATAGTTCTTCTTTGTATCAGCTAGTTTTGAAATATTCGAAACATAACCATATGTGAATCTTAGCTTTGATGCCCATGCACAAACATCCTTCACATGTTCCTTTCTTAACATGTACTTTGACCATGGCATGTAGATCAAGCCACATGCTTTTTCCTCCAAAGTAAGATCCGGATGTGTAAAAAAGTTTATTAAATATCTTGGAGAATTTTATGTATCTTTGGTCCTACCTATAGCACTCATAATTATATGGAACATGTTGTCAAAGATATTTTCTTTATATGAATCACATCAAGATTGTGCCTAACATGAAGGTTAGACCAGTACAACATCTCTCAGAAAATACTCATCTTCGTCCAGTTATAATCAATGCCAAAGCTGTAAAGAGAATTTCCATAACGTGTTTTCAATTGTAATAGTCTATCTTTTATTTCTATTTATGTCAGTCTCGGTGGTAGAGCTGCCATTTCAATTTTATTCCTTTTGAATGTCATTTCTTGTCTTATGTATGAGTGACCAATGGGTAAGAATTGTCTATGACAGTCAAAGAAGCATGTGTTCCTCCCGTATTCAAGTTGAAATGATTTCATCTTCTCCATACAATAGAGATAACTTCTCAAACCATGTGTGCTCCATCCAGATAACATACCATAGATCAGAAAGTCATTAAAGGTCATAAAAGTCCAACTCTCATTTATATTTTGTCCTTGTTAACTGCATCAAAGTTTTCCTTCATATTTTCCTGTAGCTCTTTTAGCTCATCCACTAACAGTCGAAGATAAACATCCAGATACTTTCTCGGGTGTCTAGGACTGTGAACTAGAAGAGATAGAAACATAATTGACATTTGTTATACAACCACAGTGGAGATTATACGACGTAGTGATGACGGTCCAAAAGGAATATTCCGTTCCACATCCATGTGGTTAAACCCATTGGTTGACAGTTCGATTACCATATTTGTCTTCTCATCCTGGAATCTTGGTGATGAATATATCAAAGCTCGCCAACATTGTGAATTAGAAGGGTGCTCAACAGTCCCATCAAATATATGATCGGCATGCCATGTCATCTCATTCACAGTTTCCCTACAGTAGTATAGCCTCTGTATATGAGGAGCCAAGGAAAAGTAGTGAAGTATTTTTTGAGAGACATTTGATTTTAAACCAGCCTTGTATCTCATCTCGCCACATACTTGAAAACTAGTCGCATCCTTGTTTTCCCTCTAGAGTATTTCATGTGGTGATTTGGACAAGCATCCATCTGCACGTCAGACCTAATTTACTCATTATTGTATTGATCTTTTAAAAACTATATGGTAGCTCATTATGCTATGGTAGTATTCTCTTTATTAATTTAATCATGATATTTAAACAACTATTTGTCATGTTGTACATATTCTTCTCAATAAAAGATCAACAAAGATGGATAACTAGGAAAAACTAGAACAACCAAGCCATAACAGATCCTCCACCTTACTTAATACTTCCTCAAATTGTGGACATCCTACAACAATGTCCTCTACATTATACGACGGACTAAAATCCAGCAACATCTCTAACCATTTGAGTAATCAAATTCTTTAGACTTTCGTAAGGCTCTATATTCACTTATACCTTCTCGCCATGTGTAAACCATGTCGTATATCCATCGACAAATCCCTTTCTATACAAGTGCTCTGCAACAACATTTTGTGAAACTTTCTTCATAAGATCATACTTCTTGAATGGACAAATTATATTCCCATAATAGTCAACAAAATCCCTACTCCTTGGATGCAGGAGAATCTAAGGAAGCCCTCAATACCATGTAGGAACATCTCTCTCACTAATCCATTAGAATCCGAACAATCATAAATCAAGAACATGTACCATCCATCGCCAACCCTATATCATGAATTAAATTTTTTATCTTAGACATGGACAAATATACTAGCATTATATTGCATTCAATGATCAAATTCCTCAAGTCACACATGCATACCCGCATTCTACCATGGATATCCACATTCGACCATGCAAACCTACATCCATCTCATATCTCAAATGGCCACCCACACGCCTTATTTTCAAACATACAAACATAAACCTAAATATATCCATTCCCAACCCAAAAAATGTGATTTGTAATAAAAACACATGACATGTGATAAGTAAGAACATTTTATTTTATTTTTTAAGTTCCACCCACCACTGATAAAGTTGATTTAAACATGATGTTGATATCATCAACATACAATATTTATTCTTTATTAAATTTCAGCAACATAACCACATACCTCTCCAATATATCCCATAAATTGATATTTTAAAGTTTATTAACATATCTATAAATGTATTAATTAACCCTTAAGTGATCAATTTGGTATATCGGAGAGGGTTGTGGTTATGCTGTCAAAATTCATAAAGAATAAATCTTATATGCAAGGAATATCAACATCATGTTTACATCGAAATAACCAAGGACTCCCTTAGCTTGGAACAGTCTGAACTAAGGAAAGTTAATATGCACTTCATAACATACACAAACCTTAAATCATGTATATACACATGCTTTATATACGTGATTATATAAGATATATGTATATTGTGATAATAGATATTAAACGAGCAATGGACTCAATTGACCGTTTTGCTACCTTAGTAAAACAATATTTGTGCACCTATCATGAGTCTATAGTGCATAAACATTTCCCTCCCTTCGCACCGATCGCATACGGTTTAATTCCTAACTTTCAGTTGTTGTCCCCTAAACCTGTAAAAGTTGTAGAGTGATTCCTACAAAGGCAACCCAAATTACCATGCCCGCATTACCACATTAGACCCATATCATGAAAATTCATAGCTTTCAGTCCAGATATACATACCTATAATTACACACCCACATACATTTACTTGCATATCCACCCACCCATGCGGACCCATCGCTTAATTACACACCCATACACATTCTTACATAACCACCCAACCATACATACATACGCTTACTTACACACCTACATCCAACACACACTTACATAGCCACATCAAAAACATGCCACATGCCCATATATCTCTATCATATATAGACCAACTATATATATACCATCATATATACTTAGATACACAACCACATACATGCTCACATTCAACCTAGCTAGCATTCATATATACCAACATACATACCTCTAAACACTTACAAACATGCCCACATACTATACGCACTATTACATACCCATATGCATATCCATTCACCTCTTACATTTATATACAAACCTCCATACCACATGCATGAATACATACCCACTTTTCATTATTGGTAGTTTGCATTTTTTTTACTTTTTTGTCTCATTTCTTGGATTATTCAAATATCTTGGGAATTTTATAAGATGTCGAACTAGACAAGAAAGCGACACCACTCAAATGTAACAGCACTTGAGTTAATTTATTTTCGATATGATCCAATATGGTATAATGTCCTAACTTATTTTACCCCTACCGTGATACCTACAAAACAAACATCAAGAGTCATGTAGTGCCATGAGTGACATTTCCTAGCTTGTAAAGCTAAGACTCCAATAGCTGTGAAAAAAAAATAAGTATAACACTTGATGGGGGCATCAACTCCCAAAATGTGTTGCACATGCCTCCCATAGTGCAGGGTCACACTTGACCTAGTGTGGAAGGATACACATGTATGAATGAGATTTATGCGATTTGATGCTATACCCTAAAATGCATTCTATGTACTAGACCTATCTAATAGATTAATAGTAGACATTTAACATGCTAATGAATTATGATTTCATCACAATGGAAATTATATTGTACATTGAGATAAGTTAAACACACACATTTATATTAACATTGACATTAAATTTACATTATACAATGACCTTACTTTTTTGAAAGAAACACAAAGACATTTACATTAATGATGAAGGGAATCTGATCAATAGTTCCTAACAAGACTGTAACCCTAATCACTGAAGTGACCAAATCTTCGATCAATCAATAATTAACCTACCATTAAATGATGAATCAATAAAAATCAAGGTGAGTTAAAATTTATTATATTTAACTCTATAAAATATGCATATAGTATAAGTATGTAGAGTGGCGAACCACAGAGACAACATGGAGTAGAGTGAAAAATTATTATTAATTACTTAATAATATTTTTATGTTTTTTTATCTTTTTGTCTTTTTTACAAAATTTTATGGGTTTTTAATATTGAGTTTTTATGGTTTTATTTTTTTTATAACTTCTTTATGTTTCAAATTTGTAAATTTTAAATTTTGAAAATAAAATAGATAATAATATAGTTAATATGTATACTATATACATAAAAGGGGAGAAAATATATTTTTGGATTTTTATTTAAGATAAATAAATTCAAAATAAAAGGAATAAACTATTTTTGGGTTATATATATTTTCTCTATTTTTATTGAATAATTATGGAATTGTTATAATTTTTATAGATTTTTAAATATCATAATAAAGAAAGACAGTAAATATGATAAACCAGTGATTTTGTTTTGGGTACAATAAATATATACAAGTGATAAAATAACCCTAAGAAATTATTATATACTATATATATCAAAGAAAATTCAGAAATAGAAAACAATATTTTTATATTTTTCTAGAATTTTTGCAAAATTTTGTAAGGTTTATAGAGTTTTACTATTTTAGGAGTTTTGTAGATATTTTTTTAAAAATATTTAACCATAAGATGAAATGTGATTAGAAAAGCATATATGTTTTTTCTGGAATATTTCAAAATATTTATCATTTTAAAGATTTTAAATAGAGAAAAGAAAAAAATGAAATGTTTTTATTTTCTATAAACATGAACATAATTTGAAATGCCTTGCAAACAATATATGTGGTAAATATGTGTTCCAAGCACTTAATTTAATTTTTGTATAATATTTGGACACCAAATGTTATTTATACTAATTAAAATTCGAGAAATAAAATTAATGCACTAATAGGGACTAATTTGCAAATTCTAAGAAGGTTCTAAGCATTTAATAAAACATTCGATAAATCCAGAGGCATACATGAATTATTTACATTTAAATATATAAAAATACCTACCTCATAGGGATATAAATGCAAATAAAATAATTTCGAAGTCTAAGCATGCAATTTAACCAAAAGAATTACACTATTCTACAAAGTTTTAGGACCAAATCAAAATAACCAAACTTAGAGAGGGTAATATGTGAAAAGCCTATGTGCCTCATGTGGAGAACCACGTGAGGTGGCCTGACACTTGACCTAAATGTAATAAAATAAATGCACAAGTCTCAATTGTAAATATTACAAAAGTTTTGCAATACACATGAAAGTTTAATGATGAAAAATAAAATACAAATTACAAGGAGTTAAAAGCAGAAAATACCCCTCATCATGTGCGGGTGGACGCCTGGGGACCTTCACTTATCCACATGGACGACACTGATGAGCCAATACCGGTTTATAGATCAGTGTCTAGGATTAAATCCTAGGATGAATCAGACAGTCGATGGCGGGTTTGATCCAACAAATGTTGTACACCAAGAGCACTCTAAAGATCAGACGGCTTTGGAGCCCTCTAGAAGAACATGGAAGAATGTGGCACTGAAGCTCCTTCGATCCTCACCCCATAGCGACTATAGAGGTATTTCTTGATGTTGAGATGCTCAAAAGATTACTGGAAGTGATTCATAGCTGGTGGGGGTCTCAAAATGGTCCAAACCTCAATGATGGAGGCCTGTAAGCTCAGTCGACCTAGGCTGAACGACGGGGCTCAAACTCGCTCCAGATGCAGCCTTGAGGTTCCAGCTCCTACGCAAAAGCATCGGGATTCGAAGGCAGATCTCCTCGACCTGAGCATTAGGCAAAAACATGAGGGAATCATCAAGGTGGAGGCCTCCAATGAATGATGAATAAGGATCACCTGATCCCCTTGATATGAGAAAGATCAGGGGTGAATAATGGGTCGAGATGATGAAGTGTGTGATGGGGGAAGTGTGAGGGTGACAATATGGGTCAGCACAGGGGTGTCTATGATGAACTAGTGGCCGGAGCTCTAAATTTCAGTGGACTTTGGATTTTTGATTTTGAGCTAAATTAAACAAAACATACAAAAAAACTGTAGATCTACTCTATTGATTATACTAGGAATCGAAAATACAAGAGATAGATGGCTCAACTGACCTGTAGAGTCGGGGAGTAGAACCACCTAGAGAAGGTCTCCAACGATGGTGAATCCGATCTAAATCACCTCCTCCATGCCTCGAATCGCTTAGGTAGCACCTCATGTCATAAGGGCTCGTCTCTAGATATGGAATTGAGGGGTTACAATGGACCAAAATGGATTAAAATAAAAAATGGGAGGATAATATATTATATACAGGCTGACTGGAGCATGGCATTAGCCTAGGGTTTGCACATGATTCAAAGATTGACCAAGGATGTTCATTAATCTACATGAAAGTTGCATCTTGGATGAAAAATTTTATTGAAGGAATCGGTGGCAAAAGAGATCTGCATCGAGCTATGAAAATTGGTGAAGAAAGGGAAATGACAAGTCTTGGATCGGTCCAAAGATGGGTTCGGGCAGTTGACCTAGGGCAATTGTCGCCACCTCCTCATTAGTCCATGTCGGACACTCGGAGACAAAACATTGCAAAAATATAAATAAATAGAAAATAAATATAAAATGATGTTATTAAATAATTCTTAAAACATGAAATTTATCTCTTATTTTATGTACGATTTTAGGGATTTATTTTTATCTACTTATTGAGTATGTGTTAATTTTTACATGTATAATTATATGTATATATACCTATGCTTTAGTATTTTATTTTTATTTTGTATTTTTAATATTTATTATCATATTTACATAGTTTATTTATTTATAGTATAATTTATTATGTACTATAATATTTTTATTTTATTTTATTATTTTATTTATGTATGTAAATAATTACATGTATACAGATTATAAGTATAGTATATCTATGTATTATACTTTATTATATAGTTTGAATTTATTTTAGGTGTTTTAATGATGTTTATATTTTTTATATGTTTTATATAATATATACAATCATTTAAAATTATAAAAAAGTAAAAATACAAAGAATAAAATAATATAATATTTTATACAATGCTCTTGTACAATGTCACCCCATAAAATCGACTTTTGTATCTTAAATTCATTTTAAATGAAACCACCTTAATTATATAGATAATATAATTTGAAATACAATGAAAGTGAGTTTGATGAAGTTTGTATTCATATGGAGGAGATATTGATCAATGACTTTCTATTTGTGACTTTTTCATATGTATGTACCGTGTACACTGTATGATTTTTATTGGATATTATTTTTGTATTTTTCTATGCATCATTTTGTACATATGTAATGTTGAAAACATCTTTATTTGATTTATGTATGAGTGTGAATAAAATAGTGTAAATATGGGGTATAAATAGTGTGCCGAATACCTAGGGTTTCTAGGGTTATGCACATTTGTTTGTATTCTTTTGCCCTTACACCGTACAAGTAAATTCGTAGTCATAGGAGTTTGTGTATGGAAGGATTTATTATGACCTGATTTCTTAAGGGGAACTAAACATAGGATTGTGGACCTTGAGGACTGTTAAGTTTTAAATTTAATTTCCAATAAGGTTCTGCCACACTAATAATCCAAAGTTTTAACTAAGCTCTGAACTCTGATTTTATGAAGATAAGTTTGAATATCATCATTATATTAACTTCTTTATTTTCTTTTCTTTCTTTTCTCTTTTTTTCATCATTTATTTTCCTATTAAGTGTTTGCTAGGGACTAGCAAAGGTAAGTATGGGGGGTGATAAATACACATTCATTCACCGTTATTCCTTTATTTTATCTTTAAATTCCTAGTGAAATACATGTAAATACATCTAACTTGTACAAAATAATACAATAATTGTTGTCTATAAATAATACATTAATACATGTGTTTAAATCTAAAATAAAAGAATAAAGAAAAGAAAAGAAAGTATAGTAAATATTGACTAACCCTAAACTCCAAAACCAAGTCAATATTGACTATGTCGAGAAAGAATAAAATCAAAAGATAATCTCTCTCAGCTGGTGATAACTGGGGTTTCGCGAAGGTCATACGGTTTCACAAGGTGAAACCACAGTCGATGCATTGACCACTCAAGAGACCGTGATCAATCAACAATTAACCCACGACATAAATAAAATAGTAACTAGCCAAATGTGGAGTTAAAATTTATTATTCTCTATAAAATCAAATGTATACCAAGTAAGCATGCAGAGGACGAACCACAAAGAGCAAAATTGGTAGCCTGCGATTATTGCTAATCAATGTGTAGTATGTATAAACATGATTATTTTATTATTATATATATATATATATTTGTGGGTTTTAATTATATATATTAATTTAATTGATATATATATATATATTACATTTTTTTAGTTTTTTTTATTTTTTGATTTTTATATTTATTTTGTCGATTTTAATATATAATAGACTATATAAGGCTCTATATACCATATGAAGTACTATAAGTATACATACTAGTAAAAATAAATAAAATACAGGGAAGAAATTGTTTTTGGGGTTTTCTATATTTTTATAATGTTTTTGTGATTTTTCTGGAATTTTTGCTATTTTTATTTATTTTTAAAGTCAAAAATATCCAAAATTAGGGATGAAATAATATGCCGAACTTGAAATGAAGATTACAAATAGCAAACTAACTCCAAAATTCTTCAAAATAATATTTAATAGATAGACAATAATATAAATAAAATTTAGGAATAGAAAAACATTTTTTTGGAATTTTTGGAAAATTTTAATATTTTTTATTGGATTGTGGAGCTTTTTAAAATTCCGTTTTTTCTTTTCCCTTTTTAGAGATTTTTTGGTCTACAGATAAAATAAGCTAAAATAAAAAACATCTAATTTTTGTGGTATTTTTCAAAATGTTTTTCTATTTTTTTGGCTTTTTCTAATACAAACGTGGATAAAATGTACTCATTTTAATTTCAATAAATAGTTAAAATGCCCAAAATGTTAAAATAAGACAGGTGCGCGAGATTTTTGCATAATTTTAGGAGCACGAGTGTTTTTTTAATAAATGAAATCCAAGCATAAAAAATAAATGAACTGGGACGGGCATAATTGCAAATAAAATAAACATCAGGGGCATACATGCATTTTTCCTAGAAATATACAACGTATATTAACATTTATTGAACAAAATACAAATATAGAAAACCGTAAGGGTATACATGCAAAATGGCCTCCTCACATGGGATGACACGTGAGGTGATTTGGCATTGACCTAAGTGCAATATGCAAAATGTATAGGGGTCTCCTACAAAATATCCATTTTATTTACACGTCATATTTTATTTATAAGACTAATAAATAAATACAAAAAGAATGGGGGAGAAATATGTAAATTACCCCCATCAGGCACACCATTGTTAGATTGACGTCGTTCCACTTGCCACACGTCGCGCCGCCATCTCGCGATACCGCTTCGCCGATGATCGATTCTGATCTGATCGTGGATTCCATCGAACGACCGAGGTGAGTGCAGAGCAAACGACGGAGATTAGAACTGGAGGGGCATCTTGGATCGGACGGTATCTGCTTCGCGCGAATAACCAGGAAGAAGGTGGCCTTCTCCGAACTTCGTATCGTGATTTCTCCACCCACCGACAATTTCTTATGCAGTTCTTGGGCTCTATACATCTGGGGAGCTTGTCTGCGTCGATTGATGTGCTCAAGAAGATCCAGGACCCAACGATGGGTTCCTGGCACGTCGGGGAAGAAAGAGCACCTGGGGACCCACATCTAGGTACGATCATGTCCCAGAAGGAGTCTGTTCGCCTTGGCACCTACACGAAGAGGTTCACTGGAATGGGGAGAATCACCTTGACTGGTTTTGAAGCTAGGACGCGCTATGGATGAGTGGAATGGAGATACTCTGGTGTATGGCAGTGGAGGAGCATCAATCTCCTGATCACAGGGGTGATCTGGGTGACTGGAGCATAGGAAGTAGTGTAGAAACGAAAGGGAAAGATAATGGGGGTGGAAAGGTGAGTCGGAGATCAAGTGATTTACGGTGAGAACATAGCTGGAGCTCTAGAGCTCCACCGAGAAGATTGGCCTAATCTACACTACTGAAGCGATTAAAGGCGGGAATAAAATGCATAAAATGAATGCTACAAGCTACAACTACCTAAGGATACTAAAAAGATGCAGCTCATACCTGAGAAATGCTTAGGGAGAAGAGGTGGTCGGAGGGCCGCCTTGGATCGCTCTGCCTTGCCCGAGTAACTTGCCCAAAGCTCGGTGATGCTCTAGCTGTCACCAAGAACACTCTCTCATTCACGATGGGGGACTTCAAGGCTCAGAGAATGATCAAAACGGAGCTAGGAGGTGTAGGGGTTTATTTATAGATAAAGTCGAAGATCCTTATTGACCGATGCTAAGGGATGAATCAAAGGTATGTACAAGGTATTTAGGGCTTTGGTGTGGATCAGTGATGTTTGAGGACAATCTTTGCGTGATTAATCGACTAAAAGGATGGACGAGAAGCCCAGGAAAAAGGGCAGAAATCATGGGAGATGTCACTCTTGACAGGTTTCAGAGAACTGGATGCTGAGTTGACTGAGGTCAACAAAGGGAGTGATGCAATTGGTCCACGTAAGCTGCTAAAGGACAAAAAGGTTGGATTTAATAGAAAATAATAAATCAAAAATAGTAAATGATTTTATTAATTTTTTATTGTAAAATAAAAAATTTATATTATTTTATGTAGTAATTAAATATGATTTTCATTTATTTTTTTGCTTTTTATTACAAATTAATTTTAAGGGTGTATTTATAGGTATATTCATCTACGTTTTGGTTATTTTATTTTTATTTTGTGTTTTTGATTTTATTATTTTATTCTTATATTTTATATATTGATAAATTATTTATATATACATAAATATATTTTATTATATTTTTCTGATGTTATTTGTACACTTTAAATAAACAGGGGTATACATTATATAGGTATAAGTGTAGGTATTTCATCTATGTATTTTTGTACATTATTTGCTTTTATGTTTTCTTTATGATTTTATTCTAGTTTATTATGTACATATACAAATGGCATTTACAAAATTATAAAAATGTAAACTTATAAAAAATAAAAAAGACTAAATAAAATGAATATTTTATTCAGGTATATAGTATAATAGGGGTCCAAAACCTAACTTTCATATATGATCTCCAAAAAATATAAATCACCTTCATTAAATAGCTTATTAAAACTTATATACAACTAAATTTGATTTGGTGCATTTTGAGTTTTGATTCAATAGATATGGGTCTGTGAAATTTGGATTTTAAAATTTTATTCAGATTGTGAAATGTACATTGTATATTATTTTTGTATGAAATCAATTTTGTATTTTTCTATATATTACTATCTACAACTTTATGTACAAAGTTTCTTCATTTGATGAATGAATAATAAAGAATAAAATGGGTACCAAAAATGAATAAATGATGAATGAATGTGATTTTTATTGTATTATTGACCCTTATCTCCCGTACTTTATTCCTTATCGACCAATTCAATTCTTGACTTGGTCTCTGGGTTTAGGGTCATAAAATACCACTAGTATTTTATTTCTTTTCTTTTCTTTATTCTATAATTTTGGCACAAAAACATTTTTTTACAATACTTGGAATAAATAATGAATGTTAATATGTACAAAATAATGCTATTTACATGCATTAGCTAGGGTTTTTAAGGCCAAAATGATATAATAAAGGTGATGAAATCGAGATTCATCACCCCCCTATACTTTCCTTTGCTAGTCCCTAGCAAACACTAATGCAATAAGTGCAGAAAAATAAAAAACGAAGAAAAGAAAAAGAATAAAGTGGATGAAATTTAATTCTCTAACTTGTCTTCACAAAATTAAAGTTTGGAGCTTAAGTCGGACCTTTGGAATTTTAGTGCGGTCAGAACCTAATTAGGAATCGGATTTGAAACACAACAACCTTCGAGAAGCTTAAAACTCTGCTCAAGTCTCCTCAATAGCCTGACCAGAATACTTCAACTCATACACAAACCCTTACGACTATGAATCTTACTTGTACAATGTATGTGATGGTGGCTCTTCCCAACTGAAATGACAAAGAGATTGACTTCTCTAGAATGACAACCCAATGATTCCCCAATCCAGCAACTCTTTTCTCGAGGAGAGGGGTATTCCATTCTAAGTTCAAGTGGCAACCAACTCAAGAGGAGGGATGAAGAGAAGAATGGACTGTAGCAAGTGTAGCTACCTATCCTAGGATGCTTGACCAGTGTAGTCAAGTCATCCAGCCACATGCTCACAAGGTAAGACTTCGAAGCTCAAGCTTGCTTATTGACTATACAAATATATACAATCCGATAAACAATTTATTTTCAATCAGGCGTGACCACTTTTTTTGGAGTTTTTTTCTTCGAAATACTACATACAACAGCATTTACATAAGGAGTTTTTCTTCTTGAGCTTGTACACTATCCCTCTTTTGAAGCATTATTGCAACCCACACTCTCCTATCTTTAGACGTCTCTGCTACTGGATGGGTTGGGGTGCACTCCCCTCCCTAGACGAGGACAAATGTTTCCACTTGTACGCATCTCATACCGGCAAATCCAATCCACTCACCACTCCAACTGAGTTAAGCCAAGTGAAAGGTGCATGTGTCCAAGTTAGGTCATTATCAACACGAGCCGTGCGCGTGCTCTGAAATACTCTACTTAGGCAGTCAAGAATACATTAAACCAAGTCTCACGATTCTCAAAGAATTAAGTCAACTAGACCTGAAGTACCTCAATTCCAGTTCCTATAAGGTTCTTGTGATTAGTAAGATTTAAGGTCTAACCAAGCTCCAATCTTCGGATTTTACTTAAACTAGTTCAATTATCAAACTCAATCGGAAAATATGAATGCTTATGCGAATGCTATGTACAATGCAATGAAAAATACTTTTGTGATGCAATTTTAAAAAAGTTGATCTTTTTTATGGATTTTTAAAAAGGTTTTGCAAATGATATTGGGATTTTTTAGAACAAAAGATTTTTGGAATAAAACTAGGTACTGATATTTGCACAGGGATGCATCTTATTATTTACAAGAGTTAGGGTTTGTAAGAATTTGCAAGGGATATGCGATCATTTTTATAGATATGTATATACTATTATTAAAGATTTTTGTGTGATGTATATATTCCCCAAATTTATTTGAAAATCATTTTACAAACAATTTTGAAACTATAGTCTAAAATAGTTTTTTTGCAAATATTTTTTACAAACATTTTCAAATATTTGAAAATCATTTTGCAAATGTTTTTCAAACAATATGTATAGATTTTTCAAAATATTTTTGCAATCATTTTCTAAACATTTTACATATAGTTTTTCAAACTTTTTTATTTCACACAAAGAATATTAATTTTGACAAACAAAATCTCTTTTACAAAGGTTGAAAACATTTTATAAAATATTTTTCAAACAGTTTTCAAATGATTTTTCACTGGATTTTCAAACTATTTTCCAAACATTTTGCATAACATTTTTATCTGATTTATTAATCAGTATATATAAAAAGAATTTAAGGAATAATACACATCTTTTTATTTAATGAATTTTATATAGAGTATCTTATATAGAAATTTAGCCATACTAATTAGGAATACGAAAGTACGAGTTATGGCTAAAGTATACAAACAATATAGGACCCCCTATACTTAGCTTGAGCTACGTCCTCATAGACCAGAGAGAAAAAGAGAAGACGTAACTCGTACTGAGTATAGAAAAGCCTAAAATGAATGAAGAAAGAATAAAAGAATGATAGATGAAATGAATGCGAAGTCGACCACCTCCTATACTTAGGATCAAGTAATCCTAAGTATAGACAACTATACGCAAGACAGGGAGAGTCAAGGTTGGGACTGAACAAATCACAACTCAGACTGTCTCCCCCTATACTTATGGTAAGATATCCCTAAGTATAGACAAGAAGAGGAGACAATGGAGGGGATCAAAGAATGAAAGAACTCAGGGTGCACACCCCCTATACTTAGGACAAAGTACATCTTAAGTATGGAAGACTGACAAAAAGGGGCAACACCTTTTTGGTAGAAAAAGAAAAATGAAAATGAAAATGAAAAGAAGAAAAGAAGAAAACATGAAAACTTAGAGGAAAAGTTTTTGAGTAACATTATATGAATCTTCTGATGCTGTTAAGGTTGTGGATGCTCCTTTGGTGCATATCACTTGAAAAAAGTTGACAACAACCGAGAAAGTGTCATTCTCGAGATAAGGCTTTAGTAACTAACCGTTGACGACAATTGGTTGTGCATCAGGAGACAATTCTGATATCGCAATGCTTCCGTTGTCACACTTTTCTTGAATTCTGAATGGCCCTATCCATTTACTCTTTAATTTTCCCAGGAAGATCTTCAACTTTGCATCATATAGACACACTTTTTGTTCAGTCATGAAGGTCTCTCGTCTAATGTGCCGGTCATGCCAGCGTTTAACCTTCTCTTGTACATCAATGTGTTATCATATGCATAGTCTCAGAATTCCAGGAGCTTGTTTATATCCTCTTTTCTTCTCCGACCATCTTGTTGTGAGTCCAGATTGCAGATACTAATAGCCCATTGTAAATTAGTTCCATTAGCAGATGGCATGATTTTTCATACACAAGATGATAGGGTGACATGCCCAAGGGGGACTTGTAGGCAGTTCTGCATGACCAAAAGATGAAGTCTAAGAGTTGGGACCATGTTTTCCTATCAGGCTTGACAAGCTTTTGGAGGATCGTCTTGATTTCTCTATTTGATAATTCAGCCATGCCATTAGTCTGAGGATGATAAGGAAATGCGACTCGGTGCTCAATGTCATATTCCTTCATTAATTTCTTGACCTCTCGGTTGAGGAAATGACCACCTCTTTTGATATGAGTATTTTCGGAATCCCTAACCGTGCAACGATGTTTTCTCTCAAAAATCGACAAACTGTACAACTATCAGCGGCTTGAGCAGGGATAGCTTCAACCCAGCAATTCACATAATCAACGACAAGAAGGATGAGCTCGTATCCCTGACTATTAGGGAAGGGTCCCATGAAGTCAATTCCTCAAGCATCGAATACATATGCTATCTGGATGAACTTTAGAGACATGGAATCTTTAGCTGTAAGGGTCCCTTTAAGTTTCCGACAGTCAGTGCACCGTTTGACAAATGCTGGGGCATCCTTAAATAGTGCATGCCACCAGAGGCCACACTGCAATACTTTCGTTGCCGTTCTATCTCCAGAGTGATATCCACCATATTCGAGCAAATGACAATTCTCGAGGACACTATGATGCTCCTCCTGAGGGATACACCTGCGCCAAATACAATCTGCTCCTTCCCTAAATAAAAGTAGATCTTCCCATTGGTATAAATGGATGGTGGAAAAGAATTTGTCCTTCTTAATTTTCGTCCAATCTTGTGGGACTACACCTGAAATGAGGTAGTTCACAACGTTAGCATACCAAAGGAGTGATTCCACATCCAGAATCGACTCGTCAGGAAAGGTGTCCGTGATGGGTGCACTACTCAGTGGAGGCTCTTACTTCTCAATTATGGATAGGTGATCTTCTACCACATTCTGAACCCCAAGCTTGTCTATGATTTCCATATCGAACTCCTAGAGGAGAAGGATCCATTTGATCAGTCCAGGCTTGGAACCCTTCTTCTGCTACAAGTATCGGATAACATAATGGTCAGTGTAGATGGCGACTTTAGAACCAAGCAAATAGGATCTGAACTTCTCAAGGGCAAACACCATAGCCAACAATTCTTTCTCCATCACAGTGTAATTTCTTTGAGTTTCGTTTGGTGTTTTACTAGCATAACGAAGGCATAGGATGCCTTGTCTTTCCTGTGTCCTAGAACAACCCCAACTGCAAAGTCTGACACGTCCGTCATGATCTCAAAATGAAGAGACCAATTTGGCGGTTGTAGGACTGGAGCTTGATTAGATCCTTCAGCTGATTGAATGAAAGGAGAACTTGCTGATCAACATTGGACTCTGTCTCCTTGCACAATAATTCTATAAGAGGTCAGACAATGCGGCTGAAGTCACGTATGAATCGCCTGTAGAATCCCACATGCACCATAAATGACCTTACATTTCTAACAGTCTCAGGTGGCTCTAAATTGTCAATCACATCTACCTTTGCTAGGTCGACTTACCACGCCATGTTTGGAAACGACGTGACCCAGCACAATCCCTTCCATGACCATGAATCGGTTCTTTTCCCAAGATAGCACAAGATTTACTTCACGGTATTTCTGAAGTACTCTGTCTAGGTGCTCAAGACAGGAATCAAAACTGTCACCATAGATGGAGGTCATCCATAAACACCTCGAGAAAACTGCCTACTATCTCGACGAAAATCGCAAGCATGCATTGACGAGTACGAAAATCACCGCATTAAAGAGATGTTGAATATTTGATCGTGCGTAAAATAAATGTGTGATTTGATTTATCGTTCATTGTAGGCGACAATCAGAATCGGTCAAGAAAATAACCACACAATATATTCGTCTATTTTAATCAATGCGGTTTTATGTTTATTTTACTTGGGCAAGTCCCAAGGTCGAACGCAAGGAGGCAAAGGAACAACCTAGAATTATGTCTATCAAATTTTGTGTGCAGTTTTCGAGGCGGTCTTTTTTTTGGAATTTTTAATGCAATAAAGGATGCAAATGCAATTTTGGCCTATTTTAGGGACTGAAATGTCAATTATAATTAAACGATGTCCGAAAAATATGAAACTTGGCCACGATGCAAAATATGACGAAATGAATGCACTCTAATTTTTTTGGAATTTTTGGATGCAATATGAATTTTTTACGAATTTTTTAATGCAAACAAAATGAATTTCAATATTTAATTATAATAAATATTAAACCTAATTATTTTCAAGGAACAAAATTATCTAAGATCTATCACTAGGTGATTGATTTCAGAAAAATCCTAAACCTGAAAATACAAGTTTTGATACCTATTACAAATCATATACTGAAATGGGCAAAATGATTTTTACAGGGCAAATTATGCATGCAAATTCAATTCTTCTTGGGCATAATGTCAAGCACAATTAACTCTACAATATGTGATTTTTTTGGGAATTTTTAGAGCACTGATTATTCAAATACAAATTTAAGAGCACAAACTGGGCAAAATATGCAATTTTCCACAAGACAATTAAATATTAATTAACCATTAATCACAAAATATCTACAATAGTTCAAACTGTAGATAATTAATTGACAGACAACATGAAAATTTTTGATAAATAAAATGATGCAGAGAAGAGGTTCAAAATAGAGGGGGAATACAAGGGTATAGATGCAATATGTAAATAATTTAAAAATAAATGTAGAAATTGTAGTGGGGCTTAAATGTAATTATCAATAACTGGGGGGTATATCTGCAAAATTCCCAAGGGAGCACATGCGACGCACATGCTCCTTGAGTGTCTAGACTGAAGCGCAAATGAAGGGAGTATGGGGGGCCTCTTTGTAAATTACCCACGGTCACGTGCAAAACACGTGACCTGGGTTGATGTCAGTTTGACGTCCCCCTCGGGACGCATGTGCTTGGCACGTGCCCTGGAGGGTCTCGGGTCGGGCACCCGACCGTTGGCGGAGAGGAGTGGCGGAGGGGCTGTTGGCCGTCTTCTGGCCGACACACAGCCAAGGGGGCGGCGAGGCGTAGTCGCACAGTGGTGGAGTAGCGGCGAAGGCCGGCGGAGGGTTCCTGGCCAAGGTGGTGGAGGCATTGTCGGAGGGCTTCTGGATGGCCCCCATGCGCGGGTGCGACTCGAAGCAGCGGAGGAGGGTCGAGCCCAAGTTGTTGGAGGTGGAGGCATTGTCGATCGGAGGTGAACAACGATGGCGACGTAGGAGTCGGTGGAGATGAACGATGGATGCAGGCGTACGGTGGTCGTAGGCTCAACAACGATGCGCGCTGGAGCAGGAGCAGCAACAAAAGAGGAGATCTTGATCGTGGGGCTGCGACGAGCTTGAAGCTCGGATTTCGCCGTAGACGAGCGGGACTCCGAGCTGTCACCACAGGGGTCCTTATCGTATGCAATCGACGGATGGGGGAGTCGGGGTGCATCCATGTTCTTTAAATAGCAGAGAGGGAAGAGGCCGACAATGGAAGGTTGGAGATTTTGGATATCACGAGATATGCGGAGGAGGTTAGCCGTTGGTGGAGATCACGGGGGCGGCGGTTGGCGAGATCAGGGGATGAAATCGTGGAGGCGGTTGGCGGCGCGATATTTGATTAGAGATGGAAGAGGGAGAAAGGGATACGACCGGGATTCGTGGTGGAGATTGCAGAGCGGGGCGGCGGTGAGGAGGATTGGGAAAGGAGACGGGAGGTGGAAAACAAGCAGTGACCGTCCGATCGACCGAGATCGGACGGCCACGATGGTGACGCGTGGCGAGCTGGGGGCAAAAGGATGCGGGACACACGTGCTTGGCGCATGCCTGGGTGGCACATGCCTCGCACATGCGGGGGCATTTTTTATTTTTTTTTATGAATATATAATAAGGACAAAAATGGCGAACATGTGGCTGCTCCAGGAGCAGCCACGTGTCAGCACCAAAAAATTCGAAAATGAAATACTTTGTAAAATACAAAATAAATAGCAAACAACCTTGGATCGAAAAAGTTTCTTCATTAAAATTGCTCATCTCGATGAGATCTACAACTTTCATTAAGACATCAAAACCAAAATCGATCAAATGCACAAAATGATTTTTGGGGTATCCGATGTACATAGAATACCTTGATTTTTGGGTTTTGTATTTTTTTGTCTTTTTTAAACCAGATAAAAAATATGAAAAAATATGGAAAAAACAAAGATAAATAAAGACACCTTAATCTAATTTTTTTGTATTTTTATTAATTAAGAAAATATGTACATAAAATATCAGGTCAAAAACCGCTAAAATACACAATGTACAAAAGAGGCCCAAAACCCAACTTTCACATATGAGCTCCGATTCACTTGAACTTGGTCTTGTTTTGAAGGTAATTGAATGTACATTAGCTCAAAAGTGAGTAGGATAAAAAAGAACACTGGATGGGGAACATATGAGGCTTTTAGTCCGGAAATCCTGAAACTAGGGTTTGGGTTTTTGGTCCACTTTTCGGGTTATTTTTTTTTGTATTTTTCATTTATTTTATTCTTGTGAGTGATATGTACACAGTGAAGGTGGTTTTGGATCATTCAGAGTTAGCATGAAGGAGTTAAAAATCAGGGAAGTTAGGCTATTTACAGGTCAATTTTGGTTGAGATTTTTGGCCTCTTATTTTGTACAGAAATTAGTGCTAAAATGCAATTCTTATTAAAACATACATGACTGCTAATTACGCAGAATAGATGCAGAAATGCTGTTGATTTTGAGGGATTTGAGCTTAATAAATGAGATTTAGAGTGATGAATCCAAGATTCGTCACCCCCTATACTTAAACCATGCTCGTCCCTGAGCATCAAAAAGAAATGCCATGAGGTGAAATGAGATTGGGTTCCATACCAAGATCATGAACTGAATGTGAAAATGAAAATAGACTCGACCTATGGATTATTAGTGTATCGGAACTTCTGTAAGACTTAGAATTTTAAAATCAACAACCTTCAAGTTCTACACATCATTGCTACAGTTTCAGATCAGAAGTCATCTTAGATCAATCCTCTTCCAAACTATACCCTATGAACATTGAACAACCGACTCATGTGTGTGAAATATTTTAGCTCTTCCCATCTAGAATGTAAGACTACCATGCTCCTCTCCTCTCCAGTAACTTGTCCTTGAGGAATAAGGTATTTCCTTCTAAGATCTGTTACGTTGTATTCACAATCGAATTGGGGGAGAAGTTAGAAGAAAGGGGAAAGAACTGGAGGGTGGCCAGTGTAGTCACCTCTCCTTGTGAAGATGGCCATTGTAGCTGAGTCTCTGCCAAGATCTGCAGATTTCTTGAAGCTTGGACCTTTTCGGTCAGATTTTTATTTGGTAGAATGCTTCTTTGTATTTGGAATTTTTGGTGGTTCTGCTTGGATCTTATTGTGCCCTACGGATATAGAATCTTTTTGTTTCCGTACATTTTTTGGGGTCTTAAAAAAATTGTGCCTGGCGTCCATCCCTTTTCCGAAGCTTTATTTCAACCCGTACTCCGGTCTTTAGATTTCCATGCTACTAGAAAAGAAACTCACACTGTCTTCCTGTTGGACATGCGAGCCCACGGCGAGCCATTATGCAATAAATGTTATTGCAATTCACTCCTTAATCTGAAATAAAGAGTACATAGTTTGCATAATAGGTCCCTTAGTGCAATTAGGGTTATGTACCATGGACATCTTAATGATCATACAGCTGTTGATTCAATTATTGAATCATAGAGGCTGGTGCTTAGATGAATATCTAATGAGTTAGATTGAGGACTCATCAAGCACCGTCAAATGATTATTAAGAGATGATCTCCAGCCTGAGTAGGAGATGGCAATCCTTTCTCAGTTAGGCTGATATCTGACCGACTTCTTAAATAGGTCCTCTGCATAGGAATAGAGATTCGGAGGTGTCAGATTAGTTAGGTCAAAGAGTTGACTTAACGAGATCGAGATAACCAAAGTCCTATATCATATGCTGTCATGATATAGGCACACATCCTCTGACCGAAGACAGATGTTTTACTATATGTCTGAGTATGTACATTTGGCAGACCAATAGGTTGATGATCTAATCAAGGTCTATACACCGGTGCGCTGGTGTGCATATAAGGACATATGAGTAATGCGATCTCTCAAAGGGATCATACAGGTTCACTACTGAACCGGAAGACATGAGCTCACTCATGAGATATTGGGAAGAATCAAGTTCCGTGCGCACGGTCGTCTCGCTTTGGAAGCTTGACTGAATTTGTTGGTTTGATATATACTTTTGGAAAGTATATGATCAAGACCTAGGTATGATATATGCTTTTTGAAAGTATATGATCAATACCGACTCCCAATGATCGAATGAGAAACTTACTGATAAAACCATGAAGTAGACAGTATAAAGTTGATCCAATACTTCAGGTTTAATCTGAGTCTTCCAGTATGCAAGATGTACAGGTATTAGGAATACCTGAGGGTGATGTGATCAAAAACGATTGTATAACCAAGACGCTTCCATTCCTAGGGAGTGATGAAACGGGTCTGGATTTTAGTGACTCCTCTCAGTAGAGAAGAAATCTTATCTTAGTCCAATTATTGGACATTGATCTGAATATGATTCAGATGCAATGAGAAGATTAGATTTGCGGTCTTGATTTAATCAAGCATCTATGGGAGGCCCGCGATCTGGATTTGAGATATGATCTCAATATCCATGTCACTATACGTGGAACAATACAATCGCCCTGTCCTTATCTCCAAGTATCTGCGGAGAAAGCGCATTATCCTTGAAGGAGTTCATGGATAATTCTATTATTGATTTATGTATCCGAGCATTGAGGAAATAGATAATTAAATGTGATTTAATTATCATATGAATTCGATTCATATTATAAAGAGAGTTGTCTTAGATAATTAAATATGATTTGATTATCAAAGATGTAAATAATGTGAATATGATTCATGTTATTTGAGAACAAGAGAATAGAGATCCAAGATGATTAAATATGATTTAATTATCATGGATATGAATAATGTGGATAGCAATATCCATATTAGTCATATATATTATAAATGTGATTTATAATATATAAGAGAGAGCTATTTGTAATTTACATTTGTTAATTAAATGTTAATGTGAATTGGATTCACATTGGACATTGAATTGAAAATGTAATTTACATTTTGGGTTGAAAATATGATTCACAAATTTTTCAATGGCAAGATTGCAATGTCTACAAAATAATTGTGAATTATTTTTGTAGAATAATTTGCAACATAAGTTGTTGCAAATAATGGAGATTACATAAAAGATGAAATAGCCACCTTCCTAATGGAGGAGGGTGGACAGCCACCACTCCCATTAGGAAAGGGAGGCCGTCCCCCCTCTCCACATGGAAGGAGGCTTTCTCTCCTTTCATTATCTCCATGTATTGATGATTTAATTTTGTGATTAAATTGTGTTGATTTATCAATATATATTTAATTTAAATTAATTATTTGTTGTTGGTTTTACCAACACAAATCTTAGCCATTAAAAGAAACACAATCAATGAGAGCCATTGGATTTGTGTTGGCCCATGGATTGAGATCCATGTTACCCAAAACCCTATAAATAGAGAGGCATACCCATGCTCTCTCTTTACACAATGCTTGAGAAGCATCTCTCTATCTTTTCTCTCTACTCGACAGCCCTCTCTCTCCCTCTCATGTGGCCGTCCACCATGGATGACCTAGAGAGGTTCTCTGTCGCCGCAGCATCGTCGTTATGCTGCCCGATCGTCTGCTCGTGGATCTCCGTCTCCTTTGGTGCGCTGATGAATCTCCATTTCATCACCTTTATTCTATCATTTTGGCCTTAAAAACCCCAGCAAATGCATGTATATAGCCTCAATTTGTACACAATAGCATTCATTATTTATTGTATTAATTATACAGAAAATAAGGTTTTTAATGCCAAAATTATAGAATAAAGAGAAGAAAAGAAAAAGGAATAAAATATTGCAAATATTTTATGACCCTAACCCCGAGACCAAGGACAACATGGAATTGGTCGACAAGGAATAAAGTAGGGGGAGATAAGGGCCAAGAGTACAATAAATACCTCATTTATTTATTCATCCATTTATGCTTTTTTGACACCTATTTTGTATATAATTATGTATTCATAAAATAGAGAAACTTTGTACATGAAAGTTGTAGATAATAATGTGAATAAAATTACAAAATTGAGTTTGTACAAAAATGATACACAGTGTACATTTTATACCTAGAATAAAAAGCCAAAATCTCAACTTTACAGACCCATATCTTGCAAATAAAAACTCAAAATCACCCAAACTCACCTATAATTGTATATATCTTTCCAAGAACTTATTATCAAAATTGGTTTCATAATTTTTGGAGCTCATCTGTAAAAGATAAGTTTTTGGTCCTCATTGTATACAATATTGATTAAAATATTCATTCTATTCATTATTTATTATTTCTATGAATTTATATTTTTAGAATTTTGTAAATAATGTATATAATACATATACATATTGAAATTAAAAGAAAACCAAAAATAATTTGTAAAATAAAATAAGTCTACAAGATACATAGATAAAATACCTATGTGAAGTATGTACATAAATAAAAAGGGAAAACATTCTTTAATTATTTTATTCTTTCATATTTTTATAATAATGTACATATTAAATATAATTCATTAAAAATACAAATCTAAAATAAAAACCAAGAAAATACATTAAATAAATAAAGTACATACATTATATAGGTAAAATACCTATAAGTATACCTACTTATATATGCACCTATTTATTTAAATATGTAAATAAGCTCATAAAAATTAAATAAAAATATATTTATACTCACAAAAATAAGTTACAAATAAATAAAATAAGAAAATAAAATAATAAAATAAAAATACACAAAATAAAAATAAATACACGTAAATACACTTATAAATACATCATTAAAATAAACTCATAATAAAATACATTAAAAAATAAATAAAAATCATAAATAAATACTACATTAATTAATAAACATTTTTTTATTTTATAAGAAAAATTTAGTTAATTCATTTATTATGTCTAATAATTGAGTCAAATTTGGGCTGACATGGACTAATCACAGCCCTGCCAATGTTGACCTCGGTCAACTCAGCCATCAGCCTCACCAGCCCGTCAAATCTATCAGACATGGCGTTTTCTCCAAATTTTTCCGATCGACCCGTCTCTCCAATGACATCGGTCCCTTCACGGATATTACTCCCAAAGCAACCCTTATACACGCCCATAGCTTGTTTCCCCTGTATATAGCTTGGATTCCTTATTTTTGGTCGGTCAATAAGGGCTCCCATTATGTTCGAAAATAAATCAGCCTCCAGCCTGTCAGATCTGTCAAACCCCCCATCTTCTCCCATTTTTCCCGGGTGCCCCATCCATCGATCGCCTTTGCTTCCTTCACAAGAAATGCTCCTGGTACATTGTACATACACGCCCTCATGTTAAATATAATGTATATATCACCGATTCCTTATTATTTGTCAGTCAATAAGGGCACAAACACATGTTTATAAATAAGCCATCTTCCTTCTCCAAAATTTTTTGGCCATTTCCCTAGCCCTAGAGCTCCCCACCTTCGGCCAAGAGTGCATCCAGGTGACAGATGGAGGTCCCCTGAAGGTTGTGGAAGCTCGCGGAGGAAGGAGATGCACCCATGGTGGCGCTCCGGCAGTCGTCCTGCTCCCTGGAGTTTTTCCAGGTATAAGAGCTGCACATTTATTTTCTTAGGTAGATTTTTATTCCCGCATTTCATTCCTTTCTTTTATTATGCATTTAGATCATTAGAATAGCTTAGGTTAGCTAAATCGAAGTTCGCCGGAGCTTTGCTCCGGCGACTTCGCCACCTTGTTTCCGTCTGTTTTTCCGACACCATTTCGCCTTCACTTCAATCCCCTCCGCATTCTACACCTCCAGACCACTCATGTTCAACCAGATCTGCTCCAGATCTGCGAATCGGAGCCTCAACTCCACCGCTCGCCGGAGGCTTCGCCACCTCGCCCATTTCTTGTGCTAACAGCTTCAATTTTCGGTCGAGGGATCTCCCCTCGAGCCGCGTGAGTTCTTTCCTGCAGATTAGGAGCAAAGAGGAGCTCCAGGAGACGCTTTCAGAGTTCATCGGAGGTACCTGGAGCCCCTCGACTTCTCCGACGTCGTGGTGGCGCTCCAGTGCCCCTCCGTCCGATCAGACGCCTCCAACAGCTAGAGCCACCTGTCAGGAAGCCAGTGGGAGCCTCAGAAGCCTCGAAGGACGCCGGAGAAGTGAGCTTGAAGGCAGGGAAGTTCGGCCATCCCGGCCTTCTTCCCTGTTCTTCCACCTTGCCTCGCCGCCGTCAGATGAAGGAGGTCTCCCGAGATCGAGCCTCAACCGTCGGATCTGCCCGTGCCTTAGCTGTCGGATCACGCCAGATGATCTAATCTCCACCGTGGATCTGCGAAACGTCATCGTCTCACCAGGAAGCGACGCGTGTCAAGTGAAGAATGCCCAGCCATTGGATCGCGCGCCTTTTGGGGGTAATTTTCACATATAACCCCCGCCTTTTTTGTATTTAGTATTTAATTTTGTAAATTAATTATAACGTTGTAAATAAATTGTGAATTTTGCTAAAGGACCCATGTACTTCCTTAAATTGCATTTTGGTCCTTCCGCACCTCACGTGCAGTCCCACGTGAGGTGCGTGAATTTTGCACTATAACCCTGGCGGTTTTTGTTAATTGTAAATTAGTTCAAAAAATTAAAATAAATGTTTATTACTGTAGGTATTTTTGCACCGATGCCCCTGTTACTTATTTTATTTGCAAAAATACCCCTGCCAGGCTGTTTTATTTTTGTGTCTTTTATCTATTTATTAAAAATACCTATGAGGCTTCTAAAAATCCAGAAAAATTAGGATAGATGTTTCATGTGATGCCCTTATACGCCCATATTTTATTTCACATTCTTGCATTTTTCCTAATTAGTAAAAATGAAAAAGAAGCCCTTTTTGTACTGTTTAAATTAAAAAATACAAAAAAATTAAAAAATGTCTTTGAAAATTCCAAAAAAATTATATATGGTATATTTATACATATATTGAGTCCAGAAATTGAAAAACCCTAAAAATATGAAAAAGAAAAATAAAAAAAAATCAGAAAGCTCCAAAATCTAACAAAAAAATTAGAAAAATATTAAAAATAAAATAAATTATATCTATATATATATATATTTTTTAAGCATTTATATCTATATATATATCTATATACTATATTACTCCTCTCTCTCTCTTCTTATATATATCTTTATAGATATCTTTATATATATATATTTATATAACTAAAAATATAAAAAGAAAATATAAAATATAAAAACAACATAAAAATTATAAAAACAAAAATATAAAAAATATATATATAATCCAAAACCCGCAGAAACAATAAATGGACATGAACAATGGATTGAATAAATGATACATCACATACATTCCCTTCACCTCCCAGTGTTCGACCTCTTCCTGTACTTACACCTATACACATTTACATGTAGAGTTATAATAAATTTTAACTCCACATTTTTGGATATTCATTGCATATTTATTGTGGGTTAACTGTTGATTGATTCGGGATCTGTTGAGCAGTCGCCTCAGCGACATTGTGGTCCCGCCTTGTGCGGATTAATCTAGACCCTCGTCAGGTCCCTTTCATCAAATGGCGTCGTTGCCGGGGAGGCAACGGATTTTGTATGATTTTGTGTGGTTATTTGTTCATTTATTTAATTCTATGCTCATGTCCATGATTTATTTATTTATTTGTTTTTTTATTATTTATTGAGATTATTGATTGACTGTTCTGACCCATCTCCTTTCTTTGTCTTTGATGCGAGGGACCGCCAAGCGAAGGAGGACCTCCTAGGAGGACCTATGCACCCAAGCAAGGTGGAGTTGGCTCTTTTATGCCAAGCCAACAGGAGAGAGCATAAAAGGGAGATGAAGGAGAATTTTTGAAGCTAGTCTATATTTTTATGCATTTTATTTTATTTTATTATGTATATTTATGTAAGAGAGTGACACTTGAATTTTGTAATAATACAAGACTCTCACAGGTACACTTCGACTCCCGAGGTCCAGTGCCCGAGGGATTGTTCCCTTGGGGGCCTCGATGATTTTGACGCTTTTCCTTTTCTTTATTTTATTTTATTTTGTGTGAATGAGCCTTAGCTTAGGAGTTGCTTGCTCGTAGAGTTAGGTCCAAACACCCTAATTGATTTGCATGTACCTATAGTTCGCTTTGGACCTAGATGAAACTCTAAACAACCGTTCATTTGTCTCTTAGCCTTTGTGCCACAGCGAGCCCCGCAAAGCGCTTTCTCCTAAACTCAAGTGTGTTGAGCAGAGGAGGGGTGAGCCAAGACCGGACTTTTTGAGGCTAAAGATGAATGAGCGACTTGTGGTGCTTCACGATAATAGAAATTTCTGAACCTAGGGTGATTTCTTTGGCTTGCATTTGCATATAGCATAGGTTTCAAATTCTGTTTTGCATCCCGCATGGAGAGAGCTGGGAGGCACTGTAAGTCTTCTTACTTAGCATGCATCATCAATTTCTAACTTGCATGGCTTTTCCGATCTTCTCCCTCTGTTTTTGCCAACCTAAGATGCTAAATGGAAATTGGAACCTCGATAGGCACGTGCATTGAAAATACCCAAAAAAAGTGATAACTTAAATAAAATCGGGACTGTTAACTCTATTGGACCTAAAAATAAAACATAATGGAATTCCTTGTCTTGGGGAGAGAAACCCCCTCATTGCATGCGTTTTAATTGCTCACGTACACACTAAGGAGTAGAGCCCAAATCCCATCAAGCCTCCTAAGTGATTGTATAATTTTTGTGGTTCTCACCTAACTCTAAAATCGAAAAGATAAATGACCATCACCTGATGGTCTTCACTGTGTTGAGTAGGTGAATTGGGGGTTTGCCTTGTGTCTTGATTGTGACTTGGAGTCCATTGTGTTTTTCATTCATTACTAGAGTAGTCGGTCCCGCCCGTGTGAGTCATGCATTTTTTCATCTTTGAGTCTCTCTATCTCTCTAATACATATATCTCTTCATATTGCATCGAGTCGTGATATTGGCGCTTGAGATCAATCATTCTTCGCCATGTCCTTTGTTTCCCTCTTCTTCATCACTTTCTTCGTATTCTCCGTACCATTCTCATTCTCTGGTTCGGGGAGAACACTCTCCTTCGGACCACAATTTTGACGGTGTTCCCGCCTTGTGTGGAACACCCACTTTTGTCTATGTCTCGACCTTCTCGCCCGCCCTCCTCATACCCTCTGTATCACTCTTCTACCATCCATGGTATTGGCACGCACGCTCAATCAGCTTCTCCACCCCATTGTTTCCCTTCTTATCCATCTCCCTCGTGTACCCCTTATCACCTCTCCCTTTACCCGGGAATGCTATGCATAATGATGAGGCCCGCATCGAGGATTATTTATACAGATTATTTGTGTAAGTCGGGCCAATGATGTTTAGGTTGTTGAGATTGATGTGATGGATTTGTCTTTGATACATGCATATGGGCTTCTTGAGGATTTTTGCTGATGCATAGAGCATAGGTGTGATGCATTATTGAGGAATTTTAGTTCTCGCACACCGGATTAAGGATGTGATATGATGCAATGATTTGATGATGATTTCATGAGTATTGATTGATCTATCTGTCTTGAGGATCCACCCATCTTGATTTTGAGGATTGATTGATTATTCTAATTTGGACTTCCTGATAAGGTGTACGGATCCTACATCTTCCTGATTGACCCATCCTTGATCTCCTGACTCTCTAATCCACCCTGACACTTAGAGGATTACTGACTATTTTTCGTGCCATCTCAGTTGACTGGATCGACCCAAGGGATGTTTGGGGAATGACATGATTATTTGCTCCCTTTCCTGATCTTATGCCCTCCAAATGATTGAGTGATTTATTGATTTTGAGGACCTGAGATGACTTGCCAGCATTCCCATGACCTACATTGATCTAGCTCGCATTCCTCCGTGAGGACTATCTGCGGGAGAATGTGACAATTTCTAGGACTGTGGTTTCATTCACTGCTTGGGTCGCCATTGTGATGGGACCTGGAACCGAGTCAGATGATATGCTTAATTGGCCTCCCCCTGTGATTGTGTACCTGACCTGTTGGTACACGAGGCCAATGTACTAGACTCATCTGAGTCCGCTCTCCTTGACGTTCCTCGCAAGGCAGAGCTCCACTTTTCTGATTATTCCATGCCTAGTTCATAGCTCTCCGAGGGTTATCTGCGAGAGGCTATGACACAGTATAGCTCTCTTGGTCTCTTCTGTTGGTAGATGATCTGTCGTCTATCGAGACCGCATTTTATGTGGATCCGTCTGATGGATCCGACTCCTTTGAGCCCTCTTCTCTCGTTGACGACCCTCGCAAGGCAGAGATACATTCTGAATATTCACTGCTTAGTTTGCATTGCTCCCCGAGGACTATCTGCGGGAGCATGCGACACTCTCTTTACGCTCGGTTCCACTGCTGACTGTGTCTCCGATCTGCGGAGCACGGAATCGAGTCGTCTGATATATATGATTTTTGATCCCATCTTGAGTTGCCTATCCAATCTGTGGATCATGGGACCCATCTGATAAGACTCCTTTGAGTCTGCTCTCCTTGACGGTCCTCGCAAGGTTGAGCTTCTGATATATGCTATTTTCATGCCTAGCTGGCAGCGCATACCCCGAGGGTTATCTGCGGGACGCTGCCACACTTTCTTGATTTGACGGTCTCTTCTGCTGGTAGCCGATCTGTCGCCTACCGAGACCGTCTCTATGATCCGTCTGATGGATCAGTCTCCTTTCAGCCCGCTCTCCTTGACGACTCTCGCAAGGGTGAGCTTCTGTTCTGATTATTCATTGACTAGCATGCACTACTCCCCGAGGGTTATCTGCGGGAGAGTACATCATTTTGTAGGTACTCGGCTTCACTTCTGGTGTTTCCTATCTGTTGGAGCACGAAGCCGAGTCTTCTGAGCTTTTTATTCGATCTCCTTCTGATTGTGTCTCTGATCTGCGGAGCACAGAGATGATTTTCCTGATGTGTACTTGGTTCCCCCCTCTGGTTGTGTATCCAATCTGCGGATCACGGGACCAAGTCTTCTGATTATGCTCTGATTTTGCTCACCTTGAGGACCCTCGCAGGGGTGAGCCACATATTGTAGTTCGGTGTATTCTTGTGACTTTCAGATTATATCACCACTGTACATCACACAGTCCCATATGCTTTATTTCCGATCTATCTAAGACCCTGATTGACCGAAGGAGTCGTACTGCTCTTTCTTCCTCCCGGTCTTACGGTATCGGCTATATTCCCTCATGCTGACCTTCTGAGCCGATTGACTGATATCTGCTACCGGATCGGATATCTTTACTTTCTGATCTGTGTGTCCCCGGTAGCCGACACCCACCTGACTGCATATTAGGGTGTCTTTTCACCTTCTGACTGCGTCTCGTTCTCACAGGGAGACAACGACAAGAGCACGGTAGTCGCTTACCAGATATCGTCCTATACTTCACTAGTTTTTTCACCGCTTGTATATATGTGTGCCTTTTTCATTCTTCTCCCGTATGTTTTAGTGTACCCCAGATCTATCGCCATATCTTTGTGTCTACACTTAGGACGTACTTGATCCTAAGTATAGGGGGGTACACACCGCGTTGTTCTTTCGTCGTTCAGTTTTGTCACTCCTGTTGTTGCTATACTTAGGGATATCTCACCCTAAGGATAGGGGGAGTAATGTGTATATTCTCCACGATCTTTTCATCTATCTGTATATATCTATCTTTTCTTTCTTTTCTTCTTTTCTTTTTTTATCTTCTGTATCTAAATAAAAGGTGTCGCCCCTTTGTGTCAGTTTTCTGTACTTAGGACGTACTTTGTCCTAAGTATAGGGGGGTGCACCCCTGATTTGTTCATCTGTTTATTACCACCCTTGACCCTCCCTGCTTTGTGTACAGTCTGCTATACTTAGGATTACTTGATCCTAAGTATAGGGGGACGGTCAACTTCTATTTCCTTTGACTCTTATTCTTATTCTCTAGACTTGTCTATACTCAGTACGAGTTATGTCTTCTCTTTTCTTTTCGATCTATGAGGACATAGCTCAAGCTAAGTATAGGGGGGTCGTATATACTATGTATATACTTTAGCCATAACTCGTACTCTCGTATTTTACTAATAAATATGGCTAATAATTCTTTAAATTCGTTAAAAACCCTTACTAAAAGATGTGATTATTCCTCAAATTCTTTTGTATATACTGATTAATAAATCAGGTGAAAATATTTTTTTTTGCAAAATGTTTGAAAAATAGTTTGAAAATCTTTGTGAACATTTATTGAAAACTATTTTGAAAACGTTTTGTAACATGTTTTCAACCTGTGTAAAAATGTGTGGTTTGTAAATTTATTTTCTTTGTGTGAAATAAAATGTTTGAAAAAATGATTTGCAAATGGTTTGAAAAATGGTTGTAAAAATATTTTGAAAATCTATATATACTGTTTTGAAAAACCTTTGCAAAATGATTTTCAAATGTGTGTACATGTTTGTAAAAATGTTGTAAAAATTATTTTGGACTATAGTTTTCAAAAATTGTTTGAAAATTTGTGTCAAATAAGTTGAGGAATAGTTACATATAATAAATAAATAAGATAATATATATATAATATATATTATTATATAATAAAAATAAAAAATAAGCACAATTCTTTAATAAGTGTACATATATACCTATAAATAAAAACTAAATTGTAAATTCTTAATTCTTGTAAATTAAAGCGGCACACCTGTGTAAATAGTTGTACATATTTTCTACTTTGATTGCCAAAATTATTTTATTTGCAAAAATTCTTTGTGTAAAAATTCTTCTCTTTGTTTTCAAATTCTTTGAAAAATTGCATTATTCTTTGCATATTTGTAAATAGCATTTGCATTGCATTCATCTTCTTTGATTGAGCTTGATAATTGAACTAGTCAATAAAGTCGAAGATTGGAGCTTGGTTGGACCTTACTGCACCTGACTGCACTGGAACCTTACGGGAACTAGGTTTAAGGTACTCCAGGTCTATTCAGACTTAATTCTTTGAGAAATAAGGGATGGGTTCAAGTCACCTCAGTGGACTAACTAGAACTTTTCAAGAGAAACGCACGACTCTTGTCGCCCGTGACCTAACTTGGACACTTGCACCTTTCACTTGGCTCAACCTCAGTTGGAGTGGTGAGGGGGTTGGATTTGCCAGTCTGAGACACACACGGGTGGAAACATCTGTCCTCGACTAGGGAGGGAAGTGCACCCGAACCTGGTCCAGTAGCCATGAGGTCTAACGAAAGGAGAGTGTGGGTTGCAATAATGCTTCAAAAGAGGGATAGTCTTCTGGCTCAAGAGGAAAAAGTCCTTATGTAAATGCTGCTGTAAATAGTATGTTGAAAAAAAGAAGAAAAAAAGAGAAACTCCAAAAAAGTGGACAGGCTTGTAAATAAAAATAAAAATGCCTGTCGGAGTATGTATATATGTTGTATAGAAAATAAGCAAGCTTGAGCTCAAAGTACACCTTGTTAGCCTGCAGCTGGATGACTTGACTACACTAGTCTTGCATCCCAGGATAGGTAGCTACACTGGCTACCGTCCATTCTTTTCTTTACCTCCTCCTCTTGAGTGGGATGCCACTTGAACTTAGAAGGGAATACCCCGCTCCTCGAGGAAAGAGCTGTTGGATTAGGGAATCATTGGGTTGTCATTCTGGAGAAGTCAGTCTCTTTATCATTTCAGTTGGGGAGAGCCACCATCACTTGCACGTACAAGTCAGCTTCATAGTCATAAGGGTTTGCGTATGATGTAGGCTAGTTCTGACCTGGCTATTGATGTGATTTGAACCAAGTTCTGTGACTCTCGAAGGCTGTTGCGTTTTAAATTTGGTTCCCGACCAGGTTCCACACACATTTTTCACACCAAGGTCGAACATGAGCTCCAACTTTGATTTTGTACAGATAAGTTTAATAATCATGACCAATTCCAATTTATTCTTTAAATTCTTTATTTTTGCCTTTTTCTTTTCTTCATATTCTTTGTTCTTTTTGTACTTATTGCATAAGTATTTGCTAGGGACTAGCAAAGGCAAGTATAGGGGGGTGATGAATCTCCATTTCATCACCTTTATTCTATCATTTTGGCCTTAAAAACCCCAGCAAATGCATGTAAATAGCCTCAATTTGTACCACAACAGCATTCATTATTTATTGTATTAATTATACAGAAAATAAGGTTTTTAATGCCAAAATTATAGAATAAAGAGAAGAAAAGAAAAAGGAATAAAATATTGCAAATATTTTATGACCCTACCCGAGACCAAGGCCAGCATGGAACTGGTCGACAAGGAATAAAGTAGGGGGAGATAAGGGTCAAGAGTACAATAAATACCTCATTTATTTATTCATCCATTTATGCATTTTTGACACCTATTTTGTATATAATTATTTATTCATCAAATAGAGAAACTTTGTACTTGAAAGTTGTAGATAATAATGTGAATAAAATTACAAAATTGAGTTTGTGCAAAAATGATACACAATGTACATTTTATACCTAGAATAAAAGCCAAATCTCAACTTCACAGACCCATATCTTGCAAATAAAAACTCAAAATCACCCAAACTCACTTTAATTGTATATATCTTTCCAAGAACTTATTATCAAAATTGGTTTCATAATTTTTTAGCTCATCTGTAAAAGATAAGTTTTTGGCCCTCATTGTATACAATATTGATTAAAATATTCATTCTATTCATTATTTATTATTTCTATGAATTTATATTTTTAGAATTTTGTAAATAATGTATATAATACATATACATATTGAAATTAAAAGAAAACCAAAAATAATTTGTAAAATAAAATAAGTCTACAAGATACATAGACAAAATACCTATGCGAAGTATGTACATTAAATAAAAAGGGGAAAACATTCTTTAATTATTTTATTCTTTCATATTTTTATAATAATGTACATATTAAATATAATTCATTAAAAATAGAAATCCAAAATAAAAACCAAGAAAATACATCAAATAAATAAAGTATATACATTATATAGGTAAAATACCTATAAGTATACCTACTTATATATGCACCTATTTATTTACATATGTAAATAAGCTCATAAAAATTAAATAAAAATATATTTATACTCATAAAAATAAGTTACAAATAAATAAAATAAGAAAATAAAATAAGAAAATAAAATAATAAAATAAAAATACACAAAATAAAAATAAATACACGTAAATACACTTATAAATACATCATTAAAATAAACTCATAATAAAATACATTAAAAAAATAAATAAAAATCATAAATAAATACTTACATTAATTAATAAATATTTTTTATTTTATAAGAAAAATTTAATTTATTTATTTATTATGTCTAATAATTGAGTCAAATTCGGGCTGACATGGACCAATCACAGCCCTGCCAATGTTGACCTCGGTCAACTCAGCCATCAGCCTCACCAGCCATCAAATCTGTCAGACATGGTGTTTTCTCCAAATTTTCCCGATCGACCCGTCTCTCCAATGACATCAGTCCCTTCACAGATATTACTTCCAAGCAACCCTTATACACGCCCATAGCTTGTTTCCCCTGTATATAGCTTGGATTCCTTATTTTTGGCCGGTCAATAAGGGCTCCCATTATGTTCGAAAATAAATCAGCCCTCCAGCCTGTCAGATCTGTCAAACCCCCATCTTCTCCCATTTTTCCCGGGTGCCCCGTCCATCGATCGCCTTTGCTTCCTTCACAAGAAATGCTCCTGGTACATTGTACATACACGCCCCATGTTAAATATAATGTATATATCACCGATTCCTTATTATTTGCCAGTCAATAAGGGCACATACACATGTTTATAAATAAACCATCTTCCTCCTCCAAAATTTTTTGGCCATTTCCTAGCCCTAGAGCTCCCCACCTTCGGCCAAGAGTGCATCCAGGTGACAGATGGAGGTCCCCTGAAGGTTGTGGAAGCTCGCGGAGGAAGGAGATGCGCCCATGGCGGCGCTCCGGCAGTCGTCCTGCAACCTGGAGTTTTCCAGGTATAAGAGCTGCGCATTTATTTTCTTAGGTAGATTTTTATTCCCGCATTTCATTCCTTTCTTTTATTATGCATTTAGATCATTAGAATAGCTTAGGTTAGCTAAATCGAAGTTTGCCGGAGCTTTGCTCCGGCGACTTCGCCACCTTGTTTCCTGACTGTTTTTCCCGACACCATTTCGCCTTCACTTCGATCCCCTCCGCATTCTACACCTCCAGACCACTCCCGCTTCAACCGATCTGCTCCAGATCTGCGAATCGGAGCCTCAACTCCACCGCTCGCGGGAGGCTTCCGCCACCTCGCCCATTTCTTGTGCTAACAGCTTCAATTTCGGTCGAGGGATCTCCCCTCGAGCCGTGTGAGTTCTTTCCTGCAGGTTAGGAGCAAAGAGGAGCTCCGGAGACGCTTTCAGGGTTCATCGGAGGTACCTGGAGCCCCTCGACTTCTCCGACGTCGTGGTGGCGCTCCAGTGCCCCTCCGTCCGATCAGACACCTCCAACAGCTAGAGCCACCTGTCAGGAAGCCAGTGGGAGCCTCAGAAGCCTCGAAGGACGGCCGGAGAAGTGAGCTTGAAGGCAGGGAAGTTCGGCCATCCCGCCTTCTTCCCTGTTCTTCCACCTTGCCTCGCCGCCGTCAGATGAAGGAGGTCTCCCGAGATCGAGCCTCAACCGTCGGATCTGCCCGTGCCTTAGCTGTCGGATCACGCCAGATGATCTAATCTCCACCGTGGATCCGCGAAACGTCATCGTCTCACTAGGAAGCGACGCGTGTCAAGTGAAGAATGCCCAGCCATTGGATCGCGCACCTCTTGGGGGTAATTTTCACATATAACCCCTGCCTTTTTTGTATGTAGTATTTAATTTTGTAAATTATTATAACGTTGTAAATAAATTGTGAATTTTGCTAAAGGACCCATGTACTTCCTTAAATTGCATTTTGGTCCTTCCGCACCTCACGTGCAGTCCCACGTCGGTGCGTGAATTTTGCACTATAACCCTGGCGGTTTTTGTTAACTGTAAATTAGTTCAAAAAATTAAAATAATGTTTATTACTGTAGGTATTTTTGCACCGATGCCCCTGTTACTTATTTTATTTGCAAAAATACCCCTGCCAGGCTGTTTTATTTTTGCGTCTTTTATCTATTTATAAAAAGAATACCTACGAGGCTTCTAAAAATCCATAAAAATTAGGATAGATGTTTCATGTGATGCCCTTATACGCCCATATTTTATTTCACATTCTTGCATTTTTCCTAATTAGTAAAAATGAAAAAGAAGCCCATTTTGTACTGTTTAAATTAAAAATACAAAAAAATTAAAAAAATGTCTTTGAAAATTCCAAAAAAATTATATATGGTATATTTATACATATATTGAGTCAGAAATTGAAAACCCTAAAAATATGAAAAAGAAAAAATAAAAAAAATCAGAAAGCTCCAAAATCTAACAAAAAAATTAGAAAAATATTAAAAAGCAAAAAAAATTATATCTATATATATATATTTTAAGCATTTATATCTATATATATCTATATACTATATTACTCCTCTCTCTCTCTCTCTCTCTCTTATATATATATATTTCTTTATATATATCTTTATATATATATTTATATAACTAAAAATATAAAAAGAAAATATAAAATATAAAAAACAACATAAAAATTATAAAAACAAAAATATAAAAAATATTATATAAAATCCAAAACCCGCAGAAACAATAAATGGACATGAACAATGGATTGAATAAATGATACATCACATACATTCCCTTCGCCTCCCAGTGTTCGACCTCTACCTGTACTTACACCTATACACATTTACATGTAGAGTTATAATAAATTTTAACTCCACATTTTTGGATATTCATTGCATATTTATTGTGGGGTTAACTATTGATTGATTCGGGATCTGTTGAGCGTCGCCTCAGCGACA
>JAZKJV010011768.1:0-245463 GCA_037367405.1 Ottelia alismoides | reverse complement strand
TCCCCCTTGGCCGATTCCACACGAATCGAGCAGACTATGGTGTTATTTGCAGATCAAAGTTAGTCGCGAGACATTGAATCACCACTGGAAACATTCGATTGCCATCAGAAATCGTCTTCAAATATGGGTCACCAGTTCTGAACCTCCTCCAGGTGGACGAAACCACCATCTTCATCGCGACGCCACCGTCGCTCGGAGCAGCGCCAGCCCCATCTCTTCCGCGGGCGAGCTCACGGGGGTGGCGGAGCCACCCCTCTGGCCCCGTCGGAGCGCTCAAGCCTTCGTCTGACGGCCGGGGATAATTCGGGGAAGAAGACGCGTCCGCCATCAGCTCCAACCGCTCAAGAACACTAGTCGTACAGGCTTGCGACACGTGGCCGAATCTGAAGCGTCCGATCCGCGCGTGGAAGATCTAATCTCCGCCGCAGAAACCGAACCGGTGGGAAAATTGCATACTAAATCCAGCCAACTTCCAGAGATTTCACTCCGCCTCCAGAGTTTTCGCTATTTGCATTTAGGTCCCTCCGCAGAGACCTAAATATAAAGATTTGTTATTTTTCATACAAAACAGTCCCTGCAAGGACCCTTCTGCAAAACAAATTATATAGTTTTTTTACGCTTATTCCCCTGGGCTGTAGGGGTTGTTTCTTCTTCTTGTGACCTCGGATTTCGACGATTTCTTGAGGGTAGTTACACAACTACCCCAGCTACTTAGTATAAAGTTTTCGTGGCTTTTTGATGAGTTTTCGACGTGTTTTGATTTCATCGAAAGCCGTCTTGTTTTGATTTGTTTTCTTGTGTAGTTCGAGCTCGCGGCTCGAATCCCGTTCACCCTACTATATAGTATCACCTAGATATTATTCACCTATTATATAATAAATAAATCTTTTGAAAAATATCCCTTTTGAAAATTAAATAAAAATTTGAAAATAATAAATTAAAAATAATAAAAAAATCAATAAAAAAAGAGGTGTTTTGACTTGACCACTTAGAGAAGAATTAAAAAATAAGATTACGAATAAAAAAATCTAGGGAATTTATTCTGCCTCCGTGAGTTCGACCCAGGAACACTTGCCTGGTTAAATATTAGTGAACGGTTTTCCGACAAGAAAACCGTATTTGTTTGATAGGTTTAAGAATCGATTTTCGTTTCGTGGCTTTCGGCTACAACCGACTGCTTACTTCTTTCTTCAATAAAAAGAAAGCCGTGAAACTCGATTTTTATCCCTCATCAAAATGGCGCCGTTGTCGGGAAGGCGTTAGATTCCTTTGATTTTTCATTTTTTTGTGATTTTATTTTTTCTCTTCTCTTTGTTTCATTTTTCGTACGGTTTTTCGTGCGGCTTTTTCTTCGAGTTTCTCTTTTGTTTTCTTATGGCTTTCTCGGCTTTCTCGATCGACTTTTCTGTGCTAACCATCTTTGCAGGGCCTGCAGGATCAACCGGCTTCTTCGGAAGCCGAGCCAGTTGAAAGAGCAAAGGTCGGCTTCTTCTTCACGAGTCGACTGCAGAGGAGCAAAGTAGTTAGCCTTTTATTTGTAGAAGAGATAGAAAGGGAGAGAGTTGTAATTAGCAATAAACAAACCCCATTTTTTCGGGGCCTGATTCACCGGATATCGTGTATCCAAGGATCAGGGCACCCACCGCGGCTTTTCATCGCTATCGGTTTTCTGCGGTTTTCTAGATGTTTGTTTAGGTTTTCCTACTCTATCTGCTTGTGTCGTGTAGCTAGTTTTAGGACTTGCAAACTAGGTGCTTGCTCTAGGGTTTTTAAATAAAAAGAAAAAAAATAGATAAACGTTGATTGAAAAAACCATAAAAATTGCAAAACTAAAATCGGGACTGCTAAAAATATTTGATCAAAAACCATAAATCAATTCAAGTGATTTGGGGAGAGTAACCCCCGCACATTTCTCAGAGTACGCGAGCTCGAGAGCTGACACTTAAGGATAGAGACAAAACCCCGTATTTCTTACGGGATACTACTGGGTCCATACACGTGATCACTGTTCCTCAGTGGGTAAGCTCGGGTAGCCGGAAACGGTCGGGTTTACTTAGCAGAGTGGGAGGTTTAGAGACACTGCGCAAGGCTCTGTCCTCAAGTAACACGGGTAGCCTGAAACGGTCTGTACTTACTCCCATACTGGTTGTGTGCGAGTGGTCTCGCGTAAGGATTCGTTCCAGTGTCTCGGGGAAATTATCGGGTACCTACTGGCTTGCTCAGCCCGCATAACCGAAACGTTTGCTAATTACAACCCTAAAATCGAAAAGATAAAAAGAACGAACTCTTACGGTCTTCATCAGGGTTGAGTTGGTGAAAACGGGGTTTGCTTTGTGTTTGTTTGCGGGGCGTGAGTTTCCGCGGCTTTCGCATTTCTCCTTCATTTGAATCGTACACGTGCTCTCCCGACTTCCTCTTGACATCGAAGACGACGTCTCGACGACTTTTCGGCTCAGACTCTGTGAGCTTTTGACCATCCACCGTTGAGCGTACGTCTTCACAGGTTCGGGATGACCCTCTTCCCGAGCCGGTCCCATCCAATCTCGAGGCGAGTCAGACCCAGACTCCCTCGCCTCCTAGTCAGATCATTGAGGCAGACCCTCGCCTCAATACATTATCTAGATCTCCTAAGTATTTTTCGCTGAGTTCTTACGAGAGTTTCTACTTTACAGACGATCAGATGGCTCGTGGGAAAGCACCAGCAGCAGACGAGAGGCCACCAGCTGAGGACCATCAGGAGGGAAGAACAGAGCTGAACGGAGATGTCACGACAGGTATTCTCGATACATTACAGCAGATGAATCTACAGATTCGAGAACAGTATAGAGTTCAGACAGAACTTCGGGCTGAAATAGCCGCATTGAGAGCAGGGGTCGGGAACCATTTACCGCCCGCGGTTTCCCGCTACTTTACGGGACGAGTATGACCGGGTGCTCGAACGCTCCATCACTGGATTCGGCTACCACTGAATCAAGGGCCATACGAACTCCGACCGTCCTTCATCTCCTTGCTTCCCAAGTACTATTGGAATGCCACAGAGGAGCCTTCACGTTTTTGCAGCAGTTTGAGATGATCTGTGGAACGGCTTGTTATCCAGGAGTGTCGCAGGAAGTCGTGCGCCTCAAAGCCTTCCCCTTTGCCTTAGCCGATAAGGCCCTTTATTGGCTGAGCCATCTGGGAAGAGAAATTTCCACTTGGGACGACCTGAAGTCCACCTTCCTGCGCAAATATTTTCCTCTAGGATGGACGAACATGATGAGGAGTCAGATCTCCATATTTACGCAATTGCCGAACGAATCATTCCATGAGGCATGGGATCGATTCAAGGACCTGACGGAGAGATGCCCGCATCATGAGATCCCGATGAAGGTGCTAGTGCAGAACTATTTCGGAGGACTCCAGCCGGAAGTACAGGGGCTCGTGAGTGCCGCATGTGGCGGCAGTTACTTGAACAAGGATGCCGAGTCAGTCTGGGCCATCTTCAAAGGAATGGCCGAGAACTCGAGAGTTGTAGACTCTACTCGGGCATTTCAGAAAGCCCCACAGCCACCACATCACCGAGAGCATCACAAGTTGGCGAATATATCTGACTCTAAATCCAACACCAACATGGGATTTATTAGCGAAAAGTTGACGTTGGTGGACGTGATTCAGAAGTAGGTCCAGGACCTACAGCCGCTGCGAGAGTTGGAGAAACTCTCATCTCTACCTCAGCAGCTGAGTGATCTTTCGAAGAAGGTCTCTGATCTTCAGCTCCAGTACCAGCAGAACCAGACTTCTTCGAACACACAGCCAGCACGGAGGATCGCACCCACTCCACCCACCCGCCAGATACACTACGTTCAGAGCGAGCCCGAGATTCCGTAGATTGATTGGCATGAGGATCAGTCTCATGCCAATTCCGGCCAGATCATCAACACTGTAGAGATGGAGGTGGAGCCGCAAGCCACTTTCGAGATCAACGGGATTTGGTATACTCCGATGCAGCAGCCGAGTATACCGAATAAGCAGCAGCAGCAGCCGTACGGTCATCCGCAGCATGGATGTCCGCAATTCCAGCACCGCCAGAGCTTCACGCCGCAGCAGTCTCATCCGAACGTCTACCATCAGAGACCGCAGCCTTCATATCAGCATCCTGCTCAGTTTTTACCGAACTAATCTTTTCAGCATCCGGAGTAGTCTTCTTCCACACCTCAACGCTACTCCCAGCCTTCCACCTCTCAGCATTCATGCCAAGGCAGGAGAGAGGAGCAAGCCAGGGCCACCACACCGAACCGGAGATGTCTTCACAGGCCCAGGCACTTAATCAAATCATGGATATGCTCATTACACTCCAGATCACGCACAAGACAGAGATGGAGCAGGTTAACCGTCATCTGGACGAGTTAACCGTCCCGAAGACCACTCTTCCAGCTCAGCCTCAGATGAATCCGAACAACAAGAGGAGGCATCCAGATCAGGTAGATACTACAGGTAAGATCTTGTTTCCTGAATTTTTGTCTAAACTTCATTCGTCTCAGGAGCGGTAGATCACTGATGAATACCCATTCATCACTCTTTATTCTTATATTTTAGCTACAAAAAGCTTTGCAAATGCATGTAGATATGTGTAAATAGGAATAATTAGCAAAAGCATGCATTGTGTAAAAACCTATAATTAGCATGTTTTTGTGCAAAAATAAAAGAATGAAGATTAAAAAGAAAAAGAGGGAAATATTTAGAATAGATATTGAGCAACCTAGCCCAAGGGAGGGCTCAGCATGGGCCTGATCGCATAAAAGCCAAGTAGAGGGAGATAGGGGCTCATGTGTATACATTTATGTAAATAAATAAAAATGTTTTCCTCACCCAAAAATATGCTTGTAAATACTTGTATATATTTATAAAAGATAAAAACAAAATAAAAAGTTAAAAATCAAAAAGATTAAAAAGACCCCTTCATCATGTACATATATCACATCTATGTATTTATTTGCCCTTGTAAATAAATAAGGTTATTTTCCAAACTTTCTGTAAATAATCTATATTATATATTGTAAATAAATAAAATAAAAAGAATCAAAACAAAAATCAAATAAAAATAACAAAATTAAAAATACAAAAATACTTTGTACATATACCATGTATATAGATATACATAACTATTTATTTTACCTATGTATATAAATAAAAAAATAGAATAAAAACACCCTTTTATTCCTTATTTTATTCTATAAATAAATAAAATATAAAATAGGAATAAAATTATACAAAAATAATAATTAAAAATCAAAAATCAAAAGCCTACATATTATATATACCTATATATAGCTATATATTGTAAATACCTTTTTCTTATTTCCAAAAATTAATTAAAAATCACCAAAAAATAGAAAAAAAATAAAATAAAAATAGTTTGTGTTTTGAGTTTTTACAAAATCGGGCCATAACTACCTTAATTTTGAACTTTAAAATCCTGCCACGTGGCCTGACCCCATTGGGTCCTGGGGATGCTGACCACCCGGTCAACTGACCCCCCCAGGACCACTTCTCACGGGTTCGAGCGTCGGACCCCACTTCTCGGATTTATGCCCGCTCGACCCGATCACCAATCCACCAATCCCCGGGTCCGAATCGTTCCCCTTGCATCCGACATCCTCGCCGGAGCCGCTCCCTCGGGATCCGCGCGCTCCTGAGCTTGCCCGGACCCCCTCTTCTCGAATCTCCCGCCATATATATAGTCGTCTCCAGCGACCTAATTCTTCCATCTTTGGCCATTCGCGTAGCTTTCCAGTGAGCTCCAGAGAGAGAGCGAGGTGACAGCTCGCCGCCCCACCCTGTTGCAGCGAGGAAGGCCGGCGAATCCACTGATCCGGCGATACCCCCGCCGTAGCTCCGCCACCTGAAGTGAGCTCGAGCCTCGGGACGAGACGACCTTGAGGCCACGACCGGGAGCTTCCCCAGCTCCAGCACAGTCTCCTCGACCACCCAAGTAGTCCCGGTAGCTCCGCCTTTTCATTCGATTTTAGGTTATCCCCAAATCTCGCTGTCGCCGTGTTTCGTCGATTCCGACCACCTTACACCTCCATTCGATCATCGGAATCCATCGTCACCTCCGCCTTCTCCCGCGCACCTTCTCCATATCCCCATCCAACCCAGCTCGCACAGGAGCTGGGGTTCGAGCTCCTCCGTCCATCCCCTCGCCAGAGCTCGCCCATATCGCCCCACCGTCACCTCCACAACGCCTAACGGGGTCGAGGCACTTTGCCCTCGACCCGTGAGTCTCCTGGTTTACTTTGTAGGTCATTGCGAGCCCATCTGAGGGCTTTGAGTCATCCGGGCCAGGAGCTTCACCTCCTCCGACCTCGCCGGAGCCCTCCAGGGCTTGGCTGGGTCATCGGAGCCTACCATCAGCTGCGGAGCATCATCGCGGAGCTTTCTCCGATCTCCAGAGGCAGCAGGGGAGGATACCAGCGCACGCACGAGGCCGGCGAAACTCGCCGGCCAACTGTTCTTCCAGCATCTTCCCTGACCGTTCGATCGTCCTCGACCTCCAGTTCTTATCCTGACCGTCCACTTGAGGAGATCCAGCCACCGTCAGATCTTGGAGAGGCGATCTGGACCGTCCGTTCCACGAGGTTTAGCCACCGAGAGCCACACCCGTTCGATCCCCACGTGGGCATACCCTCGACCGTCCGATCGCTGCGAGGACCTCAGCGTTGGAGCGCCACCCTTTCCAGCCGTCCATCTACCCACGTGGCGCGCATCCATCGGGCGACTCAATAAAGGGTAATTTACCCTTAGGCCCTTCCTTATCTTTTATTTCGTTTTAGTCCTGTAAATATTTTAGTCAGTTGTTTAGTTTTAGGGTATTTTGCATGTTGGACCTCGTACTTTAGATATTCGCATTTATACCCCTGCTTGTGTGAGCCACGTGCTTCGTCACGTGTTTTGTTGGTGTATTTGCATTGATGCCCCTGTAGTTCTGGATGTTTATGAATGAATGAAACTTTTTGAGTAATTGCATTTATGCCCCTGTGAATGGTTTAATTCCGCATGTGCGTTTATTTGTGGGTAATTTGCAACATAGCCCCCTGGACTTTTGGTACGAGTTACCAATAGGTCCTCGGGACTTGTTTTCTTTACAAATAGGTCCCTGAGTGCCCCAGGCACACGCTTGGCGCGTGATTGGCTGGGTTAATTGCACCTGGATCCCCAGAACTTTGGGTATTTGCATTCCAGTCCCTATGCACAGTGCCCTCTTGTCATTTTTGAATAAAATATCAAATCACCTCCAAATTCGACGAAAATTTGACCATGGCTCCTGCCATGGTGTAGGATTTTTGTGAATTTTTGAGGATATTTGATTTCGTTTGTTATTTTTTAAAAATTCAAAAACCTACATTTTTGCTACTGTCTAGATTTAAAATTCACAAAAAAATATAAAAACACCTCTAAAAATTCTATAAAAATTAGCTACTGTTTGTCTTGTGTTCTTTTATTTTCTAGCCAGTTTTGGCTATTTTTCACCACTGGAAACCTTAAAAACGTAAAAACCCTTAAAAACCGATAAAATTTCTAATAATTACATTAAAAATCCAAAAAACAATAAATCTGGTACCAAAATTTTCCTCATTTCATCTATTTTCTAGGAAAATTACCTCCAGGCCTTTTTGAGGTCCTTAGGTATTTTATCTAGGGACTTTAGGCTTGGCTGGACAGTACCACTTAGTTTTGTTACTGTTTGATTTTTAGAAATTAAAATAAATATCAGAAAATCCCAAAAATTCACAAAAACATAAAAATTATAAAAACACATAAAAAATATTTTTGTTTGAATTTTTGCTTGATTTTTGTGCATTAAATAAATTGTTGAAGTGAGCTTATTTGTGTTTCTTGCATTAAATAAATTGTTGGTGTGTTTGTTTTTGTTTTTCTTATTTTATTTTATTATAAAAATCCAAAAAAATATAAAATTAATTAAAAAGCACTAAAAACATTTTCCTCTTTTATTTTATTCATTTTACTACTTCGTAGGCCTTCGGCCAATCCGTGCTCCTTGAGTTCGACCCTGGGTGCTATACCAGGTTAAACACATAGCAGGACCGCTTATTCGTGCTTGGTTGATTTTATTTGTTTCGAGTGGTTCATTTTTCTTGATCGACACATCCGAGCGATTGAGGTCGCGACGACCGATTTAGATACACCTGATTGCCTTAGTTGCTCGGGATTTCTGTGTTCATCAGAATGCGCCGTTGCCGGGGAGCACGGCTTAGTAGTTTTCCTTTTCTTTTCATTTTGATTTTCGCGGCTTTTCGCGGCTCTTCGCGGCTTTTGTTTATATTTTCTTTTTGTTTTATTTGGCCTTATTTTCTTTTCTTTTATTTTTGTTTTTGTTCTCTTTTGTTTGTTTATTTTATTTTATATTTTTGCATATATACCCTCACTTTTATTTTCATTTCTTTTTATTATTTGATTATTTTTGCTGGTCTGACCACTCATCTCTTTTTCTTGCGAGGGCCCGAGGACCGTGGAAGGCGACTTTCGAGGAGCCGGGTGCAATCGAGGAACTTGGAGGCGCTTCCTTCTCTACGAAGCCGCAGGAGAGAGCGAGAAGGAGAGAGTTGAGTGGGTGAGGATAGATTAGGTTTTTATTTTATTTTATTATTATTGTAATAATACAGGGACTTGGACTTGACACTCATGGACTCTTCTACCGTAGCGGGTCTGTTTCGCCGAGCACCGGTGTGCTCGGGGGACCCTTAGGACTTGCGCGGTTTTTCGCGACTTTTTCGCAGTTTTCTTTTCTTTTATTTCTGTCTTTTCCGGTTTTTCGCGGTTTTTGCTCGAGCCCCTAGACTTAGGATTTTCTGGTGATTGTGCCGTAATTAGTAGGATCCACACACCTACTGCTTATCTGTTCCCATAGATCGATAATTGGACCTACTTAAAAATCATTAATAAAAATAACCGATTCATTTACCTTCGTAGCCTACGTGCCGCAGCCCGTCCTTTAAAGCGCTTACTCCTACCCCCGATTTGTCAGACAGAGGAGGGACGGGCCAAGACCGGACTCTTTGGCTTGGAGGTCGGTGACCGGTTAGACGGCTCTTCGCTAGACTTGCTCACCTAGGACTCGACTTTACCGCTGCATCATTTAGGTTAGTTTCTTTTCAGTCTTTACTTTTATGCGCGGATCATATTGCATGTAGAGTGCTGGAGACAGGTACGCATTTCTTACTCAGCATGCATCATTGATTTATCGCGCATCGGTTTTTTCATCTTCTCCCCCCTGTTTTGGACTTAATAACCAGGAGAACCGAAAAATTCGTTAGGCCTTTTGTTTGTTTTGAAAAATATCTAAAAACAAAAACAATAAAATCGGGACAGCTAATCATACTTGACCTAAAAGACACCTCACGAAAAATCTGTCTTGGGAGAGTAACCCCCTCCTTGTCTGGTTTGGATGAGCGAGAGAGTGATCCGCACATTAGGATAGAGCCTCCGATCTTTTCTTGACTGATTACCGGCTTTCAGTACGGGACAGTCGGTTGAGAAAGATCTGGATACCTATTGACCTCACGTAATCGCTCTGATAGACTAGATGATCACCTAAAATAAAATTAACAAGATAATTGACCGATCCCTTCGGTCTTCAGCTCTGCGTGCGTAGGTGAATTGGGGGTTTGCTTGTGCATCTTGTTTGATTGCCAGATCCCTTCGATCCTTTCTCATCTCCCTCCCTCTCCTCCCTTCATTTCTTCTTCTTCTTCTTTACCCCTGGATGATGGATCCCCCTCACTTCAAGCCGACTCTTACGGCTTCTTCTCCATCTTCTGACCATCACTCCAGTCCACCTTCTAGGGAGGTGAGATCTCCGACCAACTCCTGCTCCCTCCCTCCCGTTCATCTTATCACTCTGGGCATGCTGTGCGAGACGTCCGAGGATACCCGATAGAGCAGATGCAAGACCCGGACGATGTCGTTGCTGAGTTGAGAGCGCACCTCCGTTGGTGACCCGAGAGAGCAGTGGAGATCAGCAGACATATCCCTTTCCAGATTGAAGGAGGAGCAGATAGCCCATGGAGCTCAGTCAGCTTCTACACTAGGTCCATTCGTCTTGTCTTTGGATTACATTCAGCGACTGCCGACATTTTCAGGAGAGGCGCACGAGGAGCCTTATCTTCACCTGTCAGCTTTCGAGGAGTTTGTAGAGCACAGAGATATTCAGACATCACTGCAGAGGAGCTGATGAGCAGGACCTTCCCATTCACGCTTCACGACAGAGCCATGAGATGGCACCGACGTTTGGGAAGAACATTCGAGACGTGGGAGAGCTACGCCGAGAGTTTCTACAGAGATACTTCCCTCCACGTAGAGCAGAGTTTATGCGGTCTTTGATCATGGACTTTTCAGTTGACCCCCAGGATCCATTGCACGAGGCATGGCTGAGGTTTCTTGACCTCTTGAGGAGATTCCCTGAGCACGGACTTCCACTTACAGACTTGATAGAGATCTCCATGCGGGGGATGACCGCAGAGCAGATAGCACTGGTGATTACCACATGTGGCGGTTCACACCGCATTTCCGACATTCACTTCCTGGATACCATCTCGAGGTTACTTTCACAGAGATCTTCTTCGCGAGATACCATGGTCGGGACAACACATGTGGACGATGTTGTACCAGTACGGTGTGTCACTTTACATGGTGATTCATCTTCTACACACCAGCCCAAGGATTTGGATGATGCCGCACCATTGACAGAGGAGATGACCGCGATAGCAGAGGTTCGGACCCAGAGTCTACTTGAGTTCCCGTTGGCCTTCCAGTCGGAGTTCGAGTCAGTTCCAGAGATCCCAGGTCGACGAGTCTTGGATATCAGATCTTCTGATACTCCAGGAGCCGGAGGAGCCCCAGATTTTGCAGCCATTGATTTAGATACTTCAGATTCCAGTCCCGGAAGAGTCAGTTCCCTTCCTGCATAGACACTTCTTGGATGCAGTCAGCTACCAGGACTCAGCCCAGCAGCCACAACACGAGGAGGGACAGCACTTTGAGAGTACAGACACAGAGAGTACCGTCCTCGAGCATTTTGTCCTCCACTTTGTTGAGATAGATACATTTCCTGAGGACCAGTTGGCAGCCAGCATAGCCGCAGAGCGAGGATCAGCTGCAGACACTTTGCCAGCTTCCGCGGTGTTGACTAGTACCTTCTCCTGCTTCCAGATTGCCGAGACTGACACTTCCGATGATGATGCAGCCTGGTGCACTGAGTGGATACTTGATAGCAGTGCAGATGCCCATCTATATCCTGATCCTCTTCTAGTCGCTTCTGATCTTGCATCTCTACCCGAGGGTTATCTGCGGGAGGATGCCGCACTCGATGAGCACTCGGTTTCACCTACTGAGAGTGTTTCCGATCTGGCGGAACACGAAATCGAGTCTTTAGATCATTCTGATTCTGAGTCTTCTCACCTCGACGACCCTCGCGAGGATGAGCCCATTCTTGAGATATTTGATGATTTGCCTGATCTTCTTCTATCTCATGCATCGGATATCAGTTTGCTTAGAGAGTCTCCTGATCTTGATTGTCCATACCTGTTTGAGACACTGATTGACGTGGAGGATTCTATCACTGGTCCATCCTTCTCCACGTTTGATTTCTTCGGCTCTATACTCTCACTCCAGTCTGAATCTGAGCCGATGATTTCTTTTGTGCTACCGGATCCCGATCATTTCTTCCCATATTTTTTGCCGGTAGCAGACACCCGCCTGATTGCGTACATGGGTGTCTTACTTTACACTGCTGAGTTCGTCGTTGTTCTCACACCGAGAGTGCGACGACAGTACGGCATTCGCCTTACCGATGCCGTCCTGAACCTTGATACTGTATTATCCTAGCCTTTGCGCCCAGCTAGGGGCGTAAAAACTAGCGCTTGTTGAGAGGCACCTCAACATTGTATTCTTTTGTATATATGTGTTTCGTCTTATTTTGATCCTTCTTTCTTCCGTTCTTGTTTTCACCCCAGGTCTCGCTTAGGATTATCTTTGCTATACTTAGGATATTGCTCATCCTATGTATAGGGGGGTGAAAACACCGGGTTATTCTTCGTTCTGTTCCATCACTTCTGTTGTTGCCCATACTTAAGGTTCTGCACCTTAAGTATAGGGGGAGTGATGATCCTCCTTCTTGTATATATTCGTGATTTCTTTCGTGTCTGTCTACCCCCATTTTTGCTCCCTATACTTAGGGATACTACACCCTAAGTATAGGGGGGGTAGACCCTGTACATTCTCCACTCGGTTTTTCCCTTCGTGTACAGCCTGCTATACTTAGGATTACTTGATCCTAAGTATAGGGGGGAGACCCGAGTCCCTCTTGACTTTTCATTCTTCTTTTGTATAGCCTTTCTTTTCACTTTCCTATACCTAGTACGAGTTATGTCTTCTTCATTGCTCTTGACTCTGAGGACATCGTTCGAGCTAAGTATAGGGGGGTGTGTATATATTCCATATATACTTTAGCCATAACTCGTACTTTGTGTGAGTGTGTTGATAAATAAAAATGGCTAAAAAACCACAAAAATTAAAAATTTTCATGTACATAATCTTCTTTTATTTGCACATACATAGCTAATGTACAAATTATTTTTGTAAAAATGATTTCAAAAATCTTTTGTGTAAAGCTTGTGTAAATATTTTTGTATCAAAATTATGTATATAGTACAAAATTTTTCCAAAATGTTTTGAAAATCAAAAAGTTTGCAAAAATCTTGTGTAAATGTGTGTAAATATCTTTTTGCAAAACTTGCACTTCATGCATCATCCATGATTTCAAAACATTTTTCAAAAATTTTGCATGATTGTAAACTTTGTGTAAATAAGCATCTTTTTGTACATATGTATATAGTTTTTCTGGATGATAGTTGACATTTAAACTAGCCTGGAATCAAATTGAGAAATGGAGCTTGATTAAGATCTTAATCCACCTAATTTCTAAGAGGAACCTTATAGGACTTAGGTTTAAGGCTTTTCAGGTCCATGGTGACTTAATTCTTTGAGTTCACTAGGCTATGATCACATGTCATCTCAATGAGCCTAAGTAGAGCACTTAACAACAACACATGACTCATATAGATTATGGCTTTACTTGGACAACCACACTATGCACCGAGCTCTTCACGGATGAGGTGGTGAGGAGGCAGTCTTCCTTGACTTGGGGTAGCATATGAGGGTAGTACTTCTAGGCGGAACCTCTCTTCTTCTTATAGTAGAGGAAGTGCGTCTCAACTTGGTCTGGTTGCCATGAGGTCTAACGACGGGAGTTGTGGGTTGCAATAAAGCTTCAAAAGAGGGACAGTCTACTGGCTCAAGAGGAAAAACTCCTTGTATATATGTTGCACATGTATATGTTGTATAGATGCACTCGAAAAAAAAATGTGCAAAAAGATAAGAACTCCAAAAAAGTGGTGGGTCTGATAGAAAATGATAATCCCACCGGAGTATGTATATAGAGTGCAATAAGAAAAGCTTGGTTTCATGATCCACCTGTTGTAGCTTGCAGCAGGGAGACTTGGCTACACTGGTCAAGCTCCCAAGGGTACTTGGCTACACTGGCCTTGACCCATTCTCTTCTTCCCCCTCTTCTTGAGCCGGTTGTACTTGAACTTAGAAGGGAATACCCCGCTCCTCGAGGAAAGAGTGGCCAGATTGAGGTCATAGAGTTACCTTGTTGGGGAGGGTTGTCAAGTTGCCATTTCTGAGGTGGAGAGCTTAGACTTCACATTCACAGGACAAGAAAAGATTCATGGTCTTTAGGGTTTGTGATTGATGACTTGTTCTGACCTGGAGCATTGAGGAGTCTTGGTTATAGATTGGTGGAACTTAGAGGCTGTTAGGTTTTAAGCTTAAGTCTAAATAAGGTTCCGACACATTACTAATCCAAAGATCTGATCGAGCTCCATACCCCAAATTAATGAAGGCTAGTTTAATAATCAACCTTGATCCATGTACATCCTCTTTTTCTTTTTCTTTCTTTCTTTTTCACTTCTTTTTCAAATAAGTGTTTGCTAAGGGACTAGCAAAGTTAAGTATAGGGGGGGTGATGAATACCCATTCATCACTCTTTATTCTTATATTTTAGCTACAAAAACCTTTGCAAATGCATGTAGATATGTGTAAATAGGAATAATTAGCAAAAGCATGCATTGTGTAAAAACCTATAATTAGCATGTTTTTGTGCAAAAATAAAAGAATAAAGATTAAAAAGAAAAAGAGGGAAATATTTAGAATAAAATATTGAGCAACCTAGCCCAAGGGAGGGCTCAGCATGGGCCTGACCGCATAAAGCCAAGTAGAAGGAGATAGGGGCTCATGTGTATACATTTATGTAAATAAAATAAAAATGTTTTCCTCACCAAAAATATGCTTGTAAATACTTGTATATATTTATAAAAGATAAAACAAAATAAAAAGTTAAAAATCAAAAAGATTAAAAAGACCCCTTCATCATGTACATATATCACATCTATGTATTATTTGCCCTTGTAAATAAATAAGGTTTATTTTCAAACTTTCTGTAAATAATCTATATTATATATTGTAAATACATAAATAAAAAGAATCAAAACAAAAATCAAATAAAAATAACAGAATTAAAAATACAAAAATACTTTGTACATATACCATGTATATAGATATACATAACTATTTATTTACTCTTGTATATAAATAAAAAAAATAGAATAAAAACACCCTTTTATCCTTATTTTTCTATAAATAAATAAAATATTAATAGGAATAAAATTTATACAAAAATAATAATTAAAAATCAAAAATCAAAAGCCTACATATTATATATACCTATATATAGCTATATATTGTAAATACCTTTTCTTATTTCCAAAAATTAATTAAAAATCACCAAAAAATAGAAAAAAAATAAAATAAAAATAGTTTGTGTTTTGAGTTTTTACAAAATCGGGCCATAACTACCTTAATTTTGAACTTTAAAATCTGCCACGTGGCCTGACCCCATTGGGTCCTGGGGATGTTGACCACTGATGAATACCCATTCATCACTCTTTATTCTTATATTTTAGCTACAAAAACCTATGCAAATGCATGTAGATATGTGTAAATAGGAATAATTAGCAAAGCATGCATTGTGTAAAACTCTATAATTAGCATGTTTTTATGCAAAAATAAAAGAATAAAGATCAAAAGAAAAAGAGGGAAATATTAAGATGAAATATTGAGCAACTAACCCAAGGGAGGGCTCAGCATGGGCCTGACCGCATAAAAACCAAGTAGAGGGAGATAGGGGCTCATGTGTATACATTTATGTAAATAAAATAAAATGTTTTCCTCACCCAAAAATATGCTTGTAAATACTTGTATATATTTATAAAAGATAAAAACAAAATAAAAAGTTAAAAATCAAAAAGATTAAAAGACCCCTTCATCATGTACATAGACCATGCCTTTATATATATTTATTTAACCTTATAAATACATAAAGTTATTTTTCCAAAACTTTTTGTAAATATTCTCTGTTATTTTTGTAAATAAATAAAATAAAAAGAATCAAAACAAAATCAAATAAAAATAACAAAATTAAAATTACAAAAACACATTGTACATATACCTTGTATATAGTTGTACATAACTATTTATTTTACCTAGTATATAAACATAAAAATAGAATAAAAACACCCTTTTATTCCTTATTTTATTATATAAATAAATAAAATATAAAATAGGAATAAAATTGTACAAAAATAATAATTAAAAATCAAAAATTAAAAACCTACATATTGTATATATACCTATATATAGCTATATATTGTAAATACCTTATTTTTATTTCCAAAAAATTAATTAAAAATCACTAAAAAAATAGAAAAAATTAAAAGAAAAATATTTCATGTTTTGACTTTTCCCTAATTCGGCAATTTGTTATTTTTTATTGAATTTCTAAATCTTTTACACGTGGCCTTCACCCATTGGCCCTGGGGATTGTTGACCGCCAGGTCAACTGCCCCCCCCAGGACCACTTCCCACGGGTTAGGCGCCCGACCCGACTTCCCCCTATTTTAGCGCCTAAACCCGATTCACCCTAGCCTAAACCCAGGGTCCGATTCCTTCTTGTTACATCCGAGACCCTCGCCGGAGCCTCCACCTCGAGATCCGCGCTCCAGGGATACCCTACCCGACCTCTTCTAGCCGGACCTGCACACATATATAGCTCGAGCTCCGCCACCTTCATTTCCATCTTTGGCTCATTCGCTCCATCCCCGTGACCTCCAGTGCTCGAGCGTGAGTGACAGCTCGCTCCAGGTGTTGTCGCAGCGAGGAGAGGGGCCGGATACCACTGATCCGACGATTAGCTCCGCCGTAGCTCCGCCACTGGTGCGAGCTCCGAGCCTCGGGCCCAGACGTCCCTCGAGGCTACGACCGGGAGCTTCCCCAGCTCCAGCCCAGTCTATTCATCCATCCAGGTACCCCCTAAGCTCCGCCCTTTCCTTTGATTTCAGCTTTCCCCCAATCTTCGCCGTCGTACTTTTTCGTCGATTCACCCCGGTTCCGACCACCTCCCGACCATCGGACCCGACCATCACGTTCGCCCTTCCCACGCGCACCTTCTCCGCCCCTCCGTTCAACCCAGCTCGCACAGGAGCTGGGGGCTCGGACCCCTTCGCCGTCGCATCGCCGGGGTTCGCCCGCACCGACGCACCGACCACCCCCACGTCGCCTAACTGGGTCGAGGCACTTTGCCCTCGACCCGCGAAGCTTCTGAATCGTTTTGCAGGACCAGTGGAGGCCATCTGAGGCCTCTCGACATTCAGACAGGAGCTTCAGCTCCGCCACCCTCGTCGGAGCTCATCCGAGCTCGGCTGGGGCATCGGAGGACGTCAGCAGCTGCGCATCTTCACGCCGGAGCTCCTCCGATCTTCAGGCGCAGCAGAGGAGGCCGGAGGCGCCTTCACGAGGCCGGCGAAGTTCGCCGGCCGTCAGTTCATCCAGCACCCTCGAGAGCCGTCGGATTATCCTCCCGCTCCAGGTGCCATCCTGACCGTTGGTGGCTGGAGCTACTTTTTGTCGTCAGATCTGAGGCGAACGATCCAGGCCGTCAGATCCACACGTGTCCTGGCCTGGACCGTTGGATCGAGCAGAGCAGCAGCAGGGTCGCGAGCCGCCCCATCCTGGACCGTCCGATCGCCACGTGGCGGCCATCCATCAGCTCCGCTTAATAAAGGGTAAATTACCCTTAGGCCCTTATCTTTAGTTTATTTTGTATTAGTCCTGTAAATGTTTAAGTACATTGTGTAGTTTTAGGGTAAATTGCATAGAGGACCTCGAGCTTATTTTATTTGCACTTATACCCCTATCTGTGTGAGCCACGTGCTTCGTCACGTGTAGTTTTGGGTTATTTGCGATATATGCCCTTGTAGTTCTGGTTGTTCTGAAATGAAAGAAACTTTTTAGTATTTGCATTTATACCCCTGTGAATGAATTTATTTCGCATGTGCGTTTATTTGTGGGTAAATTGCAACTGAGGTCCTCGGACTTTTGGTACGTGTTACCAATAGGTCCCCGGACCTTATTTTTATTACATATAGGTCCCTGAGTGCCCCAGGCACGCGCCTCGCGCATGTTTTGCTGGGTTAATTGCACCTGGACCCCCAGAACTTTGGGTATTTTTTGGCTTTTGCATTCCAGTCCCTGTGCACTGTACCACTCTTGTCATTTAATCAAATCACCTCCAAATTCGACAAAAATTTGACACATGGCTCCTGCCATGGTTGTAGGATTTTTGTGAACTTTTGAGGACATTTTTTATTTCGTTTGTTATTTTTAAAATTCAAAACCAACATTTTTGTTACTGTCTAGGTTTAAAAATCACAAAAAAATATAAAAACACCACTAAAAATTCTACAAAAATTAGGTATTGTTTAGTTTAGTTTGTTTGATTTTCTAGCCAATTTTGGCTATTTATCATTGCTTAAAAACCTTAAAAACTTAAAACACCTAAAAACTCAATAAAAATTCTATTAAATAATCTAAAAACCCAAAAACAATAATTTTGGTACTTTAATTTTCCTTGTTTTACCTAGTTTATAGGAAAAATACCTCCAGGCCCTTTTGAGGCCCTTAGATATTTTAGCTAGGGCTTTTGGGCCTGGCTGGACAATACCTTGCATTTTTGCTACTGTTTGATTTTTAGAAATTAAAATAAATATCAGAAAAATCCCAAAAATTCACCAAAAACATAAAAAAATATAAAACACATAAAAATATTTTTGTTTGAATTTTTGCTTGATTTTTGTTGCATTAAATAAGTTGTTGAAGTGTGCTTATTTGTGTTTCTTTTATTTTCTTTAATCCAAAAAAATCTATAAATAATTAAAAACCCCTAAAAAAGTATTTTGTCTTTTATTTTATTCATTTTTTTACTACTTCGTAGCCTTCGGCCAATCCGTGCTCCTCGAGTTCGACCCTGGGTGCTATACCAGGTTAAACATATAGCAGGACCGCTTGCTTTGTTTTGATTGATTTGATTTGTATCGAGTGGTTCGATTTTTCTTGATTGACTTAGCCGAGTGATCGAGGTCGCAACGACCTATTTCTGTACCTTTACCTCTGTCGCTTGACCGGTCATCAGAATGGTGCCGTTGCCGGGGAGCACAGCTTAGTAGTTTTCCTTTTCTTTTCATTTTGATTTTTTGCGGCTTTTCGCGGCTCTTTCAGAGCTCGCGGCTCTTCGCGGCTTTTGTCTATATTTTCTTTTCGTTTTATTTGGCCTTATTTTCTTTTTTCTTTTATTTGTGTTTTTGTTTTCTTTTGTTTGTTTATTTTATTTTATATTTTTGCATATATACCCTCACCTTTATTTTCATTTCTTTTCCTTATTATCTGATTATTTTTGCTGGTCTGACCACTCATCTCTTTTTCTTGCGAGGGCCCGAGGACCGCGGAGGCGACTTTCGAGGAGCCGGTGCAACCGAGGAACTCGGAGGCGGCTTCCTTCTCTACGAAGCCGCAGGAGAGAGCGAGAGGGAGAGAGTTGAGTGGGTGAGGTTAGTTAGGTCTTTATTATTATTGTAATAATACAGGACTTGGACTTGGACACTTGTGACTTGCCGTAGCGGGTCTGTTTCGCCGAGCACTGGTGTGCTTGGGGGACCCTTAGGACCTTCGCGGTTTTTCGCGGCTTTTTCGCGGTTTTCTTTTCTTTTCTTTCTGCCTTTTCCGGTGTTTACGCGGTTTTTGCTCGAGCCCCTAGACTTAGGATTTTCTGGTGATTGTGACGTAATTAGTAGGATCCACACACCTAATTGATTATCTGTTCCTATAGATCGATAATTGGACCTACTTAAAAATCATTAATAAAAATAACCGATTCATTTGCCTTCGTCGCCTACGTGCCGCAGCCCGTCCTGTAAAGCGCTTACTCCTACCCCCGATTTGTCGGACAGAGGAGGGACGGGCCAAGACCGGACTCTTTGGCTTGGAGGTCGGTGACCGGTTAGACGGTTCTTTGCTAGAAGTTGCTCGTTTAGGACTCGGCTTTACCGCTGCATCATTTAGGTTAGTTTCTTTTCAGTCTTTACTTTTATGCGTGGATCATTTTGCATGTAGAGTGTTGGAGGCAAGGTACGCATTTCTTACTCAGCATGCTCATTGATTTATCGTGCATCGGCTTTTTCGTCTTCTCCCCCTATTTTTGGACTTAATAACCAGGAGAACCGAGAAAATTCGTTAGGCCTTTTGTTTGCTTTGAAAAAGATTAAAAAGTGAAACCATAAAATTGGGACTGCTAAGAATTATTGATCTTAAAACTCGCTCACCCTAAAAACTTTGTCTTGGGGAGAGCAACCCCCTCATTGTATGGTTTCGATGCGCGAGAGAGTGACCCGTACCCTAGGTAGAGCCCCCCGTTGCTAGTCCCGATTGATTACCGACTTTTCCGTGCGGGCCAGTCGGTTGGGTTAGCATCGGATATCCCAACAGGTCACGTAAGCACTCTGATATTCTGTGTGTTCACCAAATAAAATTGACAAGATAATTTGACCGAACTTTCACGGTCTTCAGCTCGCGTGCGTTGGTGAACCGGGGTTTGTTTTCTGATCATAATTTTTCCAAATCTCATCCGCACTACTCGCCAGATCAAGATGATGGGTAGACAGTCTCTTAGGCAGCCTCTGCTGCACCGCTTTTGGGCCGCGTCTACCTCATCATTCTAGGTTGGCTCGCGAGAGCTCAGACCCGCTCTCCGAGCCCGAGTACGATTCCACCCTGTTCCCCCTCGACCCCCTTTCTGTTCTACCTGAGAGACACGAGCCCGAGGGAGAGACTGATTGATTTGACATCACCTGAGTTGGGCTCGTTTGGTTTTGCAGACGTCGCCATGGCCGGAGTTCTGAGGATCGTTCCTGTACAGAGCACGTTGTGATGGATCAAGGAGCGATCAACTTCACCTTGATCGCCTCATTAGAGACAGTTCAACAGCAGTTACGCGATCAGGGAGCATTCATGATTGAGATGAGGAGAGAGTTGGAGCGCCTCCGATTAGAGTGAGATGAGCAGAGCGAGCCTGAGGACGGACCAGATGCAGAGGCACGAGCCGCAGCAGCAGCAGCAGCAGCCGCAGCCGCCGCCGCAGCGGCAGCAGCTGCGGGAGGAGGACCACCTAGACCGATGCGGGAGTTGCACAACCCCGGATCTACACTGATGCACCATTGGGTGGTGGTACCTGCTATCGTGGGGGACTTCAAGTTCCCCCCGAACACCCTGCAGATGCTTCCTCGTTTTCACGGACTCGCCACTGAGGAGCCCCACCTCCACCTCCAGGAGTTCCTGATGATTTGCAGCACTGTCCACGATCGCCACGTGGACCAGGACACGATCCGGATGATAGCCTTCCCGTTTTCACTGGCAGATAGAGCAGCCACCTGGCTGAAGCATCTTGGGAGGTTTGTCTATACCTGGGAGCAGCTCCGCACCGAGTACTTGAACAAGTACTATCCACTCGGGCGGACGAATGCAGCGAGGGCCCTGATCAGCAACTTCTCCATGTTCCCCAACGAGCAGTTTCACGAGGCATGGGAGAGGTTCCGAGAGCTCCTGGACAGATGCCCGCACCACGACATCACGAAGCCGAACCTTGTGCAGAGCTTCTTCAGCGGGTTGACACCAGAGTTACAGGGCCTGGTGAATGCTTCTTGCGGCGGGTCCTACTTCGCCAAGGACCACGACCAGGTCTGGGCCATCTTCGAGGAGATGTCTGAGAACTATATGGTGATGTCTCAGACCAGGTTGTATACAAAGAAGACCCAGCCACATCAGCCAGGACCCGTGCAGTACCAGCGGATAGCACGGGTAGATGCAGGTCCATCCAGTTCGTCCGCAGCCGCAGCCGCACAGGCAGAGTCGTCAGCTGCGGACATGGGCATTATCAGCGAGAAGCTGGACCGCATGGAGCTGATCGAGAAGAAGCAGTGCCAGAGTATCACGCAGATGGAGCAGATGGCACAGGTTCTGAGCGACATGAAGACACAGCTCATGTGTCTCCAGGAGGCACAGACGGCTTCTCAGCCCCGTCTTCAGTCGCGAGGCGACGCCGGCAGCAGCAGCAGCTCGTCCCAGCGCTCCAGCACCCACGTGCAGCCTAGACAGGTCCATCTTGTACAGGCGGAGCCGTACCAGCAGCCGCAGCCCACCTACCAGTCCCCACCATCTCTAGAGATGCAGATGGTGGTCTACCAGCCGGACCAGCCTCTGGCAGTACTCCCGCCAGCCCCCTACGATGCCGAGCCGTTGATGGATGTCAACGGGATTTGGTATGACCGCCCCCAGCCTGGGATCCGACGAGACCATCCCGGATTCAGGTGGGGGAGTGGTGGTACCCAGCCCCAGCAGCAGCCGTCAGGACAGGGAGGGCAGTACTCCCAGCAGAGAGATCACCACCAGTCGCCGCAGCAGCCCCCAGTCTATCAGCAGCATCAGTCATCCTTCGGTCCGCGTCCCTATCAGCAGCAGGGACAGTCGTGGAGACGTGAGCACCAGGCTCACCCAGTTCAGCAGCAGCACCCTTCCTCATACCCCTCTTACCAGCACCAGCAGCAGCAGTTCCAGCAGCCTCACCCACAGAGAGGCTACCCGTCGGGCTCCCACAAGAGCCCCGCTTTGGACGACATCGCCCGCCTCCTCACGGACCAGCAGGCCACATTCTGACGGGAGATGGACGAGTTCCGCCAGGAGATGCGGGACTTGGTGAGAGGGAAGGCCGCCATTCCAGCCCAGATTGAGCCGAACCCGAACAACCTCAAGAGAAAATCTGAGCAGTTAGTACATACTGAGTTTGCCACTCCTAGTGACCCATTTGATGATACATCTTCGGATCTATTTGATGCTGATTTTGTCGCACTTAGGAGCGGTAGGACCCCAGCAGGCGGCGGCGCCTCAGCTGAGCTTCACCACGAGGACACTTCAGAGGCGCCACATGAGGAGGAGGAGAGCGGTACTGAGGCCGCTCCAGATGATGACGGTGGCACTGAAGCCACCAAGGATGCTGATCCCACCGGCGGTACTGAGGCCGCCGCTTCACCAGATCTAGGAGGTGGTACTGACGCCACCAGTTCAGCCGAGCCAGCCCGCGGTACTGATGCCGCGAGACGTCTACCAGCAGCAGCAGCACAACCAGCCCACGGTGGTACTGAGGCCACCGGTGTTAGTATAGAGAGAGATGTTGTTTTTCCTCGCCGTGTTGTATCTCAGAACTTTGGTGTGAATAAAGGAAAAGGTTTAGTTTCTTCTGGTCCCACTATGGTGCATGATGTATGTGTGGATCCGGTCATCGAACCGTCTAGGCCTGTTCCTAGTCCTTCATCTGAGAAGGACCCTGTGATCCCCTTCCCTAGAGCCCTTCAGATGGGGAAGGGGAAGAAAAATGATCCAAAAAAGAGGGAGCTTGAGGAGTTCAGCCAGAGCATGATTGATCGATTCCACATCCAGCTGACCCTCCAAGAGACTTTGCAGCACATCCCCCTTCTCCAGCGATCTTTGAGAGAGAGGACTACAGTCAGGAGAAGGAGGAGGAACCACACTTCAGAGATACATGTGCTGACGAAAGCCACGTGTTTCGCGATCCAGAACCGTCTGCCAGCCAAGAGGCCAGATTCAGGGGCCCCGTATGTCAGATGCCAGATTAGTGAGCAGAGGTTCGACCGTACTCTACTAGATAGCGGATCGTCGATCAACCTTCTTCCGGCAGCCCTTCTCGACCGCTTTGAGTTGGGCACTCTTCGACAGAGCAGGACAGTCCTTCAGTTCGCTGATCGATCTGTCAAGAGGCCGAAGGGGTTATTACGAGACGTTATCGTCACGATTCAGGGCCTGAAATTCCCCGTGGACTTCGTAGTGTTGGACATGGAGATCCCTGAGTCAGTGGCCGATACCCCCATCATCCTTGGTCGTCCGTTCTTGGCCACAGCCAAGGCGGTGACTGATCATGATAGCGGGAAGGTGTACTTTCGCGTCGAGGGCGAGAGTATACAAATAGAGACGGTCGAGGACTACAGAGCTAGATTGAGAGCCCGCTCAGATGCGAGTACAGATTCAGAGCAGCTGACAGATGCAGAGCCAGACGTCCACCAGGACTGTGATTTTGTGATCACAGATGATGAGGCAACTTGGGCAGATCTTGAGACACAGACCATCCTCTCACTTTCAGATACAGCTGATGCCGAGATGATAGCAGAGGAGAGTCTGGAGAGCACAGCCCTGGTCCCGGATACCATTGAGGAAGCAGAGCCGGTCCTTGATCGCAGCACGATGTTTAGTGATGGTGGTGCTGAGGCCACCTTGTTTTCCGGTGGTACTGATGCCACCGCGGTTGATACAGATCCCTCGGATTCAGAGTCTGATTGGGCCGATTGTTATGATCAGATGCCAGACCTGAGTTCACCTGAGCCTATAGATGAGGAGGAGGTAGATGCAGAGCCGAGCAGAGACAGTGCAGTTGAGCAGCCTTCTCCCGATCCAGTTTGCGAGAGTACGCTTTCACTTTCCCAGGCAGATTTGGCAGACTTAGCAGCATTCACTCAGTTTCTTCCGCAGCCAGATTTGCCAGCACCCAGCATTCCAGAGCTGAAGCCGCTCCCTACTTCGCTGAAGTATCGATTCCTTGCGGGCGAGCCTGAGATGTACCCAGTCATCATCTCCGCCGAGTTGACTGGAGAGCAGGAATCCCGTTTGATGGGGGTTCTTGAAAAGAACCGCAAGGCGATCAGATGGAGCGTAGCAGATCTCCATGGGATTAGTCCATCAGTGTGCTCCCACCATATCTATCTCGAGGAAGGGGCGAAGCCGTCGCGTGAGTTCCAGCGGCGACTGAACCCCAACCTACGAGAGGTCGTGATGAAGGAAATATCGAAATGGTGGAGTGCAGATTTTATTTATCCCATTTCCGACTCCAAGTGGGTCAGCCCCTTGCATGTGGTGCCCAAGAAGACGGGCATCACGACTGTGATCAGTGAGTCGGGAGAGGAGATTGCTACACGAGTACCCACCTCTTGGAGGGTTTGTGTTGATTACAGGAGACTCAACCAAGCCACCAAGAAGGACCATTTCCCCCTGCCTTTTATTGACCAGATCATTGAGAGACTGGCAGGGAAGAGCCATTATTGCTTCCTGGATGGGTACTCGGGCTACAACCAAGTGGCCATCGCTCCTGAGGATCAGGAGAAGACCACCTTTACCTGTCCCTTCGGCACATATGCTTTTCGACGCATGCCATTTGGGCTATGCAATGCCCCTACGACTTTTCAGAGGTGCATGCTGTCGATCTTCTCGGACATGGTAGGGGAGTGTTTGGAGGTCTTCATGGACGATTTCTTGGTCTACGGCGACGGATTCGATTCTTGTCTTGACTGCCTAGATCGGGTACTCCAGCGATGTATCGAGTTTCATTTGGTTTTATCTTGGGAGAAGAGTCACTTCATGGTGACTCAAGGGACGGTGCTTGGCCACATCATCTCCAACAGGGGCATGGAGGTTGATCCGGCCAAGGTTGATGTCATTAGGAAACTCGCACCGCCGTCCAATCTGAGGCAGCTACGGTCATTCCTGGGGCACGTTGGATTTTATAGGAGGTTCATTCAGGATTTCAGCAGGATTGCCCGACCGTTGACTGACCTCTTGACGAAAGACACTGAGTTCCTTGTCGATGACAAGTGTCTTTCGTCATTCACGACTCTCCAGCAGTGTGTCATTGAGGCTCCTGTCCTCCAGTCGCCTGATTGGTCTCTCCCATTCGAGATCATGACGGATGCCTCCGATTTTGCCGTAGGGGCAGTGCTGGGACAGAGGAGGGATGGAGTTCCATTTGCCATACACTATGCTAGCCGCACATTGGATTCCGCCCAGCGGAATTACACCGTCACAGAGAAGGAGATGCTAGCCGTAGTGTTTGCCCTGGATAAGTTCAGATCGTATATCATTGGATCTAGAGTGACTTTGTTTACAGATCACACCGCCATCAGATACCTCATGGCAAAGAAGGATGCCAAGGCCAGACTGACTAGATGGATCCTTCTACTCCAGGAGTTCGACATTGAGATCAAGGATAAGCCTGGAGTCAAGAATGTGGTGGCGGATCATCTCTCCCGACTAGAGCAGCCTGAGGATTCTGAGCAGATTGACCCTATTAGAGATACCTTCCCAGATGAGGCGATCCTTTCTATCGCCTCACTTCCATGGTACGCCGATATTGTGAACTTTCTCGTTGTTGGGAAAGTCCCACAAGATTGGCCCAGACAGAGACTTGAGACCTTCCTTGCGAAGGCCAAGTCCTACCATTGGGAGGATCCCATCCTTTACCACGAAGGAGGGGATAGCGTCTGGCGTCGGTGTATTCCTCAGGAGGAACACCATAGCATCCTCACTTACTGCCACAAGCTTGAGGCAGGAGGACATCATTCTGGGAGGAGAACGGCACAGAAGGTGCTCCAATCCGGCTTGTGGTGGCCTACACTCTTCAAGGACTCAGATGAGTTCGTGAAGAGGTGTACTGGCTGTCAGAGGATGGGCACTTGTGGACAGCGTGATATGATGCCGATGCAGCCCATTCACTTCTGTGAGGTTTTTGACGCATGGGGCATCGATTTCATGGGTCCATTCCCTAAGAGTCAGGGATTTGAGTACATTCTGTTGGCCGTCGATTATGTGAGTCGTTGGGTGGAGGCTATCCCCGCCTGAGCCGCTGATGCGAGGACAGTTTGCAGATTTTTGAGGAAGCACATCATCACGCAGTTCGGGGTTCCACGAGTTCTGATTTCTGATGGGGGATCTCACTTCATCAACGACTAGGTGAAGGCTCTTGCTAGCGAGTTCGGAATCGACCATCGTGTTGCTACACCTTACCATCCACAGACGAATGGTCTAGCCAAAGTGTCGAATAGGGAGATCAAGACTATATTGCAGAAAGTCGTCCGCCCTGACCGAAAGGATTGGTCACAGCTTTTGGACTCGGTCTTGTGGGCATATAGGACGTCTTTCAAGACACCTTTGGGCACATCTCCCTTTCGCCTCGTATATGGCAAGCCATGCCATTTACCTGTTGAGCTGAGGCACAAGTCACTTTGGGCAGTCACAGATATTATCATAGATCCAGATGGTATGGGAGACCAGAGAAGGGCAGAGCTAGCTGCCCTGGAGGAGCTTAGAGATGCAGCTTTCTCAAGCAGCCTACATTATAAGGAGAAAGTCAAGGAGTGGCATGATTCTCATATCAGCCACAAGCATTTTGAGATTGGACAGAGAGTATGGTTGTTTGATGCGAGGCTTAGATTATTCCCAGGGAAGCTACAAAGCAAATGGAAGGGACCTTATCTGGTTTGAAAGGTACACGACAATGGTAGCATCGACATATCTGAGCTGTCTTCTGAGAGTACCTTTCGAGTGAACGGCCAGCGGCTCAAGCCATTTCTAGATCATGAGCCGCGGGTCGTTGATCTTGCCCCTATTCATTTTGCGTGAGATGTGGTCTTTGACTCACATCTAAGGCATCTCACGCCTGAGTTTCACTGATCTTCCGCTGTATATAGATCCAGATGTCCATATCATCACATACTTTAGTCCCACATCCCTTCCTTCATCTTGTGATTATGCTATACTTAGGGTGCGCTTTACCCTAAGTATAGGGGGGATGTGAGGCCTTTCGGGTATTTCTTTTGTTTCCATCTACCCCTGTTTTTGTTGCCTATACTTAGGGATATTTCACCCTAAGTATAGGGGGGGTAGACCCTGTACATTCTGCACTCAGGTTTTCCCTTAGTATACAGCCTGCTATACTTAGGATTACTTGATCCTAAGTATAGGGGGGAGACCTGGGTCCCTCTTGACTTTTCATTTCTTTTTGTATAGCCCTTCTTTTCACTTCCCTATACCTAGCACGAGTTATGTCTTCTTCATCGCTCTTGACTCTGAGGACATCGTTCGAGCTAAGTATAGGGGGGTGTGTATATATTTCATCAATACTTTAGCCATAACTCGTACTTTGTGTGAGTGTGTTAATAAATAAAATGGCTAAAAACCACAAAAATTAAAAATTTTCATGTACATAATCTTCTTTTATTTGCACATACATAGCTAGTGTACAAATTATTTTTGTTAAAATGATTTCAAAAATCTTTTGTGTAAAGCTTGAGTAAATATTTTTGTATCAAAATTATGTATATAGTACAAAATTTTTCCAAAAGGTTTTGAAAATCAAAAAGTTTGCAAAAATCTTGTGTAAATGTGTGTAAATATCTTTTTGCAAAACTTGCACTTCATGCATCATCCATTCATGATTTCAAAACATTTTTCAAAAATTTTGCATGATTGTAAAATTTGTGTAAATAAGCATCTTTTTGTACATATGCATATAGTTTTTCTGGATAATAGTTGACATTTAAACTAGCCTGGAATCAAATTGAGGAATGGAGCTTGATTAAGATCTTAATCCACCTAATTTCTAAGAGGAATCTTATAGGACTTAGGTTTAAGGCTTTTCAGGTCCATGATGACTTAATTCTTTGAGTCCACTAGGCTATGATCACATGTCATCTCAATGAGCCTAAGTAGAGCACTTAACAACAACACATGACTCATATTGATTATGGCTTTGCTTGGACAACCGCACTATGCACCGAGCTCTCAACGGATGAGGTGGTGAGGAGGCAGTCTAACTTGACTTGGGGTAGCATATGAGGGTAGTACTTCTAGGCGGAACCTATCTTCTTCTTATAGTGAAGGAAGTGCGTCTCAACTTGGTCTGGTTGCCATGAGGTCTAACGACGGGAGTTGTGGGTTGCAATAAAGCTTCAAAAGAGGGATAGTCTACTGGCTCAAGAGGAAAAACTCCTTGTATATATGCTGCACATGTATATGTTGTACAGATGCACTTGAAAAAAAAATGTGCAAAAAGAAAAGAACTCCAAAAAAGTGGTGGGTCTGATAGAAAATGATAATCCCACCGGAGTATGTATATAGAGTGCAATAAGCAAAGCTTGGTTTCATGATCCTCCTGTTGTAGCTTGCAGCAGGGAGACTTGGCTACACTGGTCAAGCTCCCAAGGGTACTTGGCTACACTGGCCTTGACCCATTCTCTTCTTCCCCCTCTTCTTGAGCCGGTTGAACTTGAACTTAGAAGGGAATACCCCGCTCCTCGAGGAAAGAGTGGCCAGATTGAGGTCATAGGGTTACCTTGTTGGGGAGGGTTGTCAAGTTGCCATTTCTGAGGTGGAGAGCTTAGACTTCACATTCACAGGACAAGAAAAGATGCATGGTCTTCAGGGTTTGTGATTGATGACTTGTTCTGATCTGGAGCATTGAGGAGTCTTGGTTATAGATTAGTGGAACTTGGAGGCTGTTGAGTTTTAAGCTTAAGTCTAAATAAGGTTCCGACACATTAATAATCCAAAGATCTGATCGAGCTCCATACCCCAAATTTAATGAAGGCAAGTTTAATAATCAACCTTGATCCATGTACATCCTCTTTTTCTTTTTCTTTCTTTCTTTTTCACTTCATTTTCAAATAAGTGTTTGCTAAGGGACTAGCAAAGTTAAGTATAGGGGGGTGATGAATACCCATTCATCACTCTTTATTCTTATATTTTAGCTACAAAAACCTATGCAAATGCATGTAGATATGTGTAAATAGGAATAATTAGCAAAAGCATGCATTGTGTAAAACTCTATAATTAGCATGTTTTTGTGCAAAAATAAAAGAATAAAGATCAAAAAGAAAATGAGGGAAATATTTAGAATAAATATTGAGCAACCTAACCCAAGGGAGGGCTCAGCATGGGCCTGACCGCATAAAAACCAAGTAGAGGGAGATAGGGGCTCATGTGTATACATTTATGTAAATAAAATAAAAATGTTTTCCTCACCCAAAAATATGCTTGTAAATACTTGTATATATTTATAAAAGATAAAAACAAAATAAAAAGTTAAAAATCAAAAAGATTAAAAAGACCCCTTCATCATGTACATAGACCATGCCTTTATATATATTTATTTAACCTTATAAATACATAAAGTTATTTTTCCAAACTTTTTGTAAATATTCTCTGTTATATTTTGTAAATAAATAAAATAAAAAGAATCAAAACAAAAATCAAATAAAAATAACAAAATTAAAATTACAAAAACACATTGTACATATACCTTGTATATAGTTGTACATAACTATTTATTTTACCTATGTATATAAACAATAAAAATAGAATAAAAACACCCTTTTATTCCTTATTTTATTCTATAAATAAATAAAATATAAAATAGGAATAAAATTGTACAAAGATAATAATTAAAAATCAAAAATTAAAAACCTACATATTGTATATATACCTATATATAGCTATATATTGTAAATACCTTATTTTTATTTCCAAAAATTAATTAAAAATCACTAAAAAATAGAAAAAAATTAAAAGAAAAATATTTCATGTTTTGACTTTTCCCTAATTCGGCCATTTGTTATTTTTTATTGAATTTCTAAATCTTTTACACGTGGCCTTCACCCATTGGCCCTGGGTATTGTTGACCGCCAGGTCAACTGCCCCCCCCCCCCCCAGAACCACTTCCCACGGGTTAGGCGCCCGACCCGACTTCCCCCTATTTTAGCGCCTAAACCCGATTCACCCTAGCCTAAACCTAGGGTCCGATTCCTTCTTGTTACATCCGAGACCCTCGCCGGAGCCTCCACCTCGAGATCCGCGCTCCAGGATACCCTACCCGACCTCTTCTAGCCAAACCTGCACACATATATAGCTCGAGCTCCGCCACCTTCATTTCCATCATTGGCTCATTCGCTCCATCCCCCGTGACCTCCAGTGCTCGAGCGTGAGTGACAGCTCGCTCCAGGTGCTGTCGCAGCGAGGAGAGGGGCCGGATACCACTGATCCGGCGATTAGCTCCGCCGTAGCTCCGCCACTGGTGCGAGCTCCGAGCCTCGGGCCCAGACGTCCCTCGAGGCTACGACCGGGAGCTTCCCCAGCTCCATCCCAGTCTATTCATCCATCCAGGTACCCCCTAAGCTCCGCCCTTTCCTTTGATTTCAGCTTTCCCCCAATCTTCGCCGTCGTACATTTTCGTCGATTCACCCCGGTTCCGACCACCTCCCGACCATCGGACCCGACCATCACGTTCGCCCTTCCCACGCGCACCTTCTCCGCCCCTCCGTTCAACCCAGCTCGCACAGGAGCTGGGGCTCGGACCCCTTCGTCGTCGCATCGCCGGGGTTCGCCCGCACCGACGCACCGACCACCCCCACATCGCCTAACTGGGTCGAGGCACTTTGCCCTCGACCCGCGAAGCTTCTGAACCGTTTTGCAGGACCAGTGGAGGCCATCTGAGGCCTCTCGACATTCAGACGGGAGCTTCAGCTCCGCCACCCTCGTCGGAGCTCATCCGAGCTCGGCTGGGGCATCGGAGGACGTCAGCAGCTGCGCATCTTCACGCCGGAGCTCCTCCGATCTTCAGGCGCAGCAGAAGAGGCCGGAGGCGCCTTCACGAGGCCGGCGAAGTTCGCCGGCCGTCAGTTCATCCAGCACCCTCGAGAGCCGTCGGATTATCCTCCCGCTCCAGGTGCCATCCTGACCGTTGGTGGCTGGAGCTGTTTTTTGTCGTCAGATCTGAGGCGAACGATCCAGGCCGTCAGATCCACACGTGTCCTGGCCTGGACTGTTGGATCGAGCAGAGCAGCAGCAGCGTCGCGAGCCGCCCCATCCTGGACCGTCCGATCGCCACGTGGCGGCCATCCATCAGCTCCGCTTAATAAAGGGTAAATTACCCTTAGACCCTTATCTTTAGTTTATTTCGTATTAGTCCTGTAAATATTTAAGTATGTTGTGTAGTTTTAGGGTAAATTGCATAGAGGACCTCGAGCTTATTTTATTTGCACTTATACCCCTGTCTGTGTGAGCCACGTGCTTCGTCACGTGTAGTTTTGGGTTATTTGCGATATATGCCCTTGTAGTTCTGGTTGTTCTGAAATGAAAGAAACTTTTTAGTATTTGCATTTATGCCCCTGTGAATGATTTTATTCCGCATGTGTGTTTATTTGTGGGTAAATTGCAACTGAGGTAGTCCTCGGACTTTTGGTACGTGTTACCAATAGGTCCCCGGACCTTATTTTTATTACATATAGGTCCCTGAGTGCCCTAGGCACGCGCCTTGCGCATGTTTTGCTGGGTTAATTGCACCTAGACCCCCAGAACTTTGGGTATTTGCACTGTACCCTCTTGTCATTTTTGAATAAAATATCAAATCACCTCCAAATTCGACAAAAATTTGACACATGGCTCCTGCCATGATGTAGGATTTTTGTGAATTTTTGAGGACATTTTTGATTTCGTTTGTTATTTTTAAAAATTCAAAAACCAACATTTTTGTTACTGTCTAGGTTTAAAAATCACAAAAAAATATAAAAACACCTCTAAAAATTCTACAAAAATTAGGTACTATTTAATTTAGTTGTTTGATTTTCTAGCCAATTTTGGCTATTTTTCATTGCTTAAAAACCTTAAAAACTTAAAAACACCTAAAAACTCATAAAAATTCTATTAAATAATCTAAAAACCCAAAAACAATAATTTTGGTACTTTAATTTTCCTTGTTTTACCTAGTTTACAGGAAAAATACCTCCAGGCCCTTTTGAGGCCCTTAGATATTTTATCTAGGCTTTTGGGCCTGGCTGGACAGTACCTTGCATTTTCGCTACTGTTTGATTTTTAGAAATTAAAATAAATATCAGAAAAATCCCAAAAATTCACCAAAAACATAAAAAAATATAAAACACATAAAAATATTTTTGTTTGAATTTTTGCTTGATTTTTGTTGCATTAAATAAGTTGTTGAAGTGTGCTTATTTGTGTTTCTTTTATTTTCTTTAATCCAAAAAAATCTAAAAATAATTAAAAACCCCTAAAAAAGTATTTTGTCTTTTATTTTATTCATTTTTTTACTACTTCGTAGGCCTTCGGCCAATCCGTGCTCCTCGAGTTCGACCCTGGGTGCTATACCAGGTTAAACATATAGCAGGACCGCTTGCTTTGTTTTGATTGATTTGATTTGTATCGAGTGGTTCGATTTTTCTTGATTGACTTAGCCGAGTGATTGAGGTCGCAACGACCTATTTCTGTACCTTTACCTCTGTCGCTTGGCCGGTCATCAACCACCCGGTCAACTGACCCCCCCAGGACCACTTCTCACGGGTTCGGGCGTCGGACCCCACTTCTCGGATTTATGCCCGCTCGACCCGATCACCAATCCACCAAGCCCCGGGTCCGAATCGTTCCCCTTGCATCCGGCATCCTCGCCGGAGCCGCTCCCTTGGGATCCGCGCGCTCCTGAGCTTGGCCGGACCCCCTCTTCTCGGATCTCCCGCCATATATATAGTCGTCTCCGGTGACCTAATTCTTCCATCTTTGCTCATTCGCGTAGCTTTCCAGTGAGCTCCAGAGAGAGAGCGAGGTGACAGCTCGCCGCCCCACCCTGTTGCAGCGAGGAAGGCCGGCGAATCCACTGATCCGGCGATACCCCCGCCGTAGCTCCGCCACCGGAAGCGAGCTCGAGCCTCGGGACTAGACGACCCTTGAGGCCACGACCGGGAGCTTCCCCAGCTCCAGCACAGTCTCCTCGACCACCCAGGTAGTCCCGTAGCTCCGCCTTTTCATTCGATTTTAGGTTATCCCCAAATCTCGCCGTCGCCGTGTTTCGTCGATTCCGACCACCTTACACCTCCATTCGATCATCGGAATCCATCGTCACCTCTGCCTTCCTCCCGCGCACCTTCTCCATATCCCCATCCAACCCAGCTCGCACAGGAGCTGGGGTTCGAGCTCCTCCGTCCATCCCCTCGCCGGAGCTCGCCCATATCGCCCCACCGGTCACCTCCACGATGCCTAACGGGGTCGAGGCACTTTGCCCTCGACCCGCGAGTCTCCTGGTTTACTTTGTAGGTCATTGCGAGCCCATCTGAGGGCTTGAGTCATCCGGGCCAGGAGCTTCACCTCCTCCGACCTCGCCGGAGCCCTCCAAGGCTCGGCTGGGTCATCGGAGCCTACCATCAGCTGCGGAGCATCATCGCGGAGCTTCTCCGATCTCCAGAGGCAGCAGGGGAGGATACCAGCGCACGCACGAGGCCGGCGAAACTCGCCGGCCAACTGTTCTTCCAGCATCTTCCCCGACCGTTCGATCGTCCTCGACCTCCAGTTCTTATCCTGACCGTCCACTTGAGGAGATCCAGCCACCGTCAGATCTTGGAGAGGCGATCTGGACCGTCCCTTGCACGAGGTTTAGCCACCGAGAGCCGCACCGGTTCGATCCCCCACGTGGCATACCCTCGACCGTCCGATCGCTGCGAGGACCTCAGCGTTGGAGCGCCACCCATTTCCAGCCGTCCATCTACCCACGTGGCGCGCATCCATCGGGCGACTCAATAAAGGGTAATTTACCCTTAGGCCCTTCCTTATCTTTTATTTCGTTTTAGTCCTGTAAATATTTTAGTCAGTTGTTTAGTTTTAGAGTATTTTGCAGGTTGGACCTCGTACTTTAGATATTTGCATTTATGCCCCTACCTGTGTGAGCCACGTGCTTCGTCACGTGTTTTGTTGGTGTATTTGCATTGATGCCCCTGTAGTTCTGGATGTTTATGAATGAATGAAACTTTTTGAATAATTGCATTTATGCCCCTGTGAATGGTTTAATTCCGCATGTGCGTTTATTTGTGGGTAATTTGCAACATAGCCCCTGGACTTTTGGTACGAGTTACCAATAGGTCCTCGGGACTTGTTTTCTTTACAAATAGGTCCCTGAGTGCCCCAGGCACGCGCTTGGCGCGTGATTGGCTGGGTTAATTGCACCTGGACCCCCAGAACTTTGGGTATTTGCATTCCAATCCATATGCACAGTGCCCTCTTGTCATTTTTGAATAAAATATCAAATCACCTCCAAATTCGACAAAAATTTGACACATGGCTCCTGCCATGGTGTAGGATTTTTGTGAATTTTCGAGGACATTTTTGATTTCGTTTGTTATTTTTAAAAATTCAAAAACCTACATTTTCGCTACTGTCTAGATTGAAAATTCACAAAAAAAATATAAAATCCCCTCTAAAAATTCTATAAAAATTAGCTACTGTTTGTCTTGTGTTCTTTTATTTTGTAGCCAATTTTGGCTATTTTTCACCACTTAAAAACCTTAAAAACTTAAAAACCCCTAAAAACCCATAAAAATTCTAATAAATCCATTAAAAATCCAAAAACTATAAATCTGGTACCTGAATTTTCCTTATTTCATCTATTTTCTAGGAAAATTACCTCCAGGCCTTTTTGAGGTCCTTAGGTATTTTATTTGGGGACTTTAGGCTTGGCTGGACAGTACCACTTTGTTTTGTTACTGTTTGATTTTTAGAAATTAAAATAAATATCAGAAAAATCCCAAAAATTCACCAAAAACATAAAAAATTATAAAACACATAAAAATATTTTTGTTTGAATTTTTGCTTGATTTTTGTTGCATTAAATAAATTGTTGAAGTGAGCTTATTTGTGTTTCTTTTATTTTCTTCACTTATTAAAAATCCAAAAAAATATAAAATTAATTAAAAACCACTAAAAACATTTTCCTCTTTTATTTTATTCATTTTTACTACTTCGTAGGCCTTCGGCCAATCCGTGCTCCTTGAGTTCGACCCTGGGTGCTATACCAGGTTAAACACATAGCAGGACCGCTTCTTTGTGCTTGGTTGATTTTATTTGTTTCGAGTGGTTCATTTTTCTTGATCGACACATCCGAGCGATTGAGGTCACGACGACCGATTTAGCTACACCTGATTGCCTTAGTTGCTCGGGGTTTTGTGTCATCAATCACCGCAAACACCTGCTGGAGAAGAGGAGAGGGCACCAGAGGAGCACGAGCATGATCCTAATGCCAAGGAGGAGAATCCGCAAAAGGATGAGGACACAAAATCAAGAGACGGGAGTAATGCCAACTCATCAGATATGGATACTGGCGACTCAGACGGTGATATCACGCCAGATCAGGCGGAGAGCCCGGACGAAAACATTTCTTCCCCTGTTTTAGAGAGTTTTGTAAATAATTCTGAGACTCTCGATGTAAATGTTGATTCTGAGTTGAAAAAAACTCCTGATTTTCTAACTCCTGACTCTATTCCTTTTCCCGATGCTTTATTTGGAAAAGGAAAGAAAAAGACCAAAAATAATCTCGAATCTCCACAGATCGAAAAGTTACTCAAAGATCACATCTTTCTAAAGATCCCTCACCATGTGGCCTTAGATCAATTTCCTACGCTCAAGAATCAATTGAAAAGCAGATGCACCACACGTAGGAAAAAGAGATCCCGAACAGAAAAACATGTTTTGACTAAGGCAACATCATGTGCGATACAGAATAAGCTTCCAAAGAAGAAGAAAGACTCAAGTGCACATTATGTCAGATGCGAGATCGCAAAAGCCGAATTTGATCGCACTCTATTAGATAACGGTTCCTCGATCAATCTGATACCCAATTCCTTACTCGCGAAGCTCGAGTTAGGTCCTCTTTACAAATCCCACGCGATCCTTCAGTTTGCTGATAGATCCGTAAAGAGACCTAAGGGTATACTTAGGAACGTTATCGTAACCGTGCAGGGTCTACAATTTCCAGTGGACTTTACGGTCCTCGATATGAATTGCCATGCACAGTTACACCTTACCCCGATCATTCTCGGGAGGCCTTTTCTAGAGACCGCAAAGGCCCTCTTCGATTATGATACAGGGAAGGTATCTTTTCGCGCCGAGGGTGAAAAGGTACATATAGAGATGGCGAGAGAATCGAACACTTTCAGTGATGCATCTTCAGATTTTCTGAGCTCTTTAGCCTCCTGTGATTACATGGATGAGGTTCGTCTTGATGACATCGAAAGATATCAGGTAGAGACCCAAGAGTGTTTGACAGAGAACGGGTCTGAAACCTCAGGAGGTAATTCTTCCGATGGGACCTTATATTTCAGTTTGGATGATGATGAGCAAAGGGATTAGACTTCTGATGAAATTAAAGCAGATCTTTCAGATTCAGAAACTCTACACAATTCCTCCGTCTCAGATGAATCAGAGTTCTATCTAGCTGACTTATTCTCTTCTGATCATTCTGAGGAGTCGTATGATGTCTTGAACATCTTCTGTAGTCCGACTATAGAGCACATTAAGTTGGTGGATAATCAGAATGCAAACACATCACCTACCGATACAGATCCCCATACAGATACAGATGATGTTTCGGCAGATCCAGATACTACCTTACCAGAACTTAAAACTTTGCCACCAAATATGAAATATGCCTTCCTTGCGGGTTCACATCAACAGTTTCCGGTCATTATCAGCTCAACTTTGACCGATGATCAAGAATCTCGTCTAATGGAGATTCTAGAAAGAAACCGCAAGGCCATTGAGTGGACTGTATCCGATCTCCGCGGGATTAATCCTGCTTTGTGTTCGCATCATATCTATCTCGATCATGACAGCAAACCCTCCAGAGAGTTTCAGCGTAGGCTGAATCCGGTTTTACGAGAAGTTGTCAAGAAAGAGATCACGAAATGGTGAGACGCAGGGTTCATTTATCCCATCTCCAACTCCGAATGGGTTAGCCCATTACATGTTGTCCTGAAGAAATCGGGAATTCAGATGGTGAAAAACGAGAGTGGAGAGGAGATTCCAAAGAGAGTAACCACGTCGTGGCGAGTATGTGTTGATTACAGAAAGCAGAACACCGCGACGAAGAAGGACCACTTCCCTTTGCCTTTCATAGACCAGGTCATAGAACGGTTGGCATGGAAGGGGTACTTCTGTTTCCTTGACGGCTACTCCGGATACAACCAGGTATCAATTGCTCATGAAGACCAGGAGAAAACCACCTTCACTTGTCCGTTTGGCACATATGCCTTTAGACGGATGCCCTTTGGATTGTGCAACGCTCCCGCGACCTTCCAGAGGTGCATGCTTGCTATTTTTGTGGACATGGTCGGTGATTTTCTAGAGGTTTTTATCGATGATTTTTCGGTCTATGGTGAGTCCTTTGACGATTGTTTAGCGCACCTAGACCAGGTTCTAAAAAAATGTTGTGAGGTAGATCTCGTTCTGTCCTGGGAGAAGAGCCATTTTATGGTTATTCACGGGATCGTGTTGGGGCACGTCATCTCCCAGCGAGGCATGGAGGTTGACCCTGCCAAGGTGGACGTCATCAAGAAACTCGAGCCACCATCCAACATCAAACAGTTACAGTCATTTCTGGGGCACGTCAGCTTTTATCGATGGTTTATTCAAGACTTCTCCAAGATTGCCCGACCGTTAACTGAATTGCTAGGCAAAGACATCGAGTTCATTTTAAATGACAAATGTCTTAATGCCTTCCTCACATTGAAAGAAAAGATAATCAGTGCTCCTGTCCTACAGCCGCCTGATTGGTCTCTACCCTTCGAGATCATGACGGATGCATCAGATTTTGCGGTCGGGGCTGTATTAGGGCAGAGGAGGAATGGACTTCCCATAGCTATTCACTATGCCAGCAAGACCTTAGATGATGCTCAGAGAAACTACACAGTGACAGAAAAGGAGATGTTGGCAGTAGTGTTCGCATTAGACAAGTTTCGATCGTATCTGCTTGGCTCAAAGATCACAGTTTACACCGATCACTCAGCTATCAGATTTTTAATGGAAAAGAAGGATGCCAAGGCACGCCTTCTTAGATGGATTCTCTTACTTCAGGAATTCGATTTGGATATCAAAAATAAACCTGGAGTAAAGAATGTGGTAGCTGATCACCTCTCCCGATTGCAGTCAGATCATCCTTCAGATGAGTACACGCTAGAGATTGCAGAGAGATTTCCTGACGAGAGCATCTTTGCGGTTACAGAACTTCCGTGGTATGCAGACATAGTGAACTTTCTGGTCACACAGAAAAGTCCTCAGGGTTGGCCGAAGAACAGAGTTGAGAAACTAGTTTCCGAGGCACGATACTACCATTGAAAGGATCCGATTCTTTTTCGCGAAGGATCGGATTGTGTTTACAGGCGATGTATTCCTCAGGAGGAATATAATAGTGTCCTCACTTTGTGTCATTCTCAAGAATCAGGAGGACATCATTCAGGGAAGAGGACAGCGCAGAAGGTACTACAGAGCGGATTATGGTGGCCGACTCTTACCAGAGATGCTTGCACATTCGTGAAGAATTGTCCAGATTGTCAGAAAGCTGTAGGGACAGTCAGTTCCAGAGATGCAATGCCGATGCGACCCGTTATTATCTGCGAGATCTTTGACGCATGGGGCATAGATTTTATGGGACTGTTCCCTTCTAGCAGCGGCTTTGAGTACATCCTTCTCGCTGTAGACTATGTTAGCAGATGGGTGGAGGCTATACCGGCACGAACCGCAGATAGCAAGACCGTTTGCAAGTTCCTAAGGGAACACATCATTTCGCGGTTCGGGATCCCTCATATTCTTATCTCTGATGGGGGTAGCCATTTCATTAATAAGGAAGTGAAGAAGCTAGTGAAACATTACAGCATCGATCACAGAATAGCTTCTCCTTACCACCCACAGACGAATGGCATGGCTGAAGTCTCGAATAGGGAGGTGAAATCAATTCTCCAGAAACTAGTACGATCGAATAGGAAGAACTGGTCACTTCTTCTAGATCAGTTTCTTTGGGCATATCGTACTGCATATAAGACTCCCTTCGGCACTTCACCATTCAGATTGGTTTATGGAAAGCCGTGCCACTTGCCCGTAGAGATCATGCATAAATCTGAGTGGGCAATTTGAGAAATAGTGATGGATATGCAGAAAGCAGGAGCCAAGAGAAAGATATATCTGAATGAGCTGGTAGAAATTCGAAATCAAGCATACGAGAACACACTCATCTATAAGGACAAAGTGAAGAAATGGCATGATAGACATATTCGGCACAAGAGATTTGTCCCTGGGCAGAAAGTCTGGTTGTTCAATGCAAGGTTGAGAATTTTTCCCGGCAAATTGAAAAGCAAATGGGAAGGACCGTACATAGTCAGAACGGTGCACGACAATGGCAGTATTGCGATATCAGATGTGTCACCTAGTGCAGAGCCGTTCGTGGTTAACGGGCAGATGCTGAAGCACTTCGTAGAAACTACTGATCATCTGGCCCGTACCGAAGTAATCTACTTTGTACAGGAATCATGATCATTCCTTCACTTCTTCCTATACAAATTCTTTTGAACCATTCAGGAGATTCACAACACTTGTATATTCTTCGTAGACCACAATCATCCTCGTTTTTGCTCGTCTTCTAGGCTTAGGATACCAGATCCTAAGTATAGGGGGGACTGATTGCCCACTGATTTACGTTTTATTTTTTGTACTGATTCTTTTGTATAGCCATTCTTTTTAACGAATCACTGGTTCCCAATTTTTGACTACACTCTTTTCTATACTTAGGATGCCTTATCCTAAGTATAGGGGGGACCGAGTGATTTCGATGATTTCGTATTCTTTTCCTTTTGAACTTTCGTTATTTATCCTTTTCATTCAGTCATCCCGTTTTTGCTCTCCCATGATACTTACGATGACCTGATCGTAAGTATAGGGGGGTTGACTGACTTGTGATCGATATCCTTTTTCACCCACTTTTACTTAGCACGAGTTATGTCCTCCTTTTTCTCTTTTGACGCTATGAGGACATAGCTCAAGCTAAGTATAGGGGGGTGCGTATATATTGTATATATACTTTCGGCCATAACTCGTACTTTTATGTATTTTCTATATCTATAAAATCCATAAAAAAAGTGGGTACGGGTTAATTTAAAATCTACTCTCTTATTTATAAAATCCTGGTAAATAAGTAAAAACATGCTTAAAATTTGTAATTAAAACTTGTAATTAAAATTTGTACTTAAAATTTGTACTTAAAATCTGTATAATACTTATTTAAAATTCTATTTAATAGAACATGTATAAAAACCATACAACCCTTGTAAAATACTTTGTAGATAAAATTTGTAAAATACATTAGACACATAACTTGAATAAAATATATCTTGTAAAATTTGTGAATAAAACCTTGTTTATAAAAATCATAAAAAAATTACAAAGTCCTAAAATTCGTAAAAATTACAAAATCCTTAAAATCCATAAAAATGAGTAAAATTCAGAAAATATACTTCACAAAAACATGGTTGCATTTGCATTCGCATTTTTCAGAGTAAGTTTGATTTCCGGAACTAAGGATTGAGTCTAGTCTAAAGGATGGAGCTTGATTACGGCTTTTAAACTCTCGTTGTAAGGAGCCTGACTAGGATCTGGAATTTAGACTCTTCAGGTCTGGTGACTTAAAATCTTTGGGTTCCATAAAACCATATTCGGGAAATCAAGTCATCTGAGTTTAAGTAGACCATTTGGAGTCATCCGTACAACTCTACGCCAGTGAACCAATCTTGAACACATGCACTCTGCACTTAGCTCGACTAGCATAGAGTTCCGAAGGGCAGTACACCTTGGTAGTGCATTCCTATCCTTAGCTTTGCGGCATTGACGTCTAAAGACGGGAGAGATTGGGGTTGCGATAGTTGCTTCGGATGAGGGAAGGATCTGCTGACACAATTTTTCTAAGACCTCAAAAAAATGGACGAACTAAAAAGATTCTATATCCGTCGAGGCACAAAAGATGAATGCAGTGCAAGCAAATTACGAAGTCAAAGCAAAGCAAAAGCCACCAAGTAAGACCAAACTGGTCAAAGCTTCCACCAAATATGCCTGCACATCTTAGTGGAGACTCAGCTACACCGGTTGGGCTTCACAAGGAGATGCGTCTACACTGGTCGCACTCCACTTCTTTTCTCATTCTTCTAACTTCTCCCTATATTCGATTGTGTACATAGCAGAACTGAACTCAGAAGGGAATACCTCCCTCCCCGAGGAAAGAGTAGCGGGATGAGGAAGCCATAGGAGTGTATAGCCGGGATTGACGGTTTCTCCAGTTCTCTAAGCAGGAAGAGCTAAATCAATTCACACACTGTACAAGTTGATTTCAAGGATGATAGAGTTTGCGATATGAATAAGTGAGTCTGAACTAGTCGATGAAGTGATCTTGAGTAAGGATTATGGAACTTGAAGACTGTTGAGGATAAAATCCTAATCCTAGTTAAGATTCCGACAAAATGCTTGTTTCAGGCCCGATCGAGCTCTGTCCTTTGTCTGTATTCATGAATTGGTTTAGGAAAACAAATTCATTCTTTCTTTCTTTCTTTTTCACTTATTTTTTCAAAATAAGTGTTTGCTAAGGGACTAGCAAAGTTTAAGTATAGAGGATTGATGAATCCATGATTCATTACCTTTTCTGTCGCATTTTGTCTTATACCCTTAACAAATACATGTAAATACCCATTAATTCTCATATTTTAATAAAATATCATTCATGTGTAAATAATCACTTTTAACCACTAAAATCATGTAAATAAATAAAGAACCAGAAAAAAGAAACAAAAAGGCAGATGGAATATATGTATATATAAGTAATATGACTTAAAGTATAAATATAGCGGTAAGATATATTTATAACTCAACCCCCGAGACCAAGTCAGCATGGATTGGTCGACAAACCAATAAGTAGGGGGAGATAAGGAAAGAAAACCAAATAAAAATAATTTAACACACAAATACACCTATCATTATTTATCAAATAAATACAAAACTTCAAAGAATTTTAATTATTTCATATGAACATATTCTTCATCAAATCCTTCTCCTAATTATTCATAAAAATGTATGTAAAAATATAAAAATAAGTTAAAAATATTACCCTATATATATGCCAAGAAACCCAGCCTACAAATTGTCAAAATCTCAACTTCCGAACATCATAACTTCCTCATACGAACTCCAATTTCACTCTACTCACCTTTAAAGTTCATAAAATAATAATCTCTAATTAATAAAGATGGTTTCATCGAATTCGGAGTCCGTTTGCAAAAAGTCAGTTTTGGGACCAAAAGACAAAGGGATTTCTGGGCTATTTATTTTATGTAACATACATTATTTATCATTTTATTAATTTTCTAATTTTTAACTTATTTCATGATCTTGCAGTTTCTACAAAAATTATTTCATAATTTTTGGAGACTATTTATTATTTTAATAAAATCAAAAACTACAAAATATAGGTATAAAAGACCTATTTAGATACTAACCCTATTTATTAAAATATGTAAATTAATTCATAAAAATCTATAAAAATTTGTATAAATCTTAATTAATACCCTAATAATTAAGAAAATATAAAATTAATTTTTTACTTATTTATTTATTAAATTAAAAATCTAAAACCTACTTATAGATACATATTTATTAATATAATATTTATATTTTAAATAATACCTATTTTTATTAAAAGTAATTATGCCATAAATTAGAAAATTAATTTATTAACACTTCTTGTATTTATACCTATTTAAAATAATGTAATTAACTATTTTATATCTAATTTATAAGTTATTTTCGGATTTAGACCAACCAGGTGCTGACACTTGTCAGCACCTGGGGTCTTCTTCCCCAAGAAGCCGTTCACCCAGGCTGTTCAACTGGCCATCTTCAAGCTTTTATATCAAGGCCATCTCGAACCTTCTGACCTATCTAGACCCTCCATCTTCTTCCCCTAACCACCCTCTACCTCGCCACCCTTGGATCAAACTTGGAGCCCACGCCAATTCTCCTATATAAAGGCCCCAAGATGCCATAGCCAACTAACTTTCCTAACCACCCAAGAGCCCAGCTCCAGGTTGTTCCGAACCCCCACCTTCCAAACATTATTCCGGCCAATCGAAGGCGGTGACAGCGCCAAGGAGGAGTTCGCGAGGAAGAAGGGACGTCGGAGGATCGTTCCAAGGCATAGCTTCGCCTTGCATCGCCGCCAAGCGCCGCGTAGAGCTCCGGTTGAAGTCGTCGTCGAGCACATCGTCCAGGTAATACACCTTGACATTCCCAAGCTTTTTCGTCCATTTTGTTTCAATTTTCTCTCGATTTTCATGCGTTGATTAGCAACGCTAATCGCCTCTTTAAGAAGCTTAATCATTAGGCTAAATCGCCCTATCGAAATCCCTCTCGATTCATTCACGTTTTGATTTCAAATCAATTTCAAAACATCATCTTCTTCATGCAACTGGATGCTTGGCTGGAACCTTAAGATTTTCTATCATCTTCGAGCTTGTGATTTGTAACCCCCTTGGCCGATTCCACACGAATCGAGCAGACTATGGTGTTATTTGCAGATCAAAGTTAGTCGCGAGACATTGATTCGCCACTGGAAACATTCGATTGCCATCAGAAATCATCTTCAAATATGGGTCGCTAGTTCTGAACCTCCTCCTGGTGGACGAAACCACCATCTTCATCGCGACGCCACCGCCGCTCGGAGCAGCGCCAGCCCCATCTCTTCCACGGGCGAGCTCGAGAGGTGGCGGAGACACCCCTCTGGCCCCGCCGGAGCGCTCAAACCTTCGTCGGACGGCCGGGATAATTCGGGGAAGAAGACGCGTCTGCCATCAGCTCCAACCGCTCAAGAACACCAGTCGTATAGGCTTGCGACACGTGGCTGAATCTGAAGCGTCCGATCCGCGCGTGGAAGATCTAATCTCAGCCGCAGAAACCCAACCGGTGGGAAAATTGCATACTAAATCCAGCCAACTTCCAGAGATTTCACTCTGCCTCTAGAGTTTTCGCTATTTGCATTTAGGTCCCTCCGTAGGGACCTAAATGTAAAGATTTATTATTTTTCATACAAAACAATCCCTGCAAGGACCCTTCTGTAAAACAAATTACATAGTTTTTTTACGCTTATGCCCATGGGCTGTAGGGGTTGTTTCTTCTTCTTGAGACCTCGGATTTCAACGATTTCTTGAGGGTAGTTACATAACTACCCCAGCTACTTAGTATAAAATTTTCGCGGCTTTTTGATGAGTTTTCGACGTGTTTTGATTTCATCGAAAGCCGTCTTGTTTTGATTTGTTTTCTTGTGTAGTTCGAGCTCGCAGCTTGAATCCCGTTCACCCTACTATATAGTATCACCTAGATATTATTCACCTATTATATAATAAATAAATCTTTTGAAAAATATCCCTTTTGAAAATTAAATAAAAATTTGAAAATAATAAAATAAAAAATAAAAATAAAAATCAATAAAAAAGAGGTGTTTTGACTTGACCACATAGAGAAGAATTAAAAAATAAGATTACGAATAGAAAAATCTAGGGAATTTATTCTACCTCCTTGAGTTCGACCCAGGAACACTTGCCTGGTTAAATATTAGTGAAAGGTTTTCCGACAAGAAAACCGTATTTGTTTGATAGGTTTAAGAATCGATTTTCGTTTCGCGGCTTTCGCCTACAACCGACTGCTTACTTCTTTCTTCAATAAAAAGAAAGCCGCGAAACTCGATTTTTAGCCCTCATCACCCACCCTGCCAAGCATTGCTCCTGAACCTGATTTGTCGGGAGGAGGAGGGGTGGACCGAGACCGGACCCTTGGATTGGAGGCTGGTGGTCGACTAGCCGTTCTTTCGAGTAGAACTGCTGCTTAGGAACTCGGTTTTCCGCCTGCACCATTTAGGTAGTTTATTTTCAGTCTTTAAATTCTGCACGGATCATTTTGCATGTTGACTGCTGGAGTCAGGTACGCATCTCTTACTCTGCATGCATCATTGATTTTATCATGCATCGGCTTTTTCAACTTCTCCCCCCTGATTTTTGGACTTAATAACCAGGAGAACCGAAAAATTCGTTAGACGTTTGCTTTTTATTTTGAAAAATACCTAAAAAGAAAAAAACAATAAACTCGGGACTGCTAATCACACTTGATCTAAAAGACACCACATTGAAAATTTGTCTTGGGGAGAGTAACCCCCTCCTTGTTTGGTTTGGATGAGCGAGAGAGTGACCCGTCCCTTAGGCTAGAGCCAATATCTGGTTCTCTCGACTGATTACCAGCTTTCTGTATGGGACATTCGGTTGAGAAATATCAGGATTCCTATTAGCTCACGTAATTGCTCTGATAGACTGAATGATCACCTAAAATAAAATCGATAAGATAATTGACCGATCCCTTTCGGTCTTCAGCTCGCGTGCGTAGGTGTATTGGGGGTTTGCTTTTTCATCTTGTGTGATTTCCAGATCCCTTCTAGTTCCCCCCATCTTCTTCGCTCCTTCTGACCACCACCCACCCTCCCTTTAGTCTTCTTCTTCTACTTCACCCCTAGATGATGGATCCCTCTCACTTCGAGCCGACTCTTACGGCTTTTTCTTCACCATCTGACCATCAGTCCAGTCCACCTTTTACGGAGGTTGGATCTCCGACCTACCTCCCGCTCCCTCCCTCCCATTCATCTCACTACTCTGGGCATGCTGCGCTAGACGTCCGCGGATATCAGATTGAGCATATGCGAGACCCGGACGAGGCCATTGCTGAGTTGAGCGTGCACTCCGTTCGTGATTAGAGAGAGTAGTAGAGATCAGCAGATAGATCCTATCCCAAACTGGTGGAGGAGCAGATAGCACATGGAGCTCAGTCAGCTTCTACACTAGGTTCATTTGTTTTGGATTTGGATTACATTCAGCGACTGCCGACATTTTCAGGGGAGGCGCACGAGGAGCCGTATCTTCACCTGTCCGCATTCGAGGAGTTTTGCAGAGCACAGAGATATTCAGACATCACTGCAGACGAGCTGATGAGGAGGACCTTCCCATTCACACTTCAGCTAAAAGCCATGCGATGGCACAGACAATTGGGGAGGACATTTGATACGTGGGGAGAGCTACGCCGAGAGTTCATACAGAGATACTTCCCCCCATGTAGAGCAGAGTTGATGCGGTCTTTGATCACCGACTTTTCAGTTGACCCCCAGGAGCCACTGCATGAGGCATGGCCGAGGTTTCTTGACCTCTTGAGGAGATTTCCAGACCACGATCTTCCACTGACAGACCTGATTGAGATCTCCATGCGAGGGATGATCGCAGAGCATATAACACTGGTGATTACCACATGTGGTGGTTCACACCGCAGTTCCGACATTAACCTACTGGATACCATCTCGAGCTTACTTTCACAGAGATCTTCTTCACAAGATACCGTAGTCGGGACAACACATGCGGACGATGCAGTACCAGTGTGGTGTGTCACATTACATGAGGAGACAACTTTTACACACCCGCCCGAGGACTTGGATGATGCACTGCCACTGACAGAGGAGATGACTGTGATAGCAGAGGTTCGGACACAGAGTCTACTCGAGTTCCCATTGGTCTTCCACCTAGAGTTCGAGGCAGCCCCAGAGTTTCCAGTCGACGAGTCATGGATATCAGACCTTCTGATACTCCAGGAACAGGAGGAGCCCCCACTACTACAGACATTGTCTCAGCCACTTCAGATTCTAGTCCCAGAGGAATCAGCCACTTTTCTGCAGAGATACTTCTCGGATATCGACAGATAGTAGGACTCAGCCCAGCAGCCGCAGTTCGATGCGGGACACCACTTTGAGAGTACAGACACAGACAGTCCCGTATTCGAGCCTTTTGTCCTCCACTTTTGACGAGACAGACACACATGTTGAGGACATGTTGGCAGCCAGCATTGCCGCAGAGCAAGGATCAGCCGTAGACATAGTGCCAGCCTCCGCAGTGTTGACCAGTACCTACTCCTGCTTCCAGATTACTGACACTTACACTTCAGATGATGATGCAACCTGGTGCACCGATAGGTTACTTGACAGCAGCGCAGATGCCCATCTAGATCTTGATCCTCTCATACTCACTCCTGATCTTGCATTTCTCCCCGAGGGTTATCTGCGGGAGGATGCCACACTCGATGTGTACTCATTTTTCACCTTCTGAGAGTGTTTCTGATCTGGCGGAACACGAAATCGAGTCTTCTGATCTACCTGATTCTGAGTTTTCTCACCACGACGACCCTCGTGAGGATGAGCCCACCCTGGAGATATTCGATTATCTGCCTGATTTTCTTCTATTTCATGCATCGGATATCACTCTTTTTAGAGAGTCCCCTGATCTTGACTGTCCACACCTTTTTGAGACATTGATTGACGTGGAGGATTCCATGACCGATCCATCCTTCTCCACGTTTGACTTCATCGGCTCTAAACTTTCACTCCAGTCTGACCCAGAGCCGACGATTTCTTTTGTGCTACCGGATCCCGATCACTTACTTCCATATCCATGGACGGTAGCAGACGCCCGCTTGATTGCGTACCTGGGTGTCTTACTTTACACTTTAGAGTTCGTCGTTGTTCTCATACCGAGACTGCGACGACAGTACGGCATTCGACTTACCGATGCCATCCTAAACCTGGATACCGCTTTATCCTAGCCTTTGCGTCCAGCTAGGGGCGTAAAATCTAGCGCTTGTTGAGAGGCACATCAACATTGTACTATTTTGTATATACGTGTTTTGTCTTAATTGATCGTTCTTTCTTCCATTCTTGTTTTCACCCCAGGTCTCACATAGGATTATCTTTGCTATACTTAGGATATACCTCATCCTAAGTATAGGGGGGTGGAAACACCGGGTTGCTCTTCGTTCTGTTTCATCACTTATGTCGTTGCCTATACTTAAGGATTCTTCACCTTAAGTATAGGGGGAGTGATGCCCCTCCCTCTTGTATATATTCATTGATTTTCTTCGTGTCTTGCTACCCATGTTTTGTTGCCTATACTTAGGGATATTTTACCCTAAGTATAGGGGGGTAGACCCTGTACATTCTCCACTCGGTTTTCCCTTTATATACAGCCTGCTATACTTAGGATTATTTGATCCTAAGTATAGGGGGAAAAGCCGAGATCCTCTTGATTTTTTATTCATTCATTCGTCTTTGTATAAATCCTTCCTTTTCACTTCCCTATACTAAGCACGAGTTATGTCTTCTTCATCGCTCTTGACTCTGAGGACATCATTCAAGCTAAGTATAAGGGGGTGTGTATATATTTCATATATACTTTAACCATAACTCATACTTTGTGTGAGTGTGTAAATAAATAAAATGGCTAAACACTAAAAAAATCCATAAAAATTAAAAAATTTTCCCAGTAATTAATCATTCTTTTATTTGCACATACATAGCTATTGTACAAATTATTTTTGTAAAAATGTTTTCAAAAACTTTTTATGTAAAGTTTGTGTAAATATGTGCATATCAAAACTATGTATATAGTACAAAATTTTTCCAAAATGTTTTGAAAATCAAAAGTTTGCAAAAACCATGTGTAAATTTGTGTAAATATTTTACAAAACTTGCATTCATGCATCCATCCATGATTTCAAAACATTTTTTTTGCATTTGTGAAAATTTTGTGTAAATAGCATCCTTGTATATATGTGTATAGTTTTTTTCCGGATTATAGTTGACATTTAAACTGGTCTAGAATTAAATTGGGAAATGGAGCTTGATTAAGATCTTAATCCACCTAATCATAAGAAGAACCTTATAGGGCTTAGGGTTAAGGCTTTTCAGGTCCATTGTGACTTAATTCTTTGAGTCCACTAGGCTATGATCACATGTCATCTCAATGAGCCTAAGTAGAGCACTTAACAACACACACATGACTCATATAGACAATGGCTTGACTTGGACCAGCACTTTACACCGAGCTCTCTACGGATGAGGTGGTGAGGAGGCATTCTTCCTTGACTTGGGGTAGCATATGAGGGTAGTACTTCTAGGCGGAACCTCTCTTCATCTTTTAGTGAAGGAAGTGCATTTCAACTTGGTCTGGTTGCCATGAGGTCTAATGACATGAGTTGTGGGTTGCAATAATGCTTCACAAGAGGGATAGTCTACTGGCTCCAGAGGAAAAACTCCTTATGTATATATGTTGCACATGTATATGTTGTATAGATGCATTTGAAAAAAAATGCAAAAAGAAAATAACTCCAAAAAAGTGATGGGTCTGATAGAAAATGATAATCCCACCGGAGTATGTATATAGTGCAATAAGCAAAGCTTGAGACTTATGGATTCACCTTATGTAGCTTGCAGCAGGGAGACTTAGCTACATTGGTTGAGCTCCCAAGGATACATGGCTACACTGGCCATGGTCCATTCTCTTCTTCCCCCTCTTATTGAGCCGGTTGAACTTGAACTTAAAAGGGAATAGCCCGCTCCTCGAGGAAAGAGTGGCCAGACTAGGGTCATAGAGTTAATTGTTGGGGAGGGTTGTCAAGTTACTACTTCTGAGGTGGAGAGCTATACCTCACTTACACAGTACAAGGAAAGATTCATAGTCTTTAGGGTTTGTGTATGATGACTTGTTCTGATCTGGATTATTGAGGAGTCTTGATTATAGATTAGTGGATCTTAGAGGTTGTTAAGTATTAAACTTAAGTCCAAATAAGGTTCCAACACATTAATAATCCAAAGATCTGATCGAGCTCCATATTTCAATTTAATGAAGGCAAGTTTAATAATCAACCTAGATCCATGCATTTTCTCCTTTTCTTTCTATTTCTTTTTCTTTTTCACTTCTTTTTCAAATAAGTGTTTGCTAAGGGACTAGCAAAGTTAAGTATAGGGGGGTGATGAATACCCATTCATCACTCTTTATTCTTTTATTTTAGCTACAAAACCTTTGCCAAACACATATAGATTTATGTAAATAAGAATAATTAGCATTTGGCATGCATTGTGTAAATATTCATTTTTAGCATGTTTTTGTGCATAAATAAAAGAATAAAGAAACAAAAGAAAAAGATGGAGATATTTAGAATAAATAATGAGCGACCTAATCCCAAGGGAGGGCTCAGCATGGGCCTGACCGCATAAAAACCCAAGTAGAGAGAGATAAGGAAGCTCATGTGTGTACATATATACCTATAAATAAATAAAAATATTTTCCTCTAAATAAAAATAAAAATGGGTTGTGTTTATATGTATATATTTGTAAAGATAAAATAAAAATGAGAAAATTAAAAAGAAAATAAAAATGCCTTCACCCTTGTATATTCACCATGTACATAGAACCCTTTACCTATTTATTTATCCCTATAAATAAATAAATAAATAAATATCCCATAAAATATGTATATATTCCTTATCCCATAATGTAAATAAATAAAATTAAAATCAGAAAAATAAAAATAAAATAAAAAGAAATAAAAATAAAAATCAACACCAATATTGTACATATACCATATGTGTATATAAAATAAAAGTAATTATTTTACCCTTGTACATAAACAATAAAAAAATAAAAATAAAAAATTATTCCAAATTTTATTCTATATATAAATAAAATATAAATTTGGAATAAAAATGTATAAAAATAACTAATTAAAAATCAAAAATACAATATTATATATACCTATGTATATATACTATATTGTAAATACCTATTTTTTATTTCAAAAAAATAAATAAAAATCACAAAAAAATAGTTTATAAATAAAATAAACATTTTTTTATGTTTTAACTTTTTCCAAAATCGACCATTTACTATTTTAAAATGAATTTCCAATTATTTATTACATGGCTGCATCCCATTGGTCCACGGGGGATGTTGACCCCCCGGTCAACTTCCCCCCCAGGACCACAACCCCGCGGATCTGCGCCCGACCTGCCTCTTCTCCCAATTACTATGCCTCGATCCAACTGCCAAAACCTGTAACTCTGGGTCCTAATCCATCATTGACCATCCTAGATCCACGCCCAGTGGTTAGCATCGGGGTCCATGCTCTGATTTCCACGCCCGACTCCCCTTTAGCCGGACCCCTAGTACTATATAGCTTCAGCTCCGGTCGCATTTTCATGCATCTTTGGCTCCACCCTTTCCATCCCAGGACCTCCATTGCCTTCACCTGAGTGACAGCGAGCTGAGGGTAGTGTCGCAGTGAGGAGGGAGTGTCCAGCCATTGATCCGGCTGCTCTTCGCCGCCATGTGCTGCCCATGCGTAGCGCTCGAGCCTCAGGCATCGACGGCCCTCGAGGCGAGGACCCAGAGCTTCAGCAGCTCACCCACAGTCGACTCCGATCATCCGGTAAGCCTAGTTCCTCGTAGTTTTCGCTAATTTCAAGTTACGCCCAAATCCCTTATTCGCCTTCGACCATCGATTCCGGCCATCACATCTACCCATTTCGGCAATCGAGCCGACCATCATCTCCGCCCTTCTTCCCTGCACGTTCTTCGCCCCTTCATCCAACTCAGTTTGTAACGGAACAGGGATTCGAGCTCCTTCGCCATCGCATCACCGGAACTCCTCGGCCTCGATGCATCGTTCACCCACCTCGCCTCTAACCGGGTCGAGGCATTTTGCCCTTGACCCATGAGTCTTGTTGTGCAGCTTTGCAGGTCAGAGGTGGACCATCTGAGGTCCTCCACGTTCAGCACAGGAGCCTAAGCTCCGCCTTCGTCGCTGGATCTCTTCGGAGCCTCCTAGCGTCATCGGAGGAGCCCTACCAACGCGGGAGGCCTTAGCGATCATTTTCCACCTATCAGCAGCCTATGAGGAGGTCCAGCGCACTCACATTCCTCCGGCGAAGCTCGCCGGTGAGGAGTTCTTCCAGGACCCTCCTCTGTCGTTCGTTCGACCACGGAGGCCCAGATCTGTTGTGGACTGTTCGATCAGGGCCAAGAAGAGGCCTAGCAGCCACCGTCGATCCGACACGTGGCCCCTTCTCAGCCCTCCATCCAGCGAGGGTTAGCGCCGACGTCACCAGCCGTCTGATCAGCCACGTGGCGCCATCCCAGCACATCTGCGAATAAAGGGTAATTTACCCTTAGGCCCTTTACCTTTTTGTTTTTATTAAATAGTCCTGTAAATATTTTCGTAGTTCATTTTTTTGGTAAAATTGCATAGAGGACCTGTTAGTTTAGTTTAATTGCACTTCTACCCCTGTGTATTGTGGACACGTGCTTGGTCACGTGAATCTTTGGTGGTTTTGCATATCTGGGCATGTAGTTTGTACATGTTATGGAATGAAATATATTTTTGGATATTTGCACTTATGCCCCTATGAGTGTTGTTAATTCTGCATGTGCTGAATATCGTGGGCTTTTTACAACTTAGCCCTTGAACTTTTAGCACCTGTTGCTAATAAGTCTAGGAACTTAAGTTATTTGCATATAGGTCCCTGAGTGCCCAGGACACGTGCTTTGCACGTGAGATCTTGGACTTTTTGCACCAGGACCCCCTGGATTTCTGACTTTCTTACTCTGAGGCCCCCGGAAGGTATTGTTATTACGATCAGGTCCCTGTGCATTGTGGGCTCTTGGTTGTTTTACATAAAATATCAATTCTCATCCAAATTAAGTGAAATTTTGATATGTGGCTGCTGTCACTGTGTAGAATTTTCACTAATTTTTGGGAAAATTTTCGAGCCCTTTTACTATTTTAAAAATTCAAAAACACCTCTTTTTCTGTCTGTTCATATTTAAAATTCACAAAAAATATTACAACCTCCTTAAAAAATCTAAAAAATTCATATTTTTGTGTTGTGGTGTGCTTGATTTTTCTCACCAATTTTGGTCATTTTTGGATTTAATGAAATTATAAAAATTGAAAAACCTTGAAAACCATAGAAAAATTCTAATAAATCATAGAAAATCTTAAAAATAATAAATCTTTTTCCTGATTGTCCCTTGTTGTTCATACTTCACAGGAAAAATACCTTCAGCCTTGATCAGACCATTTAGTATTTTTAAATGGTCTTAGAAGCCTAATTGGACAGTTTTCTGTTATTTATACCTTACTTCATTTTTAGAAAAATCCCTAAAAAGCATAAAATCCTGAAAAATTCACTAAAAACAGTAAAAAATATAAAAATTCTAAAAATATTTTTGTTTGAATTTTTAGAGCATTTTAGGGTAATTAAATAATTGTTGATAGTTGCTTTTTTATTGTTTTCCCATTTTCTTCATAATTAAAAATTCCAAAAAATATAAAAATATTAAAAATCCACCAAAAATAATTTGTTTTTATTTGTTTTTATTTTAGACTACTTCGTGCGCTGCAAGGCCTTCTCGTGCTCCTCGAGTTCGACCCTGGGTGCTATACCAGGTTAATATCATTGCAGGACCGCTATCTTGATTTTCCTTGATTTTTATCCATATTTGGTGGTCTAATAATTTTTCTTGATTGAGCTCTGAGTCCGGAGTGACTGAGGTCACAATGAACGCATTGATTCATCCTACCTTAGTCACGGATTCGCTCATCACCCGGGTACCCACTTCTTGGCGGGTCTACGTAGATTACAGACGACTCAACCAGGCCACCAAGAAGGATCATTTCCCCCTGCCCTTTATTGATCAGATCATTGTGAGACTAGAAGGGAAGAGCCATTACTGTTTTCTGGATGAGTACTCCGGCTATAATCAGGTGGTCATCGCGCTGGAGGACCAGGACAAGACCACCTTCACTTGTCCCTTCGGGACATATGCTTTCAGACGCTTGCCATTTGGATTGTGCAATGCTCCGACGACATTCCAGAGATGTATGTTGTCCATCTTTTCGGACATGGTGGGGGAGTGCTTGGAGATCTTCATGGATGATTTCTCGGTCTACGGCGACGGATTCGGTTCTTGTCCTGACTGCCTAGACCGAATCCTTTAGCGATGCATTGAGGTTCACCTGGTGTTGTCTTGGGAGAAGAGTCACTTCATGGTGACTCAGGGGACGGTGCGTGGCCACATCATCTTCAACATGGGCATGGAGGTTGATCCGACCAAGGTAGATGTCATTAGAAAACTCAATCCACCGTCCAACTTACGGCAGTTACGGTCTTTTCTGGGGAACGACGGTTTCTATAGGCCTTTCATTCATGATTTTAGTAGGATTGCCCGACCGCTGACTGATCTGCTGATGAAAGACACCGAGTTCCTTGTCGATGACAAGTGTCTATCGTCGTTTGAGACTCTCAAGAGTCGTGTTGTAGAGGCTCATGTTCTCCAGCCACCCGATTGGTCTCTCCCATTCGAGATCATGACAGATGCCTCCGATTTTGCTGTAGGGGTCGTGCTGGGATAGAGGAGGGATGGATTCCCATTTGCTATTCACTACGTTAGCCGTACATTGGATGCCGCGCAGCGGAACTATACCATCACTGAGAAGGAGATGCTAGCTGTAGTTTTCTCCCTAGATAAGTTCAGATCTTACATCATTGGATCTAGAGTGACCATCTACACTGATCATACCACCATCAGGTACCTCATGGAAAAGAAGGATGCCAAAGCCAAATTGACCAGATGGATCCTTCTACTCTAGGAGTTTGATATAGAGATTAAGGTAAGCCTGGAGTCAAGAATATGGTGGTGGATCATCTCTCTCGATTAGAGCATCTTGAGGATTCTGAGCAGATTGAGCCTATTTGTGAGACCTTCCCAGATGAGGCGATCTTTGTTATCGCCTCTCTTTCGTGGTATGCCGATATTGTGAACTTTCTTGTTGCCAAGAAAGTCCCACAGGATTGGCCCAGGCAGAAACTTGAGACCTTCCTCGCGAAGGCCACGTTTTACCATTAGGAGGATCCCGTCCTTTACCATGAGGGAGGGGATAGCGTCTGCCGTAGGTGTATTCCTCAGGAGGAGCACCACAATGTCCTCATTTACTTCCACAAGCTTGAGGCAGGAGGACATCACTCTAGGAGAAGAATGGCACAAAAAGTGCTCCAATTCGGCCTATGATGGCCTACCCTCTTCAAGGACTCTGATGAGTTCGTGAAGAGGTGCATTGACTGTCAGAGAATGGGCACTTGTGGATAGCGTGATATAATGTCTATACAGCCCATTCACTTCTGTGAGGTTTTTGACGCATGGGGCATCGATTTCATAGGTCCATTCCCTAGGAGTCAGGAATTCGAGTACATTTTGTTGGCTGTGGATTATGTGAGTCGTTGGGTTGAGGCCATCCCCGCCCCAACCGCAGATGCTAGGACTGTTTGCCGATTTTTAAGGAAGCATATCATTTCACGTTTCGGGGTACCTCGAGTGTTGATATCTGACGGGGGTCTCATTTCGTCAACGACAAGGTAAAGGCCCTTGCTAGCGAGTTCAGCATAGACCATCGAGTTGCCACTCCATACCACAACGAATGGTCTTGTTGAAGTGTCGAACAGGGAGATCAAGACTATATTGCAGAAAGTCGTCCACCTTGACCGAAAGGATTGTTCACAGTTTTTGGGCTCGGTCTTGTGGGTGTATAGGACGTATTTCAAGACTCCTTTGGGTATATCTCCCTTTCACCTCGTTTATGGCAAGTCGTGCCATTTACCTGTGGAGCTGAGACATAGGTCACTTTGGGTTGTTACAGATATACTTTTGGATCCAGAGAGTGTAGGAGATCAGAGGAGGGCATAATTAGCATCCTTGGAGGAGCTTCGTGATACTTCCTTTTCAAACAACCTACATTATAAGGAGAGTGTGAAGGAATGGCATGATTCTCATATCAACCACAAGCATTTTGAGCCAGGACAAAGAGTATGGTTGTTTGATGCTCGGCTTCGATTATTTTCAGGGAAGCTAAAGAGCAAATGGAAGGGACTGTATTTGGTTAGAAAGGTACGTGACAATGGGAGTATTGATATATCTGAGTTGTCTTCTGATGTTACCTTTCGAGTGAACGGCCAGCAGCTCAAGCCATATCTAGATCATGAGCCGCAGGTCATTGATGTTGCCCTGATTCACTTTACGTGAGCTGTGGTCTCTTGACCCACATCTATTGCATCTCACGCCTGATTATCACTATTCTTCCGACTTGTATAGATCCAGTTGTCCATATCACTCTATTCTTTAGTCCCACACCCCTTTTCTCATCTCATGATTATGCTATACTTAGGGTGTACTTTACCCTATGTATAGGGGGGTGTAGGACTCTCGGGTATTCTATTGATTCTTTCTACCTTTGTTTTGCTGCCTATACTTAGAAATATTTTACCCTAAGTATAGGGGAGGTAGACCCTGTACATTCTTCACTCGGCTTTCCCTTCGCGTACAGAAAGCTATACTTAGAATTATTTGATCCTAAGTATAGGGGGAAATGATGAGATCCTCTTGGATTTCTATTCTTCTCATTCGTCTTTGTATATAGCCTTCCTTTTCACTTCCCTATACTAAGCACAAGTTATGTCTCCTTCATCGCTCTTGACTCTGAGGACATCGTTCGAGCTAAGTATAGGGGGGTGTGTATATATTCCATATATACTTTAGCCATAACTCGTACTTTGTGTGAGTGTGTTAATAAATAAAAATGACTAAAAACTTAAAAATCCATAAAAATTTAACATTTTTCCTTGTAAATAAAATTCTTTTATTACACATACATAGCTGGTGTACAAATTATTTTTGTAAAAATGTTTGTAAAAATCTTTTGTGTAAATAGTGTGTAAATATTTTCATATCAAAATTATGTATATAGTATAAAATTTTTCTAAAATATTTTGAAAATCAAAAGTTTGCAAAAACCTTGTGTAAATTTTTGTACATATTTAGCAAAACTTGCATTCATGCATACATCCATTTTTTGAAAACATTTTTCAAAAATTTTGCACATGTGTAAATATTGTGTAAATTGCATCTTTGAATACCCATTCATCACTCTTTATTCTTTTATTTTAGCTAAAAACCTGTGCAAAACACCATGTAGATATGTGTAAATAGAATAAATTACCAACATGCATGCATTATGTATATTGATAATTAGCATGTTTTCGTGCAAAAATAAAAGAATAAAAGAAAAAGAGGCAAATATTTAGAATAAATATTGAGTGTCCTAATCCCAAGGGAGGGCACAGCATGGGTCTGACCGTAAAAGAAACCAAGTAGAGAGAGATAGGGTGGCTCAATACACTGTACATAACCCTATGTATATAAATAATTTTATTTTCCTATAAATAAAAATATTTTTTTTTAATTTAAACATATTTATAAAAAAAATAAAATAAAAATCAGAAAAATAAAATAAAAATAATAAAAATTCATTTTCCACTTTGTATATATACCATGTACATATGTATATAAACCTATTTATTTAGCTAATGTAAATAAATCATAAAAATGAAATAAAAATACCTTTCGATTCTAAATTGTATGTTATTAATAAATAAACTATAAAATTGGAAAAATATATAAAAAAATTAAAAATAAAAATAAAAAATACATATGTGTATATACCTGCATATAATAATAATATAATGTAAATACATAAATTCTTTTTCAAATAATAATAATATAATGTAAATAATAATAATATAATGTAAATACATATGTAAATACATATAGTAATAATATAATGTAAATACATAAAAATTATTTGAAAATAAATAAACATTTTTAATGTTTTAACTTTTTCGAAATAAAATCATTTAATAATTTTAATTGCATTTCCAAATATTTAATAAGTGGAGCATTCTGATTGGTCCATGGGGGATTGTTGACCCTCGGTCAACTCTCCCCCCAGGACCACCAGACGCGGATCATTCGCCCCGACCCGACTTCGCTTAATTTTCGCGACTCGATTGATGAATACCCATTCATCACTCTTTATTCTTATATTTTAGCTACAAAAACCTTTGCAAATACATGTAGATAGGTGTAAATACAAATAATTAGCAAAAGGCATGCATTGTGTAAAAACTAATAATTAGCATGTTTTTGTGCTAAAATAAAAGAATAAAGAATAAAAAGAAAAAGAGGGAAATATTTAGAATAAATATTGAGCGACCTAATCCCAAGGGAGGGCTCAGCATGGGCCTGACCGCATAAAAGCCAAAGAAGAGGGAGATAGGGGCTCATGTGTGTAAATAAACCTGTAAATATAATAAAAGTATTTTCCTCTAAAAATAGAATAAAAGTGGCTTGTACATATTTTTATATATTGTATAAATATTTATAATTATAAAAATCAAAACAAAAATACAAAGATTAAAAAGAAAACAAAAACATCCAATTGTGCATATTCATCATGTGTATAGTCCACTCTCTTATTTATTTTACTTTGTAAATAAATAAAATTAATTTCCAAAAATTTTGTAAATATTCTATCTTCTATATTGTAAATAAATAAAATAAAAATAACAAAAAAATGAAAACAAAATAAAAAGAACAAAATTAAAAAAACCTAAAAATACTTTGTAAATATACCATGTATATACATGTACATATATATTTATTTCACCTATGTGTATAAATAATAAAAATAAAATAAAAATATCTTTTTATTCCTTATTTTATGCTATAAATAAATAAAATATAAAATGGGAATAAAATTGTATAAAAATAACAAATTAAAAATCAAAAATAAAAATAATATATTATACATATACCTATATATAGCCCTATTATGTAAATACTTTATTTTTATTCTGAAAAATTAATTAAAATCCACAAAAAATAGAAAAAAAATAAAATAAATATTTTTCATGTTTTAAGTTCGGGCATTTACTATTTTAAAATAAATTAACAAATAATTGGACCTTGGCGGATTCTGATTGGTCCACGGGGGTTTGTTGACCCCGGTCAACTTCCCCCGCGGACCCTCTTCACCTCGGATCTGGGTGACCGACTCGACTTCTCGATTTATTTCCCACTCGATCCGTCAACCATTTCACCTAACCTCGGGCTCTGATTGATCAGCACACATCCGAGACCCTCGCCCGGGGTGGGTTCTAGGGATCCGAGCTCCATTTTCCATTGCCCGACCCTTTCTTCTCGGATCCCTGAGCATATAAAGTCACAGCTCCGGCGACCTTTTCATGCTTCTTTGGACCTCCTGCTCGCTGCCAAGGAGCTCCTCCGGAGTGCCTGAGTGACAGCCCCATGCTTTGGAGTGGAAGCGAGGCTCGAGTATCCCAGGAGACCACTGATCTAGTGGCTCAGCTGCCGTGCGCCGCCGCGAGCGCGCCCAGCCTCGAGGAGACGACGCCCCCTTGCAGGCAATGACCCAGGAGCTCCCCGAGCTCCAGCCCAGTCGACCGCCTCCATCAGGTACCCTCTTTAGGCCTTAGAGTAGCTTAGTTTAGGATTTTTCGTTTCCGTTAGCCGTAGCTCCGCCAGCTCCGCCCTTCGTCTCCGTCCATCCATTTGGCCATCCGACACCGCCACCACATCCACCAGACTCCTCTCCACCTTCTCCGACCTCCCATTCCCCCTGGCTCGCCCCAGAGCAGGGATATCGGCTCCCACCCTCCGCCGCTCGCCGGAGAGCCCTCATACCGCCTCATCCTTCACATCCCGCTTGTTCTGACGGGTCGAGGCAGTTTGCCCTCGACCCCGTGTTTTGCTTGTGCAGGTCAGATCGTCTTAAGGACCTCATCTGGAGGTCCAAGGGTTCGAGCACAGCAGCTCCAGGTCATCTGCTTCGCCGGAGCTCTCCAGAGCTTCCCGCCATCATCGGAGCTTGCCAGCAGACGCGGAAGGCTCCCACGCTTCTTCTCAGCCTTCCAGCAGCCGACGAGGAGCCCCCGCACTCGAGTTTTGGGCCGGTGAAGTTCGCCGGCCGATAGTTCTTCTAGGACCTCCTCGCACCGTTAGATCAGCCTCCCGCTCCAGTTCGTATCCGCACCGACCATCCAGGAGCGTCTCCACCGTCAGATCTGTAGGAGGACTGAACGGGACCACACGATCGGAGGAAGAGGCACCAGCAAGTCTCCACCGTCAGATCCCCACGTGTCCTCTTCTCCTCCGTCGATCCACCGAGGGTTCAACCACGACCTACGAGGACCGTTAGATCTCCACGTGGAGGACTCTCACCCGTTCGATCAGGCCAGCATCTCAAGGTTAAAGGCGCCCTTACTCTCACCCGTTGGATCAGCCACGTGGCGTTACATCAGCTGTCGACATTAATAAAAGGGGTAAATAGCTCTTAGGCCCCTCTAGCTCCTGTTTTTCATTATTTAGTACTGTAAATACGTAGGATAGTTCTTTTATTTTTGTAAATATTGCACTGAGGACCTTCATGTTTATGTAAATTACATTTATATCCCTGCCAGTTGTGGACACGTGCGTCGACACGTGATTATTTGGTACATTTGCAGTTTCAGCCCCGCGTTATTGGCTTGTTATGTTTTAGACTTTTATAAATAGGAATGACAATCAGGTCCCCCCAGGCCTGAGTCACGTGTATCGTGCGTGGCCCGGGGGATAATTTGCATTCCTTACCCTACAGTTTTCAGCCTTGTTCTCCGGGGGGCCCAGGGTTTTAATATAATTGTAGATAGGTCCCTATGCACTGTTGCTTGATTTTTATTTTTAATAAAATAGTAAATCAACTCCAAATCCAATGAAAATTGGACACATGGCTCCTGCCATGTTGTAAAATTTTCTGGGATTTTTGGGGACATTTTTGTTTTGATTTGATATTTTTAAAAATTCAAAAATAGCCATTTTCTCTACTGTTTGATTTTATAAATCACAAAAAAATATTAAAACTTATCTAAAAATTACAAAAAAAATTAGCAATTGTTTGTTTTGGCTTGTTTGATTTTCTGGTCGATTTTAGTTATTTTTCATTATATAAAACTCTTGAAAATTAAAAAACATCTAAAAACTCATAAAAATTCTAGTAAATAATCTAAAAACCCAAAAATAATAATTAAGGTGCCTAAATTTTCCTTGTTTCTTTCTCTATATACAGAAAAATTACCTCCAGGCTTATTGGGGATTTTTAGATATTTTATCTAAGTCCCTTAAGCTCGGTTGGACAGAACCTCCTTTTTCTTGCATTGTTTTATTTTTAGAAAATTAAATAAAAATCAGAAAAATCCCAATACTTCACTAAAATAGTAAAAAGTATAAAATACACAAAAACATTTTTATTTGAATTTTTGGTTGATATTTGAGTGTTTAAATAAATTGTAGAATTGCCTTGCTTTCTTGTCTTTCTTATTTTCTTAATACCTTAAAAATCCAAAAAAAATATATAAAAAGAATTAAAATCCACCAAAAATATTTTTTCTTTTATTTTATTTCTTTTTGACTACTTCGTAGGCCGCGAGGCCATCACGTGCTCCTTGTGTTCGACCCTGGTCGCTATACCAGGCTAATCCAATAGCCAGGACCGCTATCATATTTTGATTGATTTTCTTTGATTTTGGTGGTCTAATTCTCATTTTCTTGATTGAGCCAAGGTTCTCGTCGATCCGGGTCGCAACGACCCAAGTGATATTTTGACCTGATCCGGATTGATCGAATTTTGGCCGATCAGAATGGCGTCGTTGCCGGGGAGCACGGCTTAGTAGTTTAATTTTTATTTTTATTTTTATTTTTATTTTCTTTTTCACGGTTTTCCGCAGCTCTTTCTAAGTTCGTGGCTTTTCACGGTTTTTAGTTTTTCCTTTATTTTTGCTTTATTTGTTTTATTTTATTTTCTTTTATTTTTATCTTTGTTTGATTTTTGTTTGTTTATTTTATTTATCATTTTTGCACATATACCCTTGCCTTTGATTTCTTATTCATATTTGATTATTTTATTAGTCTGACCACTTGTTTCTTTCTTGCGAGGGCTCGAGAACCGAGGCGGCTGCTTTCGAGGAGCTGGCGCAACCGCGGGACTTGGAGGCAGCTCCCTTCTGCACGGAGCCACAGGAGAGAGCGAGAGAGGAGCTAAGTGAGAGAGAGTAGCTTAGTTTTCTTTCAGTACATTTTATTTGTATTGTAATAATACAGGGACACTTGTTGGACTTGGACTTCTTTCCCGGGTCTGTTTCGTCGAGCACCGGTGTGCTCGGGGGACCCTTAGGTTTTTCGCGGCTTTTTCGCGGTTTTGGTTTTCTTGCTGCCTTTTACGGTTTTACGCGGTTTTTATCGAGCCTCTAGACTTAGGATTTTCTGCTTGACTGTGACGTAATTAGTAGGATCCCCACACCTAATTGATTGCATGTTCCTATAGTGCGATTAATTGGACCTACTAATAATTCACTAATAAAAATAACTGACTCATCTCCTTCGTAGCCTATGTGCCGTAGCCTGCCCTGCCAAGCACTGCTCCTGAACCCGATGTGTCGGGAAGAGGAGGGGTAGACCGAGACCGGACCTTTGACTTGAAGGATCGGTGACCAGTTAGATGGTTCTTCGAGTAGAATTGCCTGTTTAGGACTCGGTTTTCACCGCTGCACCATATAGGTAGTTTCTTTCTTGTCTTTACGTTATGTGCGGATCATATTGCATGTAGAGTGCTGGAGATAGGTATGCCTTTCTATCTTTGCATGCATCATTGATTTTTTTCGCGCATCGGCTTTTTCGTCTTCTCCCCCTGTTTTTGACCTAATAACCAGGAGAACCGAAAAATTCGTTAGGCGTTTCTTTTTATTGAAAAATATTTAAAAACAAAAACAATAAAATCGGGACTGCTAATTATACTTGACCTAAAAGACACTTCACTTAAAATCTGTCTTGAGGAGAGTAACCCCCTGCTTGTTTGGTTTGGATGAGCGAGAGAGTGACCCATACTTTAGGATAGAGCCTCCGATGTTTCTTTACTGATTACCGGCTTTCAGTACGGGACAGTCGGTTGAGAAATATCTGGATTCTTATTTCCTCACGTAATCGCTCTGATAGACTGGATGATCACCTAAATTAAAATTGACAAGATAATTAATCGATCCCTTCGGTCTTCAGCTTTGTGTGCGTAGGTGAATTGGGGGTTTGCTTGTCCATCTTGTGTGATTGCCAGATCCCTTCGATCTTTCCACATCTTCCTCCATCTATTTCCCACCCTCCCTCCCTTCAGTCTTCTCCTTCTTCTCCTTTACCCCTGGATGATGGATCCCCCTCACTTTGAGCCGACTCTTACGGCTTCTTCTCCATATTCTGACCATCACTCCAGTCCACCTTCTAGGGAGGTCGAATCTCCGACCAACCTCCCGCTCCCTCCCTCCCTTTCATCTAACCACTCTGGGCATGCTGTGCGAGACGTCCGAGGATACCAGATAGAGCAGATGCGAGACCCGGACGATGCTGTTGCTGAGTTGAGAGCGCACTCCGTTGGTGATCAGAGAGAGCAGTGGAGATCAGCAGACATATCCTATTCCAGAAGGATGGAGGAGCAGATAGCACATGGAGCTCAGTCAGCTTCTACACTAGGTCCATTCATCTTAGATTTGGATTACATTCAGCGACTGCCGACGTTTTCAGGAGAGGCGCACGAGGAGCCATATCTTCACCTGTCTGTATTCGAGGAGTTTTGTAGAGCACAGAGATATTCAGATATCACTGCTGAGGAGCTGATGAGCAGGACCTTCCCCTTCACACTTCAGGACAGAGCCATGAGATGGCACCGCCGATTGGGGAGGACATTCTATACATGGGGAGATCTACGCCGAGAGTTCCTACAGAGATACTTCCCTCCACGTAGAGCATATTTCATGCGGTCTTTGATCACGGACTCTTCAGTAGACCCCCAGGAGCCATTGCAAGAGGCATGGACGAGGTTTCTTGACCTCTTGAGGAGATTTCCAGATCACGGACTTCCACTGACAGACTTGATTGAGATCTCCATGCAGGGAATGACCGTAGAGCAGCTTGCACTGGTGATTACCACATGTGGCGGTTCACACAACAGTTCCGACATTCACCTACTGGATACCATCTCGATGTTACTTTCACATAGTTCTTCTTCACGAGATGCCTTAGTCGGAACATCACATGCGAACGATGCAGTACCAGTGCGGTGTGTCACTTTACAGGATGATACAATTTCTACACACCAGCCCGAAGATTTGGATGATGCAGCACCATTGACAGATGAGATGACTGCCATAGCAGAGGTTCAGACCCAGAGTCTACTTGAGCTCCCGTTGATTTTCCAGCTGGAATTCGAGTCAGCCCCAGAGTTCCCAGTTGACGAAGCTTGGATATCAGACCTTCTGATACTCCAAGAACCGGAGGAGCCCCCGCTTTTGCAGCCATTTACTCAGCTATTTCAGTTTCCAGCCCCAGAGGAGTCACTCTCCTTCCTACAGAGACACTTCTTAGATGCAGACAGCTACCAGGACTCAACCCAGCAGCCACAGCTCGAGGAGGGACACCACTTTGAGAGTACAGACACAGAGAGTCCCGTCTTCAAGCCTTTTGTCCTCCACTCTGACGAGAGAGACACCTTTGTTGAGGACCAGCTGGCAGCCAACATAGCCGCAGAGCAAGGATCAGCCGCAGACAATTTGCCAGCTTCCGCAGTGTTGACTAGTACCTTATTCTGCTTCCAGATTGTCGAGAGCTACACTTCCGATGATGATGCAGCCTGGTGCACCGAGTGGATACTTGATAGCAGTGTAGATGCCCATCTAGATCTTGATTCTCTTCTTGTCACTTCTGATCTTGCATCTCTCCCCGAGGGTTATCTGCGGGAGGATGCCGCACTAGATGAGTACTCGGTTTCACCTACTGAGAGTGTTTCCGATCTGGCGGAACACGAAACCGAGTCTTTAGTTCACTCTGATTTTGAGTCTTCTCACCTCGATGACCCTCACGAGGATGAGCCCATCCTGGAGATATTCGATGATTTGCCTGATCTGAGTCTATTCCATTCATCGGATATCAGTCTGCTTAGAGAGTCTCCTGATCTTGATTGCCCACATCTGTTTGAGACACTGATTGACGTGGAGGATTCCATGACTGATCCATCCTTCTCCACGTTTGATTTCTTCGGCTCCACACTCTCACTCCATTCTGATCCAGAGCCGACGATTTCTTTTGTGCTACCGGATCTCAATCACTTATTTCCATATCATTGGTCGGCAGCAGACACCTGCTTGATTGCATACCCGGGTGTCAGTCTTTACACTGTTGAGTTCGTCGCTGTTCTCACATCGAGACTGCGATGACAGTACGGCATTCAACTTACCGATGTTGTCCTGAACCTGGATACTGCATTTTCCTAGCCTTTACGCCCAGCTAGGGGCGTAAAATCTAGCGCTTGTTGAGAGGCACCTCAACATTGTATTCTTTTGTATATACGTGTTTCGTCTTAGTTTGATCTTTCTTTCTTCCGTTCTTGTTTTCACCCCAGGTCTCGTTTAGGATTATCTTTGCTATACTTAGGATATTCCTCATCCTAAGTATAGGGGGGGTGAAAACACCGGGCAGTTCTTTGTTCTGTTTCATCACTTCTTTTGTGTTGCCTATACTTAAGGTTCTTCACCTTAAGTATAGGGGGAGTGATGACCCTCCTTGTGTATATTCATGATTTTCTTTGTGTCTTGCTACCCCTGTTTTACAGCCTATACTTAGGGAGACTTCACCCTAAGTATAGCGGGGGTAGACCTTGTACATTCTCCACTCAGTTTTCCCTTAGTGTACAGCCTGCTATACTTAGGATTACTTGATCCTAAGTATAGGGGGAAAGCCGAGACTCTCTCGATTTTCTATTCATCTTTGTATATAGCCTTCCTTTTCACTTCCCTATACCTAGCACGAGTTATGTCTTCTTCATCGCTCTTGACTCTGAGGACATCGTTCGAGCTAAGTATGGGGGGGTATGTATATATTTCATATGTACTTTAGCCATAACTCGTACTTTGTGTGAGTGTGTAAATAAATAAAATGGCTAAAAACCCTAAAAACCACAAAAATTAAAAATTTTTCATGTACATAAACATTCTTTTATTTGCACATAAATAGCTAGTGTACAAATTATTTTTGTAAAAATGTTTTCAAAAATCTTTTGTGTAAAGTTTGTGTAAATATTTTCTTATCAAAATTATGTATATAGTACAAAATTTTTCCAAAATGTTTTGAAAATCAAAAGTTTGCAAAAATCTTGTGTAAATGTGTGTAAATACTTTTGCAAAACTTGCACTTCATGCATCATGTATACATGATTTCAAAACATTTTTTCAAAAATTTTGCATGGTTGTAAACTTTGTGTAAATAGCATCTTTTGTACATATGTATATAGTTTTTCTGGATGATAGTTGACATTTAAACTAGCCTGGAATCAAATTGAGAAATGGAGCTTGATTAAGATCTTAATCCACCTAATTTCTAAGAGGAACCTTATAGGGCTTAGGTTTAAGGCTTTTCAGGTCCATGGTGACTTAATTCTTTGAGTCCACTAGGCTATGATCACATGTCATCTCAATGAGCCTAAGTAGAACACTTAACAACAACACATGACTCATATAGACAATGGCTTTACTTGGACACCAGCACTATGCACCGAGCTCTCTACGGATGAGGTGGTGAGGAGGCAGTCTTCCTTGACTTGGGGTAGCATATGAGGGTAGTACTTCTAGGCGGAACCTCTCTTCTTCTTTTAGTGAAGGAAGTGCGTCTCAACTTGGTCTGGTTGCCATGAGGTCTAACGACGGGAGTTGTGGGTTGCAATAAAGCTTCAAAAGAGGGATAGTCTACTGGCTCAAGAGGAAAAACTCCTTGTACATATGCTGCACATGTATATGTTGTATAGATGCACTTGAAAAAAAATGCAAAAAGAAAATAACTCCAAAAAAGTGGTGGGTCTGATAGAAAATGATAATCCCACCGGAGTATGTATATAGAGTGCAATAAGCAAAGCTTGAGCTTCATGTTCCTCCTTATGTAGCTTGCAGCAGGGAGACTTGGCTACACTGGTCAAGCTCCCAAGGGTACATGGCTACACTGACCTTGACCCATTCTCTTCTTCCTCCTCTTCTTGAGCCGGTTGAACTTGAACTTAGAAGAGAATACCCCGCTCCTCGAGGAAAGAGTGGCCAGATTGAGGTCATAGAGTTACCTTGTTGGGGGGGGTTGTCAAGTTGCCATTTCTGAGGTGGAGAGCTTAGACCTCACATTCACAAGACAAGAAAAGATTCGTGGTCTTCAGGGTTTGTGATTGATGACTTGTTCTGATCTGGAGCATTGAGGAGTCTTGGTTATAGATTAGTGGAACCTAGAGGCTGTTGAGTTTTAAATTTAAGTCCAAATAAGGTTCCGACACATTAATAATCTAAAGATCTAATCGAGCTCCATACCTTAATTTAATAAAGGCAAGTTAAATAATCAACCTTGATCCATGTACATTCTATTTTTCTTTTTCTTTCTTTCTTTTTCACTTCTTTTTCAAATAAGTGTTTGCTAAGGGACTAGCAAAGTTAAGTATAGGGGTGATGAATACCCATTCATCACTCTTTATTCTTACATTTTAGCTACAAAAACCTTTGCAAATACATGTAGATAGGTGTAAATACAAATAATTAGCAATAGGCATGCATTGTGTAAAAACTAATAATTAGCATGTTTTTGTGCTAAAATAAAAGAATAAAGAACAAAAAGAAAAAGAGGGAAATATTTCGAATAAATATTGAGCGACCTAATCCCAAGGGAGGGCTCAGCATGGGCCTGACCGCATAAAAGCCAAAGAAGAGGGAGATAGGGGCTCATGTGTGTAAATAAACTTGTAAATATAATAAAAGTATTTTCCTCTAAAAATAGAATAAAAGTGGCTTGTACATATTTGTATATATTGTATAAATATTTATAATTATAAAAATCAAAACAAAAATACAAAGATTAAAAAGAAAACAAAAACATCCAATTGTGCATATTCATCATGTGTATAGTCCACTCTCTTATTTCTTTTACTTTGTAAATAAATAAAATTAATTTCCAAAAATTTTGTAAATATTCTACTTTTATATTGTAAATAAATAAAATAAAAATAACAAAAAATGAAAACAAAATAAAAAGAACAAAACTAAAAACCTAAAAATACTTTGTAAATATACCATGTATATATATGTACATATATATTTATTTCACCTATGTGTATAAATAATAAAAATAAAATAGAAATATATTTTTATTCCTTATTTTATGCTATAAATAAATAAAATATAAAATGGGAATAAAATTGTATAAAAATAACAAATTAAAAATCAAAAATAAAAATAATATATTATACGTATACCTATATATAACCCTATTGTTAAATACTTTATTTTTATTTTGAAAAATTAATTAAAAATCACAAAAAAATAGAAAAAATAAAATAAATATTTTTCATGTTTTAAGTTCGGGCATTTACTATTTTAAAATAAATTAACAATTAATTGGACCTTGGCGGATTCTGATTGGTCCACGGGGGTTTGTTGACTCCGGTCAACTTCCCCCGCGGACCCTCTTCACCTCGGATCTGGGTGACCGACCTGACTTCTCGATTTATTTCCCACTCGATCCGTCAACCATTTCACCTAACCCCGGGCTCCGATTGATCAGCACACATCCGAGACCCTCGCCCAGGGTGGGTTCTAGGGATCCGAGCTCCATTTTCCATTGCCTGACCCTTTCTTCTCGGATCCCTGAGCATACAAAGTCACAGCTCTGGCGACCTTTTCATGCATCATTGGACCTCCTGCTTGCTGCCAAGGAGCTCCTCCGGAGTGCCTGAGTGACAGTCGCGTGCTTTGGAGTGGAAGCGAGGCTCGAGTATCCCAAGAGACCACTGATCCGGTGGCTCAGCCGCCGTGCACCGCCGCGAGCGCGCCCAGCCTCGGGGAGACGACGCCCCCTTGCAGGCAATGACCCAGGAGCTCCCCGAGCTCCAGCCCAGTCCACCGCCTCCATCAGGTACCCTCTTTAGGCCGTAGAGTAGCTTAGTTTAGGATTTTTCGTTTCCGGTAGCCGTAGCTCTGCCAGCTCCGCCCTTCGTCTCCGTCCATCCATTTGGCCATCCGACACCGCCACCACGTCCACCAGACTCCTCTCCACCTTCTCCGACCTTCCATTCCCCCTAGCTCGCCCCGGAGCAGGGATATCGGCTCCCACCCTCCGCCGCTCGTCGGAGATCCCTCATACTGCCTCATCATTCACATCCCGCTTGTTTTGACGGGTCGAGGCAGTTTGCCCTCGACCCCATGTTTTGCTTGTGCAGGTCAGATCGTCTTAAGGACCTCATCTGGAGGTCCAAGGGTTCGAGCACAGCAACTCCAGGTCATCTGCTTCGCCGGAGCTCTCCAGAGCTTCCCGCCATCATCGGAGCTTGCCAGCAGACGCGGAAGGCTCCCACGCTTCTTCTCAGCCTTCCAGCAGCCGACGAGGAGCCCCCGCACTCGAGTTTTGGGCCGGCGAAGTTCGCCGGCCGATAGCTCTTCCAGGACCTCCTCGCGCCGTTAGATCAGCCTCGCGCTCCAGTTCGTATCCGCACCGTCCATCCAGGAGCGTCTCCACCGTCAGATCTGTAGGAGGACTGATCGGGACCACACGATCGGAGGAAGAGGCACCAGCAAGTCTCCACCGTCAGATCCCCACGTGTCCTCTTCTCCTCCGTCGATCCACCGAGGGTTCAGCCACGACCTACGAGGACTTTTAGATCTCCACGTGGAGGACTCTCACCCGTTCGATCAGGCCAGCATCTCAAGGTTAAAGGCGCCCTTACTCTCACCCGTTGGATCAGCCACGTGGCGCTACATCAGCCGTCAACATTAATAAAAGGGGTAAATAGCTCTTAGGCCCCTCCAGCTCCAGTTTTTTATTATTTAGTACTGTAAATACGTAAGGTAGTTCTTTTATTATCGCAAATATTGCACTGAGGACCTTCATGTTTATGTAAATTGCATTTATACTCCTGCCAGTTGTGGACACGTGCATCGACACGTGATTATTTGGTACATTTGCAGTTTCAGCCCCGTGTTATTGGCTTGTTACGTTTTAGACTTTTATAAATAAGAATGACAATCAGGTCCCCCCAGGCCTGAGTCACGTGTATCGTGCGTGGCCCGGGGGATAATTTGCATTCCTTACCCTACAGTTTCCAGCCTTGTTCTCCAGGGGGCCCAGGGTTTTAATATAATTGCAGTTAGGTCCCTATACACTGTTGCTTGATTTTTATTTTTAATAAAATAGTAAATCAACTCCAAATCGAATGAAAATTGGACACATGGCTCCTGCCATGTTGTAAAATTTTCTGGGATTTTTGGGGACATTTTTGTTTTGATTTGATATTTTAAAAATTCAAAAACAGCCATTTTCTCTACTGTTTGATTTTAAAAATCACAAAAAAATATTAAAATTTATCTAAAAATTACAAAAAATTAGCTAAAGTTTGATTTGGCTTGTTTGATTTTCTGGCCAATTTTGGCTATTTTTCATTTTATAAAACACTTAAAAATTAAAAAACATATAAAAACTCATAAAAATTCTAGTAAATAATCTAAAAACCCAAAAATAATAATTAAGGTACCTAAATTTTCCCTTGTTTCTTTCTCTATACAGGAAAATTACCTCCAGGCTTATTGGGGATTTTTAGATATTTTATCTAAGTCCCTTAAACTTGGCTGGACAGAACCTCCTTTTTCTTGCATTGTTTTATTTTTAGAAAATTAAATAAAAATCAGAAAAATCCCAAAAATTCACTAAAAACAGCAAAAACACAAAAACATTTTTATTTGAATTTTTGGTTGATATTTGAGTGTTTAAATAAATTGTTGAATTGCCTTGCTTTCTTGTCTTTCTTATTTTCTTAATACCTTAAAAATCCAAAAAAAATATATAAAAAGAATTAAAATCCACCAAAAATATTTTTTCTTTTATTTTATTTCTTTTTGACTACTTCGTAGGCCGCGAGGCCATCACGTGCTCCTTGTGTTCGACCCTGATCGCTATACAAGGCTAATCCAATAGCCAGGACTGCTATCATATTTTGATTGATTTTCTTTGATTTTGGTGGTCTGATTCTCATTTTCTTGATTGAGCCAAGGTTCTCGTCGATCCGGGTCGCAACGACACGAGTGATATTTTGACCTGATCCGGATTGATCGAATTTTGGCTGATCATCGATCCAACATCAATTTGCCTAAACCCCAGGTCCTGTTTACATATGCATCATCTGAGATCTTCGCCCGAGGGTAATCCTAGGGATCCGTGCTTCGAGCAACCCTGTCCGACTCCTTCTTGTCGGACCCTTCCTAGTATAATGACCCACCTCCGCCACACTTTTCACGCCACCTTTTTCCATCGCCTTCGTCTCCTGGGACCTCCACTTTCCTTCATAGAGTGACAGCTACCAAGGGGAGGTGTTTTAGTGAGGATTCGAGGTATGAAGCTTAGGTCTGGCGAGCTTCATCGCCGTGCGCCGCCGCAAGGTGCGCCCGAGCCTCTGGAGGCGACACTCCATCGAGGCGACGATCCCCAGAGACCCAGCGTCTCATCCACAGTCGACCACGCTCACCAGGGAGACCCGTTAGACCCTCTTTCATCGTCCATTTCTTATTGTCGCATCTCAGCTCCGCCCTAATGGCCGAAGTTCCGCCAGCCCATCCTACTCGTATTGATCCCTTCTCCGACTCATCGTCATCCTCTATACGCGACTTGTTCACCTTAAACTGAGCCATCCAAGCTCAGATCGAGCCGGGTTCCATCCCTCACACACGCTAGAACCCCCCCCCCCCCCCTTCGATCATTAGCGACGCTTCCCTTGTCATTTGGCTAATAACCCCGTCGGAGTGCTCCTCCGAGCGAGAGCTTTGTTTTGTAGGTGAATAAGAGCAAGTACCCCCCTTGGTCGTGATTCCACCCCTTCACTGGTGCTCCTCTAGGTCGCTCCTCCCTCACCGGAGGATCCGACCGTTGGAAGCTTCATCGGAGGCCACCACCCGACGCAGAGTGTCATCGCAAGGAAGACCCCCCTTTCTGATCGATCATCGGCTTGCTGGATCGTCTCCAGCATGCCGGGGTACTTCACTTGGGAGGTGTTCTTCCTCATCCCTTGTCCGTCGTTGGATCTCCCCACCGCACCAGTTTGCATCTCCATCGTCCACGCTCTGCCATGTCAGGTCGTTGGATCTCTGATCGAACGGCCACGTCCCCTCCACATTCGTCATCGCGCCTCTGCCGTTGGATCGTCCAGGCGGCTGCATCAGGACCGCACATCAACAGTTAACCACGCCTAGACACCTGGCGCTCACGTGCGCCCTCACGCGCCTCGGCTGGGTAATTGCTCCCATACCCCTGCAGCTTTTAGTAGTTACTGTTTAACCTATTAAATAAGTTTGCATTCTTGGATATTTTGCACATTGGACCTCGATATTTATGTTATTTGCATTTTAGTCCCTGTCTACGTGGAACACGTGCTTCGTCACGTCATATTTTGGATATTTTGCATGTATAGGCTTGGGGTTTGTTAGTGTTATGAAATGAAACTAAGTTTTTAATATTTGCATATATACCCCTGTGCGTAGTTTTTATTGAACATGTGCTGAATATCTGGGCTTTTTGCACCTTTTACCCTAATTTTTTGTACGTGTTACGATTACGCCTCTGTAACTATGTTTCTTTGCAATTAGGTCCCTATGAGCTGTGTGCCTTGTTTTTATTGAATAAAATATCTAATTAAATCTAAATTAGGTGAAATTTGGAAACGTGGCTCCTGCCACTGTGTAAAAATTTCCCTAAATTTTTGGGACATCTTTGAGGCTTTTTACTATTTTAAAAAAAATAAAAAAAATACACATTTTCATTACCGTTTGAAAAAAAATCAAAAATAATTATATAAACTCCTTTAAAAATTCTAAAAAATTAGTGATAGTTAATTTTAGTGTTTTCTTGCTTCTGTCAAATTTTTGGCTTATTTAGATTTATAAAACACAAAAAATTGTAAAACCCTCAAAATCTTTTAAAATTCTAAAAAAATCTATAAAAATCAAAAAAATACAAGATTTTTTCTTGTAGCTTACTTTTTACATGTATTTTTTATAAAAATTGCCTCCAGACTTTTATAGATCCATTTCATATTTTTAATTGATCTTTCAAGTCTGGCTGTACATTAATCTCCTATTTTCATCTTTCTTGATTTTTATAAAATCAAATAAAAATTGAAAAATTCTGAAAAATTTATCAAAAACACTTAAAAACCTAAAAAACATAAAAACATTTTTACTGGAATTTTCTGTATATTTTTGAGTATTTTAATAATTGTTGAAGTTGCTTGTTTTTATATTTTCTTAAATAAAATCAAAAACACTTAAAAAGTTAAAAATCGTTAAAAATCCACCAAAAATATTTTCTCCTTTGCTTTTCGATTCTAACTACCTCGTAGACCATTTCGGCCATCCCATGCTCCCTTGAGTCCGACCCTGGTCTCTATACCAGGTTAATAAAATTACGGAGGTCCGCTATCTATTTCTGATTGTTTTATACCTTGTTTGGTGGTCTCTTATTTTCTTGATTGATCGATCCACAAGATTCGGGTCGCAACGACCCTTGTTCTACCTTTACTAGAATTTTGTGGGATTTTTCGATCATCTGTAACCATAAATTGTTGAGAGTTTTGAGTGTAATTAAGAACTTATTCATGATTATGAATGTAAATATCCCTAAAAATGAAAAATTGTAATGGGATAGAGTAACCTTTCTGTTAATCAACTCAAACGAACTAATGCTCCTTAGCTTTCAACGTTGAAGCAAATCAGAAACTTTCACGTCTCTTCGATTGCTCTTTTCGTTCATGTCACGACAAGGGATGAGATTCCTTTGGCAAATCATAAGCAGACTTCATCTCATAATAAGTTATCTTGAAATAAGATGGTCACGTTATAGTTACAATCGTTCATAACATTTTGTCAACAAATCGTGTTAATTAGTTATCCTTCAACTAACCATACAACAATGAAAGATAAACTCCAGCTGTTCATTATATAAATTTCAGTTGTTCATCGTACATTAATCACTATCTCTTGTCCAAACCAGATTGACTGTTTCCACGAAGTTATGAAAATTCTTTTTTTACGAAATTCGTTTTAAGATTTTAGCTTTAATTTAAAAAATGATGGTGGGAGAAGAGATAGTGGGATGAAAAATAAATGATGTATAATATAATAATTAGTCGCCAATGTGAAAGCTGGCAAAGGGTCACATAGATATAATATAGTTATCTGCTCTTCCAAAAGACCATTTTTGTCAAATTGATTTCATTAATTTCGAGTTTCATTTATTGGTTTTAAATTACCATTCTAAGCTTTTCTCGATTTGGTATTTTCACAAATGCCTTTATTGATTAATTCTCGATTTGTTCCAAACAATCTGAAATCCAACACAGCTTTGTAAAGTACAACGAGTTTTTGTAAAATATATTTTACTCTTTGTAAAATTTCATTAATGATTTCATTTTATTACTGTAATTTTATTTTGTAAATGGTTGTATTAGTTTTGTAAATGTATACATTCATTTTGTAATTCAGTGAGTTGTTGTCAGAGTATTTTTCCTCTTTGTAAACTTCAACTTTTTGTAATTGTGTATTTTTGTTTTGTAAAAAATCTGTGAATCTTTGTAACTGAATCTCCCTCTTTTGTAAAATTCACGCATGTTTTCCATTGCGTTAAAGTTCAATTGCCATACATGTTTTCGAGTCCTGCAAAATAGAGAAAAAACAATGAGAATAGTAAAAAAGGTACATAAATATGTAAATCTGAATATCAGTTAAGTAAAATTATTATACGATAATGTAACTGAATCTCCATCCTTTGTAAGAGTATCTGATCACTTTGTAAAATTTAGGCGCTGTATTGTAAAATCATCTGATCACTTTGTAATATTTATGTAGAGTTCTGCAACAATAAATACACTGTTAGATATTGGAAACAAGTAAAAAATTGACATGAGATTGTAAAAAAAATTCAATATTTGCACAAAATATTCCAGCTTTGTAAAAAAAACTACAATTTATAAAAAAAAAAGAGAATGTATCTTGTTTTCTAACATTGGTTTTTGCATGATACAATAAAAAAATAAATAAATTTTTGTCATCTCTAATCTTTGTTTTGCAGGAAAATTAAAAAATCATATTTGTTTTTGTCTCACCTTTGTTTTGCAGGAAAACATATATATATATATATATAAACATAAGAACAATTTTTTTTCACTGTCTGTATTCCCAGTTAAAAAAATATAAAAACAACATTTTTTAATCAGTGTTCACAGGGAAAAATAAAAAAATATAGAAAACAAAAAATTAAAAAGAACGCCCATGGAGTGAGCGGCGCCTTGACTCCCGCCGTGCCTGGCGGCGCCGCCCGCTGCCGTTCGTCCCTCCCTCCGCCCGGCTGCGCCCTCCACTTCTGTCGCCGCCCCCCCTCCGCACGAAACACCGCGCATGAGGCGGCGTTCCGACCCGACAGACCCGCGGCGAGTGATGAATCCGTGATTCATCGCCTTTATTCTTTCATTTTGGCTAAAATCCTTGGTAAAATGCATGTAAATATCTACTAATTCCATTTAATCAACATTCTAACCACAAATATTAATATTATATATTTAACACTTATTTTCACCAAAATAAAAGAATAAAGAGAAAAAGGAAAATAAAAATACAAAGAAGGTTGTGTATGTAATATACAAACTGATCCTAACCCCAAGACCAGGTCAATATTGACCGGGTCGACAAAAGAAATAAGTAGGGGGAGATAAGGATCCTAACTTATAAAACTATTCAGAAAATAAAGACCAAAAATATAATTTACCCATTTTTCATAATGTAAATACTTCACCAAATTTATTTATCATCAAAAAAATCTCAAATCAAAATACTCCTTTTATAAAAATTGTTCATAAAAATATGTAATATTTTATAAAAATATTAGAAAAATATTTCGGCACAAAAATAAAATAACCGCAATGAATCGGAAAAGCCGTAAAAGCCAACTTCCGAGGTTCATATCTATTTATAGAAAACTCCAAATTGACCAACTCACTTTTAAAATCCGTTTTGTATATAGTACTATTTATTAAAAAAATCTGAAAAATAATCGGATAAAACCGGTGAGTTTCGGCCTTTTGGACCTGTTGTCTATATGTACTATATGTAGAAACTTCCAGGATTTTAAATTAAATAACCGTAAGCCGTATTAACTTAATTCTTTTTCTAAAATTCATCTAAAATTGTATGTAAAAATATAAAAATAAAAATAAATTAAAATACCGAAAAAATCCGGAGGCCCGAAGCCGCTATTTTTTTCGTCCAGGCCTCATAACTCGGCCGTATGAACTCCGAATTAAACAAACTCGGTCCCTAAAATTATATTTTTCAATTATCTACAAAATGACACTAGTTTCGCTAAAATCGGAGTTAATGCGAAAAACGCGGTTTTCGAGGTCCGTATTGGTATGTTATACAATAAGCCGTAACTTATATATTATTTAATACATTAACCCTATTTTATTAAATAAATAATACTTTATTTATTTATTTATTTAAATAATTTATTTAATTAATTTATTTAATTATAACTTTTATCCACACTATTTATTTACTTAATTTAATATATGAGGTATTTATTCCTATCCTTATATATAACTTCTTTATCTTCTTCTCTATTTTGTCTTTTCCTATTTTATTCCTCTTCTGCCACTTGGCAATCTCTCATTGGCCTCTATTTCTCTCTCTCTCTCCACCTTTTCCCTTTCCTCATGTTCTTCCTCCGATATCTCTTCTTCTCCAAGCCAATGTTCTTCTTCTCCACCCTTCTCCTCCGCCAACGACCTAACGGCCGGCCGTTTTCCCAACCTCCCTACATCCCGTCACCTCGGCCGGTGACCGGACTCCACCTTCTCTATAAATAGCTTCCATCCCCCAAATCCGAACCCATCCGCCATTATCTTCAAGTTCCTCCACTGAGCTCCGAGAATCCGAGGAGTGACAGTCCTCCGTCGTTGAGCGAGTGGGGAGAGAAGGTCGGCGCGATCGCCGCTGGCGCAGCTCTGCTCCGCCGCGAGAAGCCCCCGCGTCCGGGCCGCGTTGAGGCAGTGATCCTGGAGTCTCTTCACGAGCTCTGTCCACAGGCATTCCCTTCAACCAGTTGTTCCAGGTTAGATCTTAGATAACATTTTTTTTTACTCTCGATTTCCTTTTTTCATCTCTCCACTCTCTCCTCGTTCTATCCCTTGCCTCTGTTACTTCAACAAAATCCACTTTCAACTTCACCTAAAACAATAAACCAAATCTATTCCGATTCCATCGTCCTTGGATTCCACTTTCAAATACTCCTATTGTTGGATCCACGTCACTATTTCTCTTCTTATAATCTAATCATTTTAGATTCAAGCCAAATCTGAGAATTCAGGATCCATTCATTCGTATCGCCGTAGATCAACCCTCTCACTGCATAATCCCGTGTTCATATTGCTTGCCGAAGCTTTGTCTTCGAGCAACTTCAAATTTGCAGGACGGTATTTGGAGACGAGAATTTCAGTCTAACATCAGCAGCTTTAGACGAAGCAGCACTGATTCGACCAGATCTATCACAGCTACAATTGATCATACAGCTCCACCATTAAGCAGTGATGTATCTAATAGTCATCGAGAATTATCTGGAACGAAGCACTCGCACCGGCGATCATATATGAAATAGAGCTGTACTTGCAGCTTAGAACATCAACGGAAGTTGTCATTGGATATTGTGACGAAGAAATCCACCTGAAGCATCATTTGCGTCTGAAACACCCACCGCTGCTTGAAGGATCCATTGCAGATTTGAGCACGAAAACATAAGTTCACATGCATGCGAAAGCAGCTGTAGGACCTGGAATCAACCACCACTCGGTCGCGTTTCTGTTCTGCTCGAACTTACGCCGATCGTCGTCAAAACTCTGCAACAACCGTTGAGCGCGATTCCTGCTCCTTGCAGCTCAACCGAGAAAAGGCTCGTCCGTAGGAGATCGTCATTCCTTGGAGAAACACGGAGAAACTGTATCAAAGCTGATCAGCATCGAAACCTCTGCGTTGGGAATCTGACGGCATCCGGAGCCGAGCACCATGGCGAGGATATGACCAATATTCAAAGACCATCTTTGAAAGAAAAAAGGGATTTTTACCCGGCAAACCCTGAAATCTTTTGCAATTACCGCTACGACCTTTGAAACATCGTAATTCCTCCCTCGACCTCGTAAACTTGCTCCGTCTTACCCAACAAACCCTGACGTCAATTTTAACTATATATGAGTTAAATACATGAGTTAGTCTTCAGTTATCCTAACCAATTTACCATCCAACGGCTAGGATTAGCCAAAATAAAAAAAATAGGAAAGAAAATCTTGTCAGGGTCGCGCAGGGGGCGAAGCAGCAGCGGTGGTCGGGGTGGCGAAGCAGCGGTCGCGCGCGGGAGGGGAGGGGGTGGGTTCGGCTGCTCGGAGCAGGAGGGGGCTGCGGGAGGGTGCTGCGTCAGGTGCAGGGGGTCGAGCGGGAGGGGGAGGGGGGAGAGGGGGGGAGGTCGAGTGGCCGCGAGCTGGGGTGGGTGCAGGGGGCTCCGACCAGGCGGGGGTGGACTCCATCGTCGGCGCGGGTCGCGCGGGGGTGGGGGGAAATGGATTCCATCGCGCGCAGGAGGGGGGTCCTCTACTCGGAGCAGGAGAGGGCTGCGGGAGGGTGTTGCCCTAGGTGCGGGAGGGGTCGAGCGGGAGGGGGAGGGGATGGGGGTGCGGGAGGTCGCGAGCTGGGGTGGGTGCAGGGGGCTCCGACCAGGGGGTGGACTCCATCGTCGGCGCGGGTCGCGCGGGGGTGGGGGGGACTGGATTCCATCGCGCGCAGGAGGGAGGGGGGGTTCCGCTACTCGGACAGGAGAGGGCTGCGGGGAGGGTGCTGCGTCGGGTGCGGGGGGTCGAGTGGGAGGGGGAGGGGAGGGGGGTGCGGGAGGCCGCAAGCTGTAGTGGGGGCAGGGGGCTCCGAGCAGGGGTGCTCTGCTGCGGCTACGGGAGGGCTCGAAGCGGCAGGGCTGGGGGGAGGGGGGGGGCTGCTCGGAGCATGAGGGTGATGCGCCGGGAGGGGGCTGCTGCAGCTGTGGCAGGGCTGCTTGGAGCGGGAGGGTGCTGCGGCTGCGGGAGGCTGCTCGGAGCGGCAAGGTTGCGCGGGCGTCGACGACGATGGAGGTCAACGAGATGGTTGGTGCTGGGCAGTGGGGAGATGGATGAAGGTGAGAGGGAGTGGCGGTTAACGTAAATTTGATAAATAAAATAGGCATAATATCAAAGAGTGTAACGGAATTCGGTTACTTCTAACGGGTAAATAGATGGAGGTTAACCATAGGGTTTATATGGTAAGAGTTAGCAAGTTTACAGAGTCGAGGGAGGAATTACGATGTTTCAACGGTCGTAGCGGTAATTGCAAAAGATTCCAGGGTCTGCCGGGTAAAAATCCCAAGAAAAAAAGGCCCAGCCACGCTTGGAGAAGTCTCCCGATTTCTCGATTTGGGGGATAAACTCAAAAGAACCCACCGCTCAAGGAACGCGTGATTCTTACGTGCAGGGAAGATTTTTTTGGCAATTTTGCTAGAATATACTCAGAAGTTTGATTTGTTACAAACAGAAAAAAAAAAAAAGGAGGAAGGACAACACGTGAATCCCTGGAGCTAACATTTCACTCGTGCCCCCATCATGTCCAAAAAAAAAAGCTAAGCCCATAATCCTTAACATACCCCCAGATTTTTCAAACCCATCACATCCGTTCCCTTAATTTCCAGCACTTTTACACATATACCGCTAAACTACATATGATATACTATATACAATAATATACATATAAATAAAATATAAAACATAAAAATATAAAAAAATACATATAGATACAGTATTTCATACTATATACGATATAAATACGTTTTTAAAAGAAATAAAAATATAACTAAAATCAATAAAAAATACAAAATTGATAAAAACTTCAAAAATTCATAACTAATTCATTAAAAATCCCCCCAAAACGCACAACCTATCATTTTGAAGGTATTTTCATCTACTTTCTACAGAAAATACAATAAAAAGACACGGGTGAAGGTAATGAAACAAGGGTCGTTGCGACCCGGATCTCAGAGGATGGGTATATCAAGAAAAAAAATATCGAACCGCGAAATAAATCAGAGATCAAAACACGAAGTGCGGTCCTAGCTATGGGATTAACCTGGTATAGCTCCCAGGGTCGAACACAAGGAGCACGGGTTGGCCTAGGGCCTACGAAGTAGTAAAAATAATATAAAATGAAAGAAAAGTATTTTTTAGTGGTTTTTAATAATTTTTATATTTTTTTGGATTTTTAATATAATGAGAAAACAAAAGAAAACAAAATCAAGCACACTTGAGCAATTTATTTAAAACATCAAAAATCAAGCAAAAATTCAAGAAAAATTGTTTTTATGTTTTTTGAGTTTTTAAGTGTTTTTGGTGAATTTTTGGACTTTTTATAAGGTGTATTTTATTTTCTAAAAATCAAACAGTGCTAAAAAGATAAGGTACTGTCCAGCCAGAACCAAAACCCTTAAATAAAATATCTAAGGATCTCAACAGGTTCTGGAGGTAATTTTCCTATATTCTAGATAAAATAAGGAAAATTTGAGCACCAAAATTATTGTTTTTGGATTTTTAGATTATTTATTATAATTTTTATGAGTTTTTAGATGTTTTTAGATTTTTAGGGTTTTTACTCAATGAAAAATAGCCAAAATTGGCTAGAAAATCAAATAACACACAAGAAACAGAACCTAATTTTTTTAGAATTTTTGGGGGTGTTTTTATATTTTTTTGGGATTTTTAAACCTAGCCAGTAGCTAAAATAGATGTTTTTGAATTTTTAAAAATACTAAATAAAATCAAAAATGTCCTCAAAAATTCTCAAAAATCCAACAACATGGCAGGAGCCATGTGTCAAATTTTCATCGAATTTGGAGGTGGTTTGATAATTATTCAAAAATCAAAAAGAGGGCACAGTGCACAGGGACTTAAGTGCAAATACCCGAAACTCTGGGGGTCCAGGTGCAATTTTCCCAGCAAGTCACGTGCGTGGCGCGTGCCTGGGGCACTCAGGGACCTTCTGGTAATAAAAACCAAGTTCTAGGACCTTTTGGTAACTCGTACCAAAAAGTCCAGGGGCTTGGATGCAATTAACCCACTAAAATCCGCACATGCGCATATACAACACTCACAGGGGTATAAAAGCAATTACCAAAAAGTTTCTATCCATTCATAAACCAACCAGAACTACAGGATAAGTATTGCAAATAAACCAAACTACACGTGACGAAGCACGTGGCTCACACATACAGGGGCATAAATGCAAAACTAAATAAGCACGAGGTCCAATGTGCAATTTACCCTACGTAAATAAAAGGACTAAAATATTTACAGGACTAAGACTGAAAACAAAAACTAAGAGGGGGCCCTAAGTAAATTACCCCTTATTACGCCAACGGCTGGATGGACGCCACGTAGACGATCTGACGGTGCAGGTGGATGGCGCCTCTCTTCGTTCGCACGTGGGCCTGATCGACGGCGCAGAGGGGGCCACGTGGATGATCGAACGGCTGGCAGGTGCTGGTGGTTCCCTCTCTCTGCTCCAATGGTCCGGATCTACCCTCGAATCGATCAACGGTATCTGCTCCTCGAAGGATGGACGGTGACGATTGAAACTGGAGCGGGGGACGATCGGACGGTGGTGGAGGATACTGGAAGAACACTCCGCCGGCGAGCTTCGCCGGCCTTATGCGCTTGCAGTAGTCCTCCTCAGCTGCCTCTGGGTATCGGAACAGATCCGCAGTGGAGTCCCGCAGCTGGTGAAGGCCTCCGATGGCCCAGCCGAGCCCTGGAGGGGCTCCGGCGATGTCGACGGAGTCGAGCTCCTGGCCTGGATGTGAGGGGGCCTAAGATGGCCTCCTCTTGACCTGCAAAAGAAACCAGAAGCTTCGCGGGTCGAGGGCAAAGTGCCTCGACCCGATGAAGCGGCGTGAGGGTGAACGATGGGTCGGGACGAGCGAGCTCCGGCGAGCGGAGGACGGTGGAGCTCGAACCCCAGCTCCTGTGCGAGCTGGGTTGAGTGAAGGGGCGTAGAAGGTGCGTCGAAGGATGGCGAAGGTGATAGTGTGTCCCGATGATCGAGAAGATACGCAAGATGACCGGAATCAACGGAATACGGCGGAGAGTCGATTTGGGGGTAACTCAAAATTAAACGAAATGAGCGAGCTATAAAGCTACCTGGGTGGTGCGGAAGACTGTGCTGGAGCTTAGCTAGCTCCCGGTCGTCGCCTCGAAGGGCGTCAAGGCCTGAGGCTCGAGCTCCTGCTAAGTGGCGGAGCATGGCGACGCGAAGCTGCCGGATCAGTGGTCCGGCCACCTCCTCCTCGCTGCAACACCGGCAAACGGGAGCTGTCACCTCACTGGATGCGATGGAGGTCACGGGAGTGAGAGTGGAGAGCCAAAGATGGAAAGAGGAGGCGGCTGAGCTCAGGTTATATATGGGTGCAGGTCCGGGAAGAAGGGGTTGGGTCCGGCTCGATGAAGCACGGACCCCTAGGCAAGGAGTCGGGCGAGGTTCCCGGATGCACAGGGGACGATCGGAGCCCTGGGTTTGCAGATTTGGAGGCCGGGTCGTGACGCAATAAATTGGGGAAGTCGGGTCGGGCGTCACGACCCGTGTGAAGTGGTCCACAGGGGGGAGTTGACCGGGCGGTCAACAATCCCCGTGGACCAATGGGAATCAGCCACATCAGAAAGATTTGGAAATTTATTTAAAAATAGAAAATGGCTGATTTAGCAAAAACTCAAAACATAAAAAATGTTTGTTTTAATTTTTTCTATTTTTTTGTGAATTTTAATTAATTTTTGGAAATGAAAATAAGGTATATACAATATAGGTCTATACATAGGTATATATACAATATAGGGTTTTTAGTTTTGATTTTTAATTAGTTATTTTTATACATTTTTATTCCTATTTTATATTTTATTTATTTATAGGATAAAATGAGGAATAAAAGGATATTTTTATTTTATTTTTATTATTTATATACATAGGTGAAATAAATAGATATATACATTTATGTACATGGTATATATACAATATATTTTTGTATTTTTAATTTTGTTATTTTTATTTGATTTTTGTTTAGTTTCTTTTTATTTTATTTATTTACAATATCTAGCATGGAATATTTACAAAAAGTTTTGAAAATAAATAAATTTATTTACAAGGTTAAATAAATAAGAAGGGATATCTATATACATGGTGAAGGGATATTTTTGGTCTTTTTGATTTTTAAATTTTTATTTTGTTTTTAATAGTTTCTAAATATATACAAAATATATACAAGCATATTTTTGGTTGAGGAAAATATAATTTTTATTTATTTACAAATATATATATATATATATATATATATATGTGAGCCCCTATCTCCCTCTACTTGGCTTTTATGCGGTCAGGCCCATGCTGAGCCCTCCCTTGGGTTAGGTTGCTCAATATTTATTCTAAATATTTCCCTCTTTTTCTTTTTCATCTTTATTCTTTTATTTTTGCATAAAAACATGCTAATTATAGATATTTACAAAAATGCATGCTTTGCTAATTACTCCTATTTACACATATCTACATGTATTTGCATAGGTTTTTGTAGCTAAAATATAAGAATAAAGAGTGATGAATGGGTATTCATCACCCCCCTATACTATACTTTGCTAGTCCCTTAGCAAACACTTATTTGAAAAAGAAGTGAAAAAGAAAGAAAGAAAAAGAAAAAGAGAATGTACATGGATCAAGGTTGATTATTAAACTTGCCTTCATTAAATTGAGGTATGGAGCTCGATCAGATCTTTGGATTATTAATGTGTCGGAACCTTATTTAGACTTAAGCTTAAAACCTAACAGCCTCTAAGTTCCACTATTCTATAACCAAGACTCCTCAATGCTCCAGATCAGAACAAGTCATCAATCACAAACCCTGAAGACCATGAATCTTTTCTTGTCCTGTGCAAGTGAGGTCTAAGCTCTCCACCTCAGAAATGGCAACTTCACAACCCTCCCCAACAAGGTAACTCTATGACCTCAATCTGGCCACTCTTTCCTCGATGAGCGGGGTATTCCCTTCTAAGTTCAAGTACAACCGGCTCAAGAAGAGGGGGAAGAAGAGAATGGGTCAAGGTCAGTGTATCCAAGTACCCTTGGGAGCTTGACCAGTGTAGCCAAGTCTCCCTGCTGCAAGCTACAGCATGTGGATCATGAAACCAAGCTTTGCTTATTGCACTTATATACATACTCCGGTGGGATTATCATTTTCTCTCAGACCCACCATTTTTTTGGAGTTCTTTTCTTTTTGCACATTTTTTTTTCGAGTGCATCTATACAACATATACATGTGCATCATATATACAAGGAGTTTTTCCTCTTGAGCCAGTAGACTATCCCTCTTTTGAAGCTTTATTGCAACCCACAACTCCTGTCGTTAGACCTCATGGCAACCAGACCAAGTTGAGACGCACTTCCTTCACTAAATGAAGAAGAGAGGTTCCGCCTAGAAGTACTACCCTCATATGCTACCCCAAGCCAAGGAAGACTGCCTCCTTACCACCTCATCCGTAGAGAGCTCGGTGCATAGTGCGGTTGTCCAAGTAAAGCCATAATCTATATGAGTCATGTGTTGTTGTTAAGTGCTCTACTTAGGCTCATTGAGATGACATGTGATCATAGCCTAGTGGACTCAAAGAATTAAGTCACCATGGACCTGAAAAGCCTTAAACCTAAGCCCTATAAGGTTCCTCTTAGAAATTAGGTGGATTAAGATCTTAATCAAGCTCCATTTCTCAATTTGATTCCAGGCTAGTTTAAATGTCAACTATCATCCAAGAAAAACTATATACATATGTACAAAAAGATGCATATTTACACAAATTTTACAATCATGCAAAATTTTTGAACAATGTTTTGAAATCATGAATGATGATGCATGAAGTGCAAGTTTTGCAAAAAGATATTTACACACATTTACACAAGACTTTTGCAAACTTTTTGATTTTCAAAACATTTTGGAAAAATTTTGTACTATATACATAATTTTGATACAAAAATATGTACACAAGCTTTACACAAAAGATTTTTGAAATCATTTTTACAAAAATAATTTGTACACTAGCTATGTATGTGCAAATAAAAGAAGATTATGTACATGAAAAATTTTTAATTTTTGTGGTTTTTAGCCATTTTTATTTATTAACACAATCACACAAAGTACGAGTTATGGCTAAAGTATATATGAAATATATACACACCCCCCTATACTTAGCTCGAACGATGTCCTCGGAGTCAAGAGCGATGAAGAAGACATAACTCGTGCTATGTATAGGGACGTGAAAAGGAAGGCTATCCAAAAGGAAAATGAAAAGTCAAAAGGGACTCAGGTCTCCCCCTATACTTAGGATCAAGTAATCCTAAGTATAGTAGGCTGTACACGAAGGGAAAACCGAGTGGAGAATGTACAAGGTCTACCCCCCCTATACTTAGGGTAAGATGTCCCTAACTATAGGCAGCCAAAACAGGGGTAGACAGAAACAAAAGAAATTCCCGAAATGTCTCACATCCCCCCTATACTTAGGGTAAAGTGCACTCTAAGTATAGCATAATCACAAGATGAAGAAAGGGATGTGGGACTAAAGAATGTGATGATATGGACATCTGGATCTATATACAGCGGAAGATCAGTGAAACTCAGGCGTGAGATGCATTAGATGCGAGTCAAAGACCACATCTCACGCAAAATGAATGGGGGCAATATCAACGACCCGCGGCTCATGATCTAGAAATGGCTTGAGCCGCTGGCCGTTCACTCGGAAGGTACTCTCAGAAGACAACTCAGATATGTCGATGCTACCGTTGTCGTGTACCTTCCGAACCAGATAAGGTCCTTTCCATTTGCTCTGTAGCTTCCCTGGAAATAATCTAAGCCTAGCATCAAACAGCCATACTCTCTGTCCAATCTCAAAATGTTTGTGGCTGATATGAGAATCATGCCACTCCTTGACTTTCTCCTTATAATGTAGGCTGCTCGAGAAAGCTGCATCTCTAAGCTCCTCCAGGGCAGCTAGTTCTGCCCTCCTCTGGTCTCCTATACCATCTGGATTCATAAGTATGTCTGTAACTGCCCAAAGTGACTTGTGCCTCAGCTCAACAGGTAAATGGCATGGCTTGCCATATACGAGGCGAAAGGGAGATGTACCCAAAGGTGTCTTGAAAGACGTCCTATATGCCCACAAGACCGAGTCCAATAGCTGTGACCAATCCTTTCGGTCAGGGCGGACGACTTTCTGCAGAATAGTCTTGATCTCCCTATTCGACACTTCGGCTAGACCATTCGTCTGTGGATGGTACGGTGTAGCAACACGATGGTCTATGCCGAACTCGCTAGCAAGTGCCTTCACCTGGTCGTTGATGAAGTGAGATCCCCCATCAGAAATCAGAACTCGTGGAACCCCGAACCGCGTGATGATATGCTTCCTCAGAAATCTGCAAACTGTCCTCGCATCAGCGGATCGGGCGGGGATAGCCTCCACCCAACGACTCACATAATCTACGGCCAACAGAATGTACTCGAATCCCTGACTCTTAGGGAATGGACCCATGAAATCGATGCCCCATGCGTCAAAAACCTCACAGAAGTGAATGGGCTGCATCGGCATCATATCACGCTGTCCACAAGTGCCCATCCTCTGACAGTCAGTACACCTCTTCACGAACTCATCTGAGTCCTTGAAGAGGGTAGGCCACCACAAGCCGGATTGGAGCACTTTCTGTGCCGTTCTCCTCCCAGAATGATGTCCTCCTGCCTCAAGCTTGTGGCAGTAAGTGAGGACGCTATGGTGTTCCTCCTGAGGAATACACCGACGCCAGACGCTATCCCCTCCTTCGTGGTAAAGGATGGGATCCTCCCAATGGTAAGACTTGGCCTTCGCTAGGAAGGTCTCAAGCCTCTGCCTGGGCCAATCTTGTGGGACTTTCCCAGCAACGAGAAAGTTCACAATATCAGCGTACCAAGGGAGTGAGGCGATATCAAGGATCGCCTCATCTGGGAAGGTATCTCGGATAGGATCAATCTGCTCAGAATCCTCAGGCTGCTCTAATCGGGAGAGATGATCCGCCACCACATTCTTGACTCCAGGCTTATCCTTGATCTCTATATCGAACTCCTGGAGTAGAAGGATCCATCTAGTCAGTCTGGCCTTGGCATCCTTCTTTGCCATGAGGTACCTGATGGCGGTGTGATCTGTAAACAAAGTCACTCTAGATCCAATGATATATGATCTGAACTTATCCAGGGCAAACACTACGGCTAGCATCTCCTTCTCTGTGACCGTATAATTCCGCTGGGCGGAATCCAATGTGCAGCTAGCATAGTGTATAGCAAATGGTACTCCATCCCTCCTCTGTCCCAGCACTGCCCCTACGGCAAAATCGGAGGCGTCCGTCATGATCTCGAATGGGAGAGACCAATCAGGCGGCTGGAGGACAGGAGCCTCAATAACGCACTGCTGGAGAGTAGCAAACGACGAAAGACACTTGTCATCGACAAGGAACTCGGTGTCTTTCGTCAAGAGGTTAGTCAACGGCCGGGCAATCCTGCTAAAATCCTGAATAAATCTCCTATAAAATCCAACGTGCCCCAGAAATGACCGTAACTGCCTCAGATTGGACGGCGGTGTGAGTTTCCTAATGACATCAACCTTGGCCGGATCAACCTCCATGCCCCTGTTGGAGATGATGTGGCCAAGCACCGTCCCTTGAGTCACCATGAAGTGACTCTTCTCCCAAGATAGCACCAAGTGATACTCAATACATCGCTGGAGTACTCGATCTAGGCAGTCAAGACAAGAATCAAATCCGTCGCCGTAGATCGAGAAATCATCCATGAAGACCTCCAAGCACTCCCCTACCATGTCCGAGAAGATCGACAGCATGCACCTCTGAAAAGTCGCAGGGGCATTGCATAGCCCAAATGGCATGCGTCGAAAAGCATATGTGCCGAAGGGACAGGTAAAGGTGGTCTTCTCCTGATCCTCAGGAGCGATGGCCACTTGGTTGTAGCCCGAGTACCCATCCAAGAAGCAATAATGGCTCTTCCCTGCCAGTCTCTCAATGATCTGGTCTATAAAAGGCAGGGGGAAATGGTCCTTCTTGGTGGCTTGGTTGAGTCTCCTGTAGTCAACACAAACCCTCCAAGAGGTGGGTACTCGTGTAGCAATCTCCTCTCCCGACTCACTGATCACAGTCGTGATGCCCGTCTTCTTGGGCACCACATGCAAGGGGCTGACCCACTTGGAGTCGGAAATGGGATAAATAAAACCTGCACCCCACCACTTTGATATTTCCTTCATCACAACCTCTCTCAGGTTGGGGTTCAGACGCCGCTGGAACTCACGCGACGGCTTCGCCCCTTCCTCGAGATAGATATGGTGGGAGCACACTGATGGACTAATCCCATGGAGATCTGCTACGCTCCATCCGATTGCCTTGCGGTTCTTTTCAAGAACCCCCATCAAACGGGATTCCTGCTCTCCAGTCAGCTCGGCGGAGATGATGACTGGGTACATCTCAGGCTCGCCCGCAAGGAATCGATACTTCAGCGAAGTAGGGAGTGGCTTCAGCTCTGGGATGCTGGGTGCCGGCAAATCTGGCTGTGGAAGAAACTGAGTGAAAGTTGTAAGATCGGCCAAATCTGCCTGGGAAAGTGAAAGCGTACTCTCGCAAACTGGATCGGGAGAAGGCGGCTCTACTGCACTGTCTCTGCTCTGCTCTGCATCTGCCTCCTCCTCATCTCTAGGCTCAGATGGACTCAGGTCTGGCATCTGATCATAGCAATCGGCCCAATCAGACTCTGAATCCGAGGGATCTATATCAGAAACGGTGGCATCAGTACCACCGGGAAACAAGGTGGCATCAACACCACCATCACTCATCATCGTGCTGCGATCAAGGACCGGATCTGCTGCCGCAATGGTATCCTGAACCAGGTCTGTGCTCTCCAGACTCTCCTCTGCTGTCATCTCTGCATCAGCTGTGTCTGAAAGTGAGAGGGTGGTCTGTGTCTCAAGGTCTGCCCAAGCTGCCTCATCATCTGTGATCATAAAATCACAGTCCTGGTGGATGTCTGGCTCTGCGTCTGTCAGCTGCTCTGAATCGGTACTCGCATCTGAGCGGGATCTGAATCTGGCTCTATAGTCCTTGACCGTCTCTATTTGTATACTCTTGCCCTGGACGCGAAAGTACACCTTCCCGCTATCATGATCAGTCACCGCCTTGGCTGTGGCCAAGAACGGACGACCACGGATGATGGGGGTATCGGTCACTGACTCAGGGATCTCCATGTCCAACACTACGAAGTCCACGGGGAATTGCAGGCCCTGAATCGTGACGATAACATCTCGTAATAACCCCTTCGGCCTCTTGACAGATCGATCAGTGAACTGAAGGACTGTCCTGCTCTGTCGAAGAGTGCCCAACTCGAAGCAGTCGAGAAGGGCTGCCGGAAGAAGGTTGATCGACGATCCGCTATCTAGAAGAGTACGGTCGAACCACTGCTCACTGATCTGGCATCTGACATACGGGGCCCCTGAATCTGGCCTCTTGGCTGGCAGTCGGTTCTGGATCGCAAAGCACGTGGCTTTCGTCAGCACATGTATCTCTGAAGTGTGGTTCCTCCTCCTCCTCCTGACTGTAGTCCTCTCTCTCAAAGATCGCTGAAGAAGGGGGATGTGCTGCAAAGCCTCATGGAGGGTCAGCTGGATATGGAATCGATCAATCATGCTCTGGCTGAACTCCTCAAGCTCTCTCTTTTTTGGATCATTTTTCTTCCCCTTCCCCATCTGAAGGGCTCTAGGAAAGGGGATCACTGGGTCCTTCTCAGATGAAGGACTAGGAAAAGGTCTAAGCGGTTCAAGGACCGGATCCACACATACATCACGCACCACAGTGGGACCAAAAGAAAGTAAACCTTTTCCTTTATTCATAGTAGAATTCTGAGATACATGGACACGAGGAAAAACAACATCTCTGTCTCTACAAACACCGGTGGCCTCAGTACCACCACGGGCTGGCTGCTCTGCTGCTGCTGAAGGTAGACGTCGCGCGGCATCAGTACCGCGGGCTGGCTCGGCTGCATGGGTGGCATCAGTACCACCTCCTAGATCTGGTGAAGCGGCGGCCTCAGTACCGCCGGTGGGATCAGCATCCTTGGTGGCCTCAGTACCACCGTCATCGTCTGGAGAGGCCTCAGTACCGCTCTCCTCCTCCTCCTGTGGCGCCTCGGGATGGTGCTCAGATGAGGCGCCGCCGCCTACTGGGGTCCTACCGCTCCTAAGTGTGACAAAATCAGCATCAAATAGATCCGAAGAAGTATCATCAAATGGGTCACTAGGAGTGGCTAACTCAGTATGTACTACCTGCTCAGATTTCCTCTTGAGGCTGTTCGGATTGGGCTCTATCTGGGCTGGTATGGCAGCCTTCCCTCTCACCAGGTCCCGCATCTCCTGGCGGAACTCGTCCATCTCCCGTCTAAATGTAGCCTGCTGGTCCGTGAGGAGGCGAGCGATATCATCCAAGGCGGGGCTCTCAAGGGAGCCCGACGGGTGGCCTCTCTGTGGGTGAGGCTGCTGGAACTACTGTAGTGGGTAAGAGGGGTAGGATGGAGGGTGCTGCTGGTATCCCTGGTGAGCCTGCTGCTCACGTCTCCAAGACTGTCCCTGCTGCTGGTAGGGACGTGGACCGTAGGATGACTGCTGCTGATACGCTGGGGGCTGCTGCTGCGGCTGGTGCTGGTCTCTCTGCTGGGAGTACTGCCCTCCCTGTCCTGACGGCTGCTGCTGGGGCTGGGCACCACCACTCCCCCACCTGAATCCGGGATGGTCTCGTCGGATCCCAGGCTGGGGACGGTCGTACCAAATCCCGTTGACATCCATCAACGGCTCGGCATCAAAGGGGGCTGGCGAGAGTACTGCCAGAGGCTGGTCTGGCTGGTAGACCACCATCTGCATCTCTGGAGATGGTGGGGACTAGTAGGTGGGCTGCGGCTGCTGGTACGGCTCCGCCTGTACAAGGTGAACCTGTCTAGGCTGCACTGGGGTGCTGGAGCGCTGGGACGAGCTGCTGCTGCTGCCGGCGTCGCCTCGCGACTGAAGACAGGGCTGAGAAGCCGTCTGTGCCTCCTGGAGACACATGAGCTGTGTCTTCATGTCGCTCAAGACCTATGCCATCTGCTCCATCTGCGTGATACTCTGGCACTGCTTCTTCTCGATCAGCTCCATGCGATCCAACTTCTCGCTGATGATACCCATGTCCGCAGCTGATGACTCTGCTGCTGCTGCTGCTGCGGACGAACTGGAAGGACCTGCATCTACCCGTGCTATCCGCTGGTACTGCACGGGTCCTGGCTGATGTGGCAGGGTCTTCTGAGTGTAGAGCCGGGTCTGGGACATCACCATGTAGTTCTCTGCCATCTCCTCAAAAATAGCCCAGACCTGGTCGTGGTCCTTGGCGAAGTAGGACCCGCCACAAGAAGCATTCACCAGGCCCTGTAGCTCTGGTGACAACCCACTGAAGAAGCTCTGAACTAAGTTCGGCTTCGTGATGTCATGGTGCGGGCATCTGTCCAAAAGCTCTCTGAACCTCTCCCAAGCCTCGTGGAACTGCTCGTTGGGGAACATGGAGAAGTTACTAATCAGGGCCCTCGCTGCGTTCGTCCGCCCGAGTGGATAGTACTTGTTCAAGTACTCGGTGCGGAGCTGCTCCCAGGTATAGACAAATCTCCCCAAATGCTTCAGCCACGTGGCTGCTCTGTCTGCTAGTGAGAAGGGGAATGCGATCATCCTGATCGTGTCCTGGTCCACATGTGTGTCGTGGACAGTGCTGCATATCATAAGAAACTCCTGGAGGTGGAGGTGGGGCTCCTCTGTAGCAAGTCCATGGAACCGAGGAAGCATCTGCAAGGTGTTCGGGGGGAACTTGAAGTCCCCCACGATAGCTGGAACCACCACCCAGTGGTGCATCAGTGTAGATCTGGGATTATGTAAATCCCGCATCGGTCTAGGTGGTCCTGCTCCTCCTGCGGCTGCTGCCGCTACGGCGGCGGCCGCGGCTGCTGCTGCTGCTGCGGCTCGTGCCTGTGCATCTGCATCCGGGATCTCCTCGGGCTCGCTCTGCTGATCTCGCTCTGCTCTGAGCCTCTCCAACTCACGCCTCATCTCAATCATGAAAGCTCCCTGATCGCGGAGCTGCTGCTGAACTGTATCAAGTGATGCGATCAAGGTGGAGTTGATCGCTCCCTGGTCTAGTACAATATGCTCTGGTCTACGGGAGTGATCATCAGAACTGCCTGCTCCGGCCATCTCGACGTCTGCAAAATCAAATGAGCCCAACTCAGGTGCTGTCAAGTGTATCAATCTCTCCTCGGGCTCGTGTCTCTCAGGAAGATCAGATAGGGGATCGAGGGGGAACAGGGTGGAGTCATACTCGGGCTCGGATAGTGGGTCTGAGCTCTCGCGAGCCAACCTAGATGATGAGGTAGACGCGCCCGAAAGCGGTGCAGCCAAAGGCTGCCTAAGAGATCGTCTACCCATCATCTTGATCTGGCGAGTAGGGCGGATGGGATCTGGAAAAATTATGATCTAAAAACAAACCCCCGGTTCACCAACGCAACGCGAGCTGAAGACCGTGAAAGTTCGGTCAAATTATCTTGTCAATTTTATTTTGGTGAACACTCAAGATATCAGAGCGCTTACGTAACCTGTTGGGATATCCGCTGCTAACCCCAACCGGCTGGCCCACACGGAAGAGTCGGTAATCAGTCGGGTTTAGCAACGGGGGGCTCTACCTAGTGTGCGGGTCACTCTCTTGCGCATACAAACCAAGCAATGAGGGGGTTGCTCTCCCCAAGACAAAATTTTTAGGGTGAGCGAGTTTTAAGGTCAATAATCTTAGCAGTCCCAATTTTATGGTTACACTTTTTAGGTATTTTTCAAAGCAAACAAAATCGCCTAACGAATTTTTCGTTTTCTCCTGATTATTAAGTCCAAAATCGGGGGGAGAAGTCGAAAAAGCCGATGCACGAGAAATCAATGATGCATGCAAAGTCAGAAATGCGTACCTTGCTCCAGCTCTCTACATGCAAAATGATCCGCGCATAAAATAAAAGACAGGAATTAAACTAAGCTAAATGATGCAGCGGGAAGCCGAGTCCTAGACGAGCAACTTCTAGCGAAGAACCGTCTAACCGGTCACCGACCTCCAAGCCAAAGGGTCCGGTCTTGGCCCGTCCCTCCCCTGCCCAACAAATCGGGGGTAGGAGTAAGCGCTTTACAGGACGGGCTACGGCACGTAGGCTACGGAGGCTAGCGAGTCGGTTATTTTTATTATTTATTTTAAGTAGGTCCAATTACGGTTCTATAGGAACAGATATGCAATTAAGGTGTGTGGATCCTACTCAACTACGTCACAATCACCAGAAAGTCCTAAATCTAGGGGCTCGACAAAAACCGCGAAAAACCGGCAAATGACAGTAAGAAAGAAAAAGAAATCCGCGAGAAAAGCCGCGAAAAATTGCAAGTCCTAATGGGTCCCCCGAGCACACCGGTGTTCGGCGAAACAGACCCGCTACGGTCACAAGTGTCCAAACAGTCTCAGAATGTCCTGTATTATTACAATTAATAATGAATAAATAAAATATCTATCCTAATACCTCACCCACTCAACTCTCTCTCTCTCGCTCTCTCCTGCGGCTTCGTAGAGAAAGAAGCCGCCTCCAAGTGCCGCGGCTGCACTGGCTCCTCGAAAGTCGCCTCCGCGGTCCTCGGGCCCTCGCAAGAAACAGAGAAGAGTGGTCAGTCCATAAAGAATAATCAAATAATAGAGAAAAATAAAAGAAAATACAAGTGAGGGTATATGTGCAAAAATGGAGATAAAATAATCACACAAAATAAAAAAAATAAAAATAAAAGAAAATAAAAATAAAACAAAATAAAACAAAAAGAAACTATAAACAAAAGCCGCGAAAAGCCGCGAGCTCCGAAGAGCCGCGAAAACAAAAACGAAAATAAAAACAAAAATAACTACTAAGCCGTGCTCCCCGGCAACGGCGCCATTCTGATAACCCCGAAGACCCTCTAAGACCCGGGTGAAGGTAATGAAACAAGGGTCGTTGCGACCCGGATCTCAGAGGATGGGTATATCAAGAAAAAAAATATCGAACCGCGAAATAAATCAGAGATCAAAACACGAAGTGCGGTCCTAGCTATGGGATTAACCTGGTATAGCTCCCAAGGTCGAACACAAGGAGCACGGGTTGGCCTAGGGCCTACGAAGTAGTAAAAATAATATAAAATGAAAGAAAAGTATTTTTTAGTGGTTTTTAATAATTTTTATATTTTTTTGGATTTTTAATATAATGAGAAAACAAAAGAAAACAAAATCAAGCACACTTGAGCAATTTATTTAAAACACCAAAAATCAAGCAAAAATTCAAGAAAAATTGTTTTTATGTTTTTTAGGTTTTTAAGTGTTTTTGGTGAATTTTTGGACTTTTTATAAGGTGTATTTTATTTTCTAAAAATCAAACAGTGCTAAAAAGACAAGGTATTGTCCAGCCAGAACCAAAACCCTTAAATAAAATATCTAAGGATCTCAACAGTTTCTGGAGGTAATTTTCCTATATTCTAGATAAAATAAGGAAAATTTGAGCACCAAAATTATTGTTTTTGGAGTTTTAGATTATTTATTATAATTTTTATGAGTTTTTAGATGTTTTTCGATTTTTAGGGTTTTTACTCAATTAAAAATAGCCAAAATTGGCTTGAAAATCAAATAACACACAAGTAACAGAACCTAATTTTTTTAGAATTTTTAGGGGTGTTTTTATATTTTTTGGGATTTTTAAACCTAGACAGTAGCTAAAATAGATGTTTTTGAATTTTTAAAAATACTAAATAAAATCAAAAATGTCCTCAAAAATTCTCAAAAATCCAACAACATGGCAGGAGCCATGTGTCAAATTTTCATCGAATTTGGAGGTGGTTTGATATTTATTCAAAAATAAAAAAGAGGGCACAGTGCATAGGGACTTAAGTGCAAATACCCGAAACTCTGGGGGTCCAGGTGCAATTTTCCCAGCAAGTCACGCACGTGGTGCGTGCCTGGGGCACTCAGGGACCTTTTGGTAATAAAAACCAAGTTCTAGGACCTTTTGGTAACTCGTACCAAAAAGTCCAGGGGCTTGGATGCAATTAACCCACTAAAATCCGCACATGCGCATATACAACACTCACAGGGGTATAAAAGCAATTACCAAAAAGTTTCTATCCATTCATAAACCAACCAGAACTACAGGATAAGTATTGCAAATAAACCAAACTACACGTGACGAAGCACGTGGCTCACACATACAGGGGCATAAATGCAAAACTAAATAAGCACGAGGTCCAATGTACAATTTACCCTACGTAAATAAAAGGACTAAAATATTTACAGGACTAAGACTGAAAACAAAAACTAAGAGGGGGCCCTAAGTAAATTACCCCTTATTACGCCAACAGCTGGATGGACGCCACGTAGATGATCTGACGGTGCAGGTGGATGGCGCCTCTCTTCGTTCGCACGTGGGCCTGATCGACGGCGCAGAGGGGGCCACGTGGATGATCGAACGGCTGGCAGGTGCTGGTGGTTCCCTCTCTCTGCTCCAACGGTCCGGATCTACCCTCGAATCGATCAACGGTATCTGCTCCTCGAAGGATGGACGGTGACGATTGAAACTGGAGCGGGGGACGATCGGACGGTGGTGGAGGATACTGGAAGAACACTCCGCCGGCGAGCTTCGCCGACCTTATGCGCTTGCAGTAGTCCTCCTCAGCTGCCTCTGGGTATCGGAACAGATCCGCGGTGGAGTCCCGCAGCTGGTGAAGGCCTCCGATGGCCCAGCCGAGCCCTGGAGGGGCTCCGGCGAGGTCGACGGAGTCGAGCTCCTGGCCTGGATGTGAGGGGGCCTCAGATGGCCTCCTCTTGACCTGCAAAAGAAACCAGAAGCTTCGCGGGTCGAGGGCAAAGTGCCTCGACCCGATGAAGCGGCGTGAGGGTGAACGATGGGTCGGGACGAGCGAGCTCCGGCGAGCGGAGGACGGTGGAGCTCGAACCCCAGCTCCTGTGCGAGCTGGGTTGAGTGAAGGGGCGTAGAAGGTGCGTCGAAGGATGGCGAAGGTGATAGTGTGTCCCGATGATCGAGAAGATACGCAAGATGACCGGAATCAACGGAATACGGCGGAGAGTCGATTTGGGGGTAACTCAAAATTAAATGAAATGAGCGAGCTATAAAGCTACCTGGGTGGTGCGGAAGACTGTGCTGGAGCTTAGCTAGCTCCCGGTCGTCGCCTCGAAGGGCGTCAAGGCCTGAGGCTCGAGCTCCTGCTAAGTGGCGGAGCACGGCGACGCGAAGCTGCCGGATCAGTGGTCCGGCCACCTCCTCCTCGCTGCAACACCGGCAAACGGGAGCTGTCACCTCACTGGATGCGATGGAGGTCATGGGAGTGAGAGTGGAGAGCCAAAGATGGAAAGAGGAGGCGGCTGAGCTCAGGTTATATATGGGTGCAGGTCCGGGAAGAAGGGGTTGGGTCCGGCTCGATGAAGCACGGACCCCTAGGCAAGGAGTCGGGCGAGGTTCCCGGATGCACAGGGGACGATCGGAGCCCTGGGTTTGCGGATTTGGAGGTCGGGTCGTGACGCAATAAATTGGGGAAGTCGGGTCGGGCGTCACGACCCGTGTGAAGTGGTCCACAGGGGGGAGTTGACCGGGCGGTCAACAATCCCCGTGGACCAATGGGAATCAGCCACATCAGAAAGATTTGGAAATTAATTTAAAAATAGAAAATGGCTGATTTAGCAAAAACTCAAAACATAAAAAATGTTTGTTTTAATTTTTCTATTTTTTTGTGAATTTTAATTAATTTTTGGAAATGAAAATAAGGTATATACAATATAGGTCTATACATAGGTATATATACAATATAGGGTTTTTAGTTTTGATTTTTAATTAGTTATTTTTATACATTTTTATTCCTATTTTATATTTTATTTATTTATAGGATAAAATGAGGAATAAAAGGATATTTTTATTTTATTTTTATTATTTATATACATAGGTGAAATAAATAGATATATACATTTATGTACATGGTATATATACAATATATTTTTGTATTTTTAATTTTGTTATTTTTATTTGATTTTTGTTTAGTTTCTTTATATTTTATTTATTTACAATATCTAGCATGGAATATTTACAAAAAGTTTTGAAAATAAATAAATTTATTTACAAGGTTAAATAAATAAGAAGGGATATCTATATACATGGTGAAGGGATATTTTTGGTCTTTTTGATTTTTAAATTTTTATTTTGTTTTTAATAGTTTCTAAATATATACAAAATATATACAAGCATATTTTTGGTTGAGGAAAATATAATTTTTATTTATATACAAATATATATATATATATATATATATATATGTGAGCCCCTATCTCCCTCTACTTGGCTTTTATGCGGTCAGGCCCATGCTGAGCCCTCCCTTGGGTTAGGTTGCTCAATATTTATTCTAAATATTTCCCTCTTTTTCTTTTTCATCTTTATTCTTTTATTTTTGCACAAAAACATGCTAATTATAGATATTTACAAAAATGCATGCTTTGCTAATTACTCCTATTTACACATATCTACATGTATTTGCATAGGTTTTTGTAGCTAAAATATAAGAATAAAGAGTGATGAATGGGTATTCATCAGTCGATACAACGACCGAAATTCTTCTTTTCTGATTCTTTTGCAGGTTCAGAAGACAAGCAGATCAGGTGGTGTTTTTCAGCGAGCTGCCTGCATCGACCTCCTGTGCCATCACCGCTGACACACAGATGCGCCTAGCCGCGGCACCGCCACGAGCCCCGCTCCTCACGCCTGCGCGGCCCCGTGCGCCGCCACCTAGCCCCGCCGACTTCCTCCACCTTCCCTGCACTTCAGTGCCGTGACCGGCCTCCACCGCAACGCCGTGACCAGCCTGTTCCATATGTCTTCCAGCCGGCGACCGCCGAGCATCCTCACGGTCGCGCCTCATCCACCCGCGCTGCCCGATGGTGGCTCCAGCCCCACGTGTCCTCCGCCGCGGCAGCGCGCAACCCTTCTGTGCTCAACCGCCGGCCCCGCGCCGCCTCTCTCATCCACCTGCGTGTGGGCGGCGGCTCCCTTGAGCCTCCCCATTGTTGAAGAAGGTCGTGACTCCCCTGAGAAGAACAAGAGAACAAAAAGTCCTAGGGATTTGAGAATAAGAAAAGATTGACGGGGTCCTTGGTCTCCTGCAATTGATTAATCAAAGAGAGAGATTAGGAAATATAGTTGTCACATACTATATTTAGAATGGGATAAAAAGACCAAAATGGGTTTCTGATCATTTAAACGTTATAATTAAATAATCATTAATTTCGACCGTACGATTAAAAATAGATGGATGATGATGGATGGCTCACCATAAAAGCGGTGAGACCCCGTCTCATTTGAATTTTCTCCTATATATATAGGATAAAAATGGGGTTGCCCTTTGAGAGTAGCCAACTTGGCTACTCTTACCCTCATTTTTTTTATTTCTTTGGAAAATAAAAATTTGTATATTCATCACTATATCCCTCTAACATTCTATTAAAATTTTGTCAGAAACAGAGACTCCTAGGCCCTCCATCCAGACGTCATTTTTTAACGGTCGTAGGATTTTTAAATCGACCCTGTTTGGATGGAGGCCGCAGGAGTCTCTGTTTCTATCGAAATTTTAATAGAATGTTAGAGGGATATAATGATGAATATACAAATTTTTCGTTTCCAAAGAAATAAAAAAATGAGGGAAAAATAGGGGTGGGAGTAGCCAAGTTGGATACTCTGCAGGGGCAGCCCCATTTTACCCATATATATATATATATATAGAGAGAGAGAGAGAGAGAGAGAGAGATAGGAGTGATCCTATATGAGAACAAAAATTGTGAGAGCATGAGAGGATTGATTCTGGACCACATGATTTTGTTTTATCTCTCCTAGGTGAATCATGTGGTCCAGAATTATCCCTCTCATTCTCTCACAACTTTTTGCTGTCATAGGATCATTCCTCTCTCTCTCTCTCTCTATATATATATATAGTTTAATGGGGTTGCCCCATTGGGGTAGCCAACATGTCTGCCCCCGCGTCGATTTCGGCATTTTTTTATTTTTTTATTGAAAATATCGCCATGTATATTCATCACTATATCCCATCCCTCCTATATGCCATTCGAATTTCGTAAAAAATAGAGACTCCTACGGCCTCCATTCAGACAGTCATTTTTAACGTTAACAGGATTTTTTAAATTTACACCATCTCGATGGAGGTTGTAGGAGTCTATGTTTCTGACGAAATTCGAATGGTATATAGGAGGGATATAGGGATGAATATACATGACGATATTTTTCAAAAAAATAAAAAAAACGCCGAAATCAACTCGAGGGAAGCCATGGTTGGCTGCCCCAAAGGGGCAGCCCCATTATTATTATATATATAGGGAAAAGGGAGTATGCTCCCTGGTTGTTGCCAACTTACATGCTCCCATCCTTTTTTTCCTATATTTTTTATTTTTCTGAAATGAAACCTATTGGAATTTAGATCACAATATGTCACCATGGTATCATATAAAATTCAACTTAATTCGAGACTTTTATCCCCTCCATCAAGACCGTCAAATTTTAACGGTCTCAGAATTGCTGAAATTGACCCCCTTCAGATGGAGGGCATATGAGTCTCTGTTTCTGACAAAATTGGAATGACATGATAAGGGGATATAGTGATGAATATACATATTTTTTATTTTCAAAAAAAATAAAAAATAGAGGAAAAATAGGGGTGGGAGTAGCCTCCTTTAACCCACGGCGGGTGTAGGTAACTAGCTGCACCCGGTCATTTTTGTCAATGGTTTTTTTTATTTTTGATATGAAACCTAGGAGGATTTAAATCACCATCTATCACCATGAAAACATAGAAATTTCAACTAAATTCGACATTTCTATCATCTCCATCGTGGCTATGACATTTTAACAGTTTCAGAATTATTGAAATTGACCATATCTAGATGGGTATGCTAGGAGTGTTTGTTTTGTATGAAATTTGAAACACATATTCTTGTCAATAAACTAAGTAAATCTCCATAAGTTTTTTTTTCAGAAAAATAAAAAACTAATAAGAAAAATGGCTGGGTGTAGCTAGTTAGCTGCACCAGTCGGTGCATACTCCCTTTTCCCTATATATATATATCATGTGGTACACAATCATCCTTTTCATGCTCTCACAACTTTTTGCTCTCATATGATCACTCATATATATATATGAGGCCGGGGAAGTTGTTTTGAGTAATAGCCAAGATGGCTGTTACACAAGGCAGCTTCCCTAATATTTTTTTTTCAAAAATTGCACTATGTATATTCATCTATATATCCCTCCTACATGTCATTCAAATTTCGTGAGTAACGGAGACTCATATGCACTCCATCTAGAACAGGTAGATTACAACAAATTTCAGATCGTTAAAAATTACTTGTTCTAGATGGAGGGCTTAGGAGTCTTTCTTTCTCACGAAATTTGAATGACATGTAAGAGGGATATATAGATGAATATACATTATGGATTTTTCGAAAAAAATATTGGGGAAACTGACTTGTGTAACAACCATCTTGGTTGTTATTCAAAACAGCTTTCCTTCTCTCTCTCTCTCTCTCTCTATATATATATATATCCATATAGGGAAAAGGGAGTATGCACCGGCAGGTGCAACTAACTAGCTACACCATGCCATTTTTCTTATTGGTTATTTATATTTTTTTTGAAAAAACTTATGGAGATTTACTTAGTTTATTGACAAGAATATGTGTTTCAAATTACATGCAAAACAAACACTCTTAGCATGCTCATCTAGATACGGTCAATTTCAATAATTCTGAAACCGTTAAAATGTCATAGCCTTGATGGAGATGATAGAAATGTCGAATTCAGTTGAAATTGGTATGATATCATGGTGATATATAGTGATTTAAATCCCCTTAGGTTTCATTTCAAAAAAACATAAAACCAATGAAAAAAATGACCGGGTGCAGCTAGTTAGCTACACCCGCCGGTGCATCTTCCCCAGCTCCATCTCTCTCTCTGTGTGTGTGTGTGTGTGTTGTGTGTGTGTGTGTGTGTGTGAAAAGGGACGTTGCTGCATGTAGCAGTCAATGTGGCTGCTACATGTGGAAGTTTCCTCAAATTTTTTTATTCTTTTTTCAAAATTAAACCATGAATATTCATCTATATACCCCTCCTACATTGTATTAAAATTTCGTCAGAACAGAGACTCTTATGCCCTCCATCTAGAACATATAATTTTAACGGTCTGAAATTTGCTGTAATCGACCTGTTCTAGATGAAGGGCATAGGAGTCTTTGTTTCAGACGAAATTTCAATACAATGTAGGAGGGATATATAGATGAATATTCATGATTTAATTTTTAATAAAAAAAATTGGGAAACTGCCACATGTAGCAGCCACGTTGGCTGCTACATGCAGCAGCATCCCGGACCCCTCTCTCTCTCTCTCTCTCTCTCTCTCTCTCTCTATATATATATATATATATATATATATATATATATATAATGGGGCTGCCTCCATGGGGGGAGCTAACTTGATTCCTCCCACGCCATTTTGTTCACTTTTTTTTATTTTTTTTGAATATTTCTTTCGTGGATTTTCATCAATATATCCATATATTATGTCATTAAAATATCGTGTGAAACAGAGACTCCTACGGCCTCCATCCAGAAGGGTCGTTTTTAGCAATTCTGTTACCGTTAAAAAATGACTGTCTGGATGACGACCGTAGGAGGCTCTATTACGCACGAAATTTGAATAGCATGATATAGGGATACAGTGATGAATATTCACCGAAGTAATTTTCAAAAAAAAAACAAAAAAAGGCAAAACAACGCGAGGGGGGAGCCAAGTTAGCTCCCCCCATCGGGGCAACCCCATTTTGCCTTATATACATATACATACATACATACATACATACATACATACATGTATGTATGTATGTATGTAAATGTATATAAGGTAAAATGGGGCTGCCCCCATGGGGGGAGCTAACTTGGCTACCCTCGCCCCATTTCGTCCGGGTTTTTTATTTTATTTTATTTTTTTTGAAATTTTCTTCTATGGATTTTCATCAATATATCCATATATTATGTCATTAAAATTTCGTGCGAAACAGAGACTCTTATGGCATACATCCAGACGGGGTCGTTTTTAGTAATGTTGTTACCGTTTAAAAAATAATTGTCCAGATGAAGGCCGTAGGAGTCTTTGTTTCGCATGAAATTTTAATGATATAATATAGAGATATAGTGATGAAATTTCATGGAAGAAATTTTCAAAAAAAATAAAAAAAACCGGCCGAAATGGGGCGGTGGGAGCTTAGTTAGTTTTCCTCAAGGGGCAGCCCCATATATATATATATATAGGATTTCTTCAAATAGGACGCAGTCCTTCCTAAGTTCAGGAAGGCTAGTCCCTTTTTTGTATAAAACGTGATGACTTTAGTAGAATACATATACGATTTTGTATTATAATGTGCAGTTTTAATGGTTGTATTATAATGCGCAGTTTTGTATGCGGCTTTGTATTTATAACGTGCACCTATAATACAAACTGTATACATATTTTACTAAAGTGTTCATGTTTTATACAAAAAAGGGCCAGCCTTCCTGAACTCAGGAAGGACTGTGTCTTATTTGAAAGCCCCCCCCCCCCGATACACACACACACACACACACACACATATATCGGGGGGGGGGGGGGGGGGGGGGGGGGGCTTTCAAATAGGACACAGTCCTTCCTGAGTTATGGAAGGCCGCCCCTTTTTTGTATAAAATCTGAGCACTTTAGTAGTATACGTATAGAGTTTGTATTATAGGTGCATGTTATAAATACAAAGTCGCGTACAAAATTGTGCATTATAATACAAATAATAAAACTGCACATTATAATACAAAATCGTATATGTATTCTACTAAAATCATCATGTTTTATACAAAAAAGAGGTTCAGAAAGCCACTACCAAATTTATAAATTACGTAACAATTTTGTAAATTTAAACAACACCTTGTAAAATATATATATCCATAGTCTTCTCGTCTCTAGGTCTTTAATGAAAGAGGGAGGTAGTGGAACCCATGGGGAGGGAACCGGTGGCTGGAACTTATGCTCGACAACAGTGGCAGAGAGAGCAATGATAACATTTATACATGTGTATAAATATAGTACACATATAATCTAAATACATTATTTAGTAATTAAAATATGTATATTATATATAATAGTCTCCACATATCTCAACAAAAAATCAATATTTGATCAAAATACAATAACTAATGATTAAAGTTATTTACAAGTTGTACGTAATTGTATATTGATATATCCAGATATGTCCACCATCATATTCATTTTTAGTGGTCACATGATATGTATTTTTAATTTAGTATATAGGTACAAATAACGATGTCTATTTTTATTTCATTTGCAGATACATATATGAATGAAGATATTTCTTTCGTTTTTTTTGATCCGAAAACAAATATGGATTTATATCTTTATTATGTACAGAAATATAGGTATTTGTATTACGAATCTATATATATATATCTTATTAATATATATATATATATATCAATTTATGTAGACTTGTATCGAAATATCGTACACTATTACATGTGGTGTATTTCTTTTCAGAATCACTTTCAAATACAATGGTAAAAAAAATTATGTTGAATATAGTGCCAATCAATTATAGAATTATCAAAATATTTTCTTATAGATTGGATTCGTTTCCAAACATGTAGCCTTATAAATTTAATTTTCGATTAGCGTTCTACCTATCCTCCAAATTTCACTCAAATCTGATGTCATTTACAATTTTATCTTAGTGGTCATATGTCCAATCAACATTTAAATAACTTAAATCCCAGTAAAAAAGAATCAGACTTTATTGATATTAAATAGCAAGTAACATCATATTTGAGCAAAATTTACAGGATATGTATGTACATATAACAATAATAGGTGATTCAATCTATAATTTTGGATTTTTGGAAACAAATTCAAAAACAATAAGCAAATTATAACAACTCTCTTGTATCTCACGTTACAACAGAGGATCTACTCCCTATATATTAATAACTAATATGACAAGATAAATTCAGCCTCCCAAGATAAAATTTCTAGCTTCGTCCTTGCTCGACAATGGCAATAAATGTTTGTTAAACTATATATACTATTAGAAAAGGAGCCTACCTTGGCGGGTGCAGGTAGTTCCCTACACCCGGCCTAATTTTTCATTATTTTTTGATTTTTTTGAAATTAAACATTGGGGGATTTAGATCACCATATGTCACCATGTTATCATTCCAAATTCAACTTAATTCGAGACTTCTATCATCTTCATCAAGACTATCAAATTTTAACGTTCTCGGAATTACTGAAATCGACCCTGTCTAGATGAACGTGTTAGGAATGCTTGTTTTGCATGAATCTTGAAACACATATTCCCCTTAACATATTAAGTAAATCTCCACAACTTTTAATTTAAAAAATGAAAAATAAGCGAAAAATGGGGTGGGTGCAGTGAGTTTCCTACACCCCAGGGTGCAGGCTCCCTGCCCCTTATACTATATATTGTTCTCTATTTCTATTTTTTATTGATGCCTTCGTGTATGAGGTCATCATCATATATAATGTTCTATATTTGTTTTTTTCTATGATGCCTTCATGTATGAGCTCATCATCATATATAATGTTCTCAATTTGTAATTGTTTTATGATGCCTTCATGTATGAGGTCATCATCATATATAATGTTCTCTATTTGTATTTTTCTACGATGCCTTCATGTATGGGGTCATCATCATATATAATGTTCTATATTTGTATTATTTTATGATGCCTTCATGTATGAGGTCATCGTCACATATAATGTTCTCTATTTGTATTTTTTTATGATGCGTTCATGTATGAGGTCATCATCACGTATAATGTTCTCTATTTGTATTTTTTATGATGCCTTCATATATGAGGCCATCATCATATAATAATGTTCTCTGTTTGTATTTTTTACGATGCCTTCATGTATGATGGCATAATCATATAATAATGTTCTCTAATGTAATTTTTTATGATGCCTTCATGTATGAGATCATCATCACATATAATGTTCTCTATTTGTATTATTTATGATACCTCCATGTATGAGGTCATCATCAGAAATAATTTGCTCCAACCTAATCTTGAAATTCAAAGTAAGAAGTTTGTTCAAAATGACACAAGTCTGCAGACACTGTGTAGATAGGACGATAGATTTCTTTCACTGCATTATAGTTGTTCTTTTTTTATGTATATAGGTCCTTTGGGTAGAAGATACACTACTCAACCACTAGATTGTCCTCTTATTCCTTGCTCTCTCAAACGCATTTAGTTGTATAATGTTCATACTCAATTGCCACTAACTATGAAATTTTTTAGGGGTAAACTCTAAAACAATGGTAGAGGGAAAAAAATTCAAAAACAATAAGCAAATTACAACAACTCTGATCTACTCCCTATATATTAATAACTAATATGACAAGATAAATTAGATAAATAATGTCTAAATAATTTTGGCACTCCCAAGAGAAGATTTCTAGCTTCGTTCCTGCTCGACAATGGCATTAAATGTTTGCTAAACTATATATACTATGGTAACAAGGAGCCTATCTTGGCGGGTGCAGGTAATTCCCTACACCCGGTTTAATTTTTCATTATTTTTTGATTTTTTGAAATGAAATATTGGGGGATTTAGATCACCATGTGTCACCATGTTGTCATTCTAAATTCAACTTAATTCGAGACTTCTATCATCTCCATCAAGACTATCAAATTTTAATGGTCTTAGAATTGCTGAAATTGACCATGTCTAGATGAACGTGTTAGCAATGTTTGTTTTGCATGAAACTTGAAACACATGTTCCCTTTAACATATTAAGTAAATCTCCACAACTTTTAATTAAAAAAATGGGAAAAAATAAGCATAAAATGGGTGGGTGCAGGGAGTTTCCTACACCCCAGGGTCCAGGCTCCCTGCCCCCCATATACTATATAATGTTCTCTATTTCTATTTTTTTATTAATGCCTTCGTGTATGAGGTCATCATCATATATAATGTTCTCCATTTGTTATTTTATGATGCCTTCATGTGTGAGGTCATCATCATATATTATGTTCTCTATTTGTAATTTTTTTATGATGCCTTCATGTATGAGGTCATCATCATATATAATATTCTCTATTTGTATTTTTCTATGATGCCTTCATGTATGGGATCATCATCATATATAATGTTCTATATTTGTAATTATATTACGACGCCTTCTTGTATGAGGTCATCATCACATATAATGTATAATGTTCTCTATTTGTTTTTTTATGATGCGTTCATGTATGAGGTCATCATCACGTATAATGTTCTCTATTTGTATTTTTTATGATGCCTTCGTATATGAGGCCATCATCATATAATAATGTTCTCGGTTTGTATTTTTTATGATGCCTTCATGTATGATGTCATCATCATATAATAATGTTCTTGATGACGCGCCTGACAATCGGGTTAAGTATGTAAATAAAAATGGTCGTTGTAACCCAAATCACCTAGCACGGTCAATCGGAAAAATTTATATTTTAAACCACTTAAAAGAAGATAAATCAATGAAAAACAAATGTAAGCGGTCTTTCGCTATTCTTTTTACCTGGTATAGCGACCAGGTGTTTAACCGAGAAATCGCAGAGGTCGTGTTGACTCACAAGGCGAATCAACAGTCGCTGATTTGACCTCCAACGAAATCCCGATTCAAACAACAATTAACCCACAACAGATAAATCAAGCAATGAAAGTACATGTGCGAAGTTAAAATTTATTATAACTCTACAACAAGATGTGTATAGTGCAAGTATGTGTAGAGGTCGAACACAGGGAGCAAAAAGGCTAGATCGGGGCAAAATTGCACACAAGTGTACTTGTGTGTGAATGTGGTCAAGTGTCTACCTATGCTATTTTTTTGTGGGTTTTAATTTTTATAATTTTTTTATTTAATTTTTAATTTTATATTTTTGTATTTTGATTTTTAATTTACTGATTTTATATTTTCTTTTTATATTTTATATATTTTTTATTTTCTTTTTCAATATTGGAAAATAAAGACAATGTAATAAAAGGGAGAAAGAGATATTTATAAAAATAGATAAAAATGTTCACAAATTAGCAAATAAAGTCTTTTGGTCTTTTTATATTTTTTTACTGTTTTTGTGATTTTTGGGTAATTTTTAGAATGTTTTTGGTATTTTAATTAGCAAAATAAAGCAAACAGTGAATAAAGGGCAAGACTGAAACTTAAAATGGAGAAATAAAATAGAAAACAGTAACAAAAATTCTCCAAGTTAATTTTCAATGAAAGATAATGAAATAAGGAAAATTTAGGCACAAAATTTGTATTTTTGGGGATTTTGTAGAATTTTTAATATTTTTATAGAGGTTTTTAGAGTTTTGTGATTCTTTGGAGTTTGGTGTTGTATTTTTTAATGATTTTTGGTCTGGAGCTAAGACACACTAAAGGGAACAAAATATATTTTTTTGGGATTTTTCTTTCGTTTTTATATTTTTTATAGATTTTCTAATGCAAACAGTGCTGAAAATGGAAGTTTTTAATTTTTAATAAATATAAAAATAAAATAAAAACAAAAACAAAAATTGTGGCGTGGAAGTACAAGTTCCCAGGTGCTTAAGCCTAATTTTGTGGAATTTTTGGACTTGAAATGATGATCTAATTAATTCAAACAAGCATACAAACATGACACAGCCTGGCAGGGGCTTTAACGTAAATATACAAAAGTCCAGGGTTGACCACGCAAAATCTCCACAAAATTTTTTACTAAATAAAAGAGTTCTTGGTCTAAATATTAAATACCAAAAACCGCAAGCCTTTACCTGCAAAATACCCACGCGCACGTGCCACGCACGTGCGCTTGGCTGGCAGGGGCCTCTTCGCAATTACACAAACTTACACGGGCTGATATGCAAAATTTGCGAAAAGCTTTTAACAGCAGATGAAAGATTCGGTGATAACTTGCGAAATACAAAAATTGCGGGGGTTGTGATTGCAAAATACCCCCGCTAGGCACGCATCCGACGGCGGTTGATAAATCACTTATGCCACGTGTCGGGCGCGCAACGCGCGATACCCCTTGGGCTTGGACGGTCTTGATCAAATCCTGAGGGCCAATCTACGGCTGGCTATTCCTCTCAGATGGGCGGTCTTGATCAAAAAGGGGGGGGGGGGGGGCGAGATCGACGGCAACTGTACGCCCCCCTCCCCCGCGTTTTTGTTCTTCCCAGGCCCGCGCAGGCAGCGGCGGCGCACGGCGTTCTCTCCGGCGACGCGAGGTGCGTAGATCTCCCTTGGGTCCTGCAAGAGCCAAAGACACGCAACAGCAAAAAGAGAGATGCAGAATCCAAGGTTTCTTGGCGGGTGGGACACGGGCACAGAGCTGATGGAAGTCACCGGAACCAGCGAGCTCCGGCGAGGTATTCGAGAAGGAGATCGATGCTAAATAGGTGATTGACTACCAAGATAATTATACGACTTACAAAAAAAACCTAAGGGCTAAGTGAACAGCAAGAAAATAACTAGAAAAACGACTCAAGTGGTGTTGAACCACGAGATAAACCTCAACGGCGGCGGCCGGAGATAGGGGGTGTGGAGCCGTCGCCTTGGCCCTTGTCCGAGCCTCCTTCGTCGGCTGGAGGGAGCCTGTCACCCTCCCGGTCCGGAGCGCAACGCCTGGAGGTTCAGATTTGAGTCAAAGGGGGTTCAGATTGGAATGGGAGTGTTTGGGTAGTTTTTGAAAGAATGGCCAAGGGGCGAACTTCGAGGCGCGATCACGGGTGCGCCTTTGATCCAATCCCCGAGATAATAGGTAGGCGTGTAAGTTCAATGGTAGGGGAAAAATAATCGTGAAGGAATCGACCCCAAATGGCGTAAGGTGCGGCCTCCAAAATTCCGCAAAATCCAAGAAAAATGCAATCTGACAACAGCCCAGGTGTTGGGCAGAGAGTTGACCGAGGTCAACTCTCCTAGCCCCCTGGTTGGTCCACGTGGACCAACCAGGAAAAACCTGGGAAAAAGATTTCTAAAATCAAAATAAAATATTCAAAATAAAATCAACGGTGTAGCTCGTGCCCTGAATCGAGATGACGGCGTTTTCAAGGATACCCTTCGGCCTCTTTATTGATCCATCAGCAAACTGTACGATCATCCTGGTTTTCTTGAGAGGCCCAAAGTGAAGAGACTGTACCAGCGAGAAGGGTATGATGCTAATCGAAGCACCGCCGTCTAGGAGAGTGAGATCACATGCGAAGTCAGAGATGGTGCAACTAATGAAAGGTGTGGCAGTGTTCCTCTTCTTAGGAATGGGGCGGTGTGTGATGGCGTGGGCAGTGGCCATGGTCAAGATATGACGCTCAGATCTGCTCCTCCGCTTTCTCTTCTTGGGAAGAGGAGCAGATGAATCGGTCATGGCCTGCTGAAGTGGGGCACGGATAATCTCATGTATGGTGGCCACCACTTTGGGTTCAGTCAGCATTTTTTTGAATTTTTGGACTTCCTCCATACAAGGGAGGAAGTCGGAATCAGCATATACACGAGGTATGCCAAGAGCAGTCTGTACAGCGGCATCCTCGGGGTCAAAGATGGGACCGGCTGTGAAAGGCTGTGTGGTCAAAGGGTCTGGCAAGTGGTACCTCTCCTCACAGTCTGGATCGATCATGTGTCTCCCGAACTCTTTTTGTATTTTTAAATTTTCTCATTTTTTTGTATTTTTGGCGATTGCAAGCTCTCATGGAAATCCTCGAGTGAACCCATATCATCAAATGGTGGAATATCATGGTCGCTCTTATTGGTACTAGTGAGGTGGTCAATCCTCTGTCTCATATGATCCATCATTTGGGTCAAGTGCTCAAGGGTGGACTCCATGAAAGGTGACTCCAACAGCTCGGCCTCGGGTGGATGTGAAGGTGGAGAATATGGAAGTGAGGGTAGGTGTGGATAGAAATCCGAGGTCTGATACTGTGGCTGAGGCGGATATGTACAAAAGTCAGGAGCAAAGTCCTCCTGGAAAAAAGGAGGTGGACTGGCTGGAGTGAACGAGGGATCCGCAAAGTCTGGATAAAATACGCTCCAGTCGGCCATCTCGAAACAAAAGAAAATGATCGGGAGAGCACGATGGTCAAGTCAAGAGAACGAAGAAGAACGCGCAAATGCGCAGAGTTGATCTAGGACACACACAAAACAATCACAAACAAGAATGAAAATAAATCAAACCCTCAATTCACCTACTCAACTCAGTGAAGACCACAAATGCGGTCTTTTTATCTTGTCTGTTTTAGAGTTAGGCGAGAAGTCCAAAATTGCACAAACACTTGGGGGGCTGAATATGGGATTTGGGCACTAACCTTAGTGTGTGCGCGAGCAAGTAAAACGAAGACAATGAGGGGATTACTGCCCCAATACAAGATTTTCTTTTTGGTGGATTTTAGGGCCAAGTAATATTAGCAGTCCCAATTTTATTTGGTTATCACTTTTTTTTTGGATTTTTAGTAAAAATGCACGTTCCTATCGGGGAATCAATTCCTTTAAGCTCCTAGGTGATCAAAATCAGAGGTAGAGGAGTGATGAATACCCATTCATCACTCTTTATTCTTATATTTTAGCTACAAAAACCTATGCAAATGCATGTAGATATGTGTAAATAGGAAAAGTTAGCAAAAGCATGCATTTTTGTAAATATAGATAATTAGCATGTTTTTGTGCAAAAATAAAAGAATAAAGATGAAAAAGAAAAAGAGGGAAATATTTAGAATAAATATTGAGCAACCTAACCCAAGGGAGGGCTCAGCATGGGCCTGACCGCTTAAAAGCCAAGTAGAGGGAGATAGGGGCTCTAGTGTAAATATTTGTATAAATAAATAAAATTATATTTTCCTCACCCAAAAATATGTTGTAAATATTTGTACATATTTATAAAGTATAAAAACAAAACAAAAAGATAAAAATCAAAAAGACCAAAAATAACCCTTCACCATGTACATAGACCACCTTCCTTATTTATTTAACCTTATAAATAAATAAAATTATTTTCTAAACTTTTTGTAAATATTCCATGCTACATATTGTAAATAAAATAAATACAAAGAAACAAAACAAAAATCAAATAAAAATTACAAAATTAAAATTTCAAAAATATGTTGTACATATACCATGTATATAGTGTAAATAACTATTTATTTTACCTATGTAAATAAATAATAAAAATAAAATAAAAATAGCCTTTTATTCCTCATTTTATCCTATAAATAAATAAAATATAAAATAGGAATAAAAATGTATAAAAATAACTAATTAAAAATCAAAATTAAAAATCATATATTGTATATATACCTATATATAGCCCTATTATGTAAATACCTTATTTTTATTTCCACAAATTAATTAAAAATCACAAAAAAATAGAAAAAAATAAAATAAAAATATTTTGTGTTTTAAGTTTTTGAAAATTCGGCCAATTAATGGCCCAAAAAAATCAAATAAAAATCTAAGCCTTGGCGGGCTCTGATTGGTCCACGGGGATTGTTGACCCCCGGTCAACTCCCCCCCTTGGACCACAGAGTCGCGGATCTGCTTTTGGACCCGACTTCTCGATTTTATACCCGCTTGATCCGACTCCCGAATCCGCTAACCCCGGGCTCTAATCCGAGCTTATTCTTCCCTGATCCACGCCCGGGGTGGTTCCTGGGGATCCGCGCTCCGAGCTTCATGCCCGACTCCCATTTAGCCGGACCCCTAGCGGTATTTAACCTGAGCTCCGCCGCACTTCATTCCCATCTTTGGCTCGCCACTCTCATTCCCGTGACCTCCAGAGCAATCACCGAGGTGACAGCTCGCGTTTGCCCCTGTTGCAGTGAGGAGAGGGTGCCCCGACCATGGATCCGGCAGCTTCGCGCCGCCGTGCTCCGCCACTCAGCCGGAGCTCGAGCCTCAGGCCTTGACGCCCTTCGAGGCGACGACCAGGAGCTAGCCAAGCTCCAGCACAGTCTTTCGCTCCACCCAGGTAGCACTCTAGCTCGCCCATTTAGTTTAATTTCTTGTTTCGCCCAAATCGCATCTCCGACGAGTTCCTTTGATTCCGACCATCCTGTGTATCTTCTCGATCATCGGAACGCACGCTCACCTTCACCATCCTCCAACGCACCTTCTACGCCCATTCGTTCAACCCAGCTCGCCCCGGAGCTGGGATTCGAGCTCCACCATCCTCCGCTCGCCGGAGCTCACTCGTCCCGACCCACAGTTCACCCTCACGCCACCTAACCGGGTCGAGGCACTTTTCCCTCGACCCGCGAAGCTCTTGAGCTGTTTTGCAGGTCAAGAGGAGGCATCTGAGGCCCCTCCCATCTAGGCTAGGAGCTTGACGCCGACGACCTTGCCGGAGCCCCTCCAGGGCTCGGCTGGGCCATCTGAAGCTACCAGCAGCTGCGGGACGCCATCGCCTATCTTCTCCGATACTTGGAGGCAGCTGAGGAGGACCCAGGCACGCACACGAGGCCGGCGAACCTCGCCGGCCACTTGTTCTTCGAGGGACCTCCATCGCCGTCCGATCAGCCTCGGAGCTCCAGTTGCAATCACGGCCGTCCATTCATCGAGGAGCAGTTGCCGTTGATCACCTCGAGGCTTCATCAGGACCGTCAGAGCAGAGGATAGAGGGCACAACACCTGACCCGTTAGATCTTCCACGTGTCCCCCTCTGGAGCGTCGATCAGGCCCACGTGCTGAAGAAGAAGAGCGCCCGCCGTCCGAGACCGTTGGATCCTCCACGTGGCGCGAATCTAGCCGTCGGCGCAATAAGGGGTAATTTGCTTAGGCCCCCCTCGTAGTTTGTGTTTTTAATTCTAGTCCTGTAAATAGTTTAAGTCTTTTATTTACGTAGGGTAAATTGCACCTCGGACCTTGTGCTTGTTTTTATTTGCATTGATACCCCTGTGTATGTGAGCCCACGTGCTTCGTCACGTGTTTAGTTGGGTTATTTGCATCTCTTATCCTGTAGTTCTGGATGGTTATTGAATGAATATATACTTTCTGGTATTTACATTTATACCCCTGTGAGCATTTTATATACACATGTGCGGATTTTAGTGGGTTATTTGCGCCCAAGCCCCTGGACTTTTTGGTACGAGTTACCAAAAGGTCCAAGAACTTGGTTTTTATTACCAAAAGGTCCCTGAGTGCCCCAGGCACGCGCCACGCGCGTGACTTGCTGGGAAAATTGCACCTGGACCCCCAGAGTTTCGGGTATTTGCACTTTAGTCCCTGTGCACAATGCCCCCTTTTTGATTTTTGAATAAATATCAAACCACCTCCAAATTCGATGAAAATTTGACACATGGCTCCTGCCATGTTGTTGGATTTTTGAGAATTTTTGAGGACATTTTTGATTTTATTTAGTATTTTTAAAAATTCAAAAACATCCATTTTAGCTACTGTCTAGGTTTAAAAATCCCAAAAAAATATAAAATCACCCCTAAAAATTCCAAAAAAATTAGTTTCTGTTCTTTGTGTGTTGTTTGATTTTCTAGCTAATTTTGGCTATTTTTCATTGAGTAAAAACCCTAAAAATCTAAAAACACCTAAAAACTCATAAAAATTATAATAAATAATCTAAAAATCCAAAAACAATAATTTCGGTGCCCAAATTTTCCTTATTTTCTCTAGAATACAGGAAAATTACCTCCAGGGCCTTCTGAGATCCTTAAATATTTTATTTTTGGGTTTCAGGCCTTGCTGGACAGTACCTAGGCTTTTTAGCACTGTTTGATTTTTAGAAAATAAATACACATCAGAAAAATCTCAAAAATTACCCAAAAACATTTAAAAACCTAAAAAACATAAAAACAATTTTTCTTGAATTTTTGCTTGATTTTTGGTGTGTTAAATAAATTGCTAAAGTGTGTTTATATTTGCCTTCTTTTATTTTCTTCATATTTTAAAATCCTAAAAAAATATAAAAATTATTAAAAACCACAAAAAAATACTTTTCTTTTATTTTATCTTCTTTTTACTACTTCGTAGGCCCTAGGCCAACCCGTGCTCCTTGTGTTCGACCCTTGGAGCTATACCAGGTTAATCCCATAGCTAGACCGCTCTCTTCTTTGTTTTGATTGATTTGACCTGTTTGAGTGGTTGATTTTTCTTGATACACCTAGCCCGAGTGATTGAGGTCGCAACGACCTCATTTCCATACCTTCACCTCAGTTGTTCGGGATTTCGTGTTATCAGAATGGCGCCGTTGCCGGGGAGCACGGCTTAGTAGTGTTGTTTTTATTTTCGTTTTTGTTTTCGCAGCTTTTTTGCGGCTTTTGTTCATAGTTCCTTTTTGATTTATTTTGTTTTATTTTGATTTTCTTTTATTTTTATTTTTATTTTTATTTTTGTTTTATTTTGTGTGATTATTTTATTTCCATTTTTGCACATATACCCTCACTTGTATTTTCTTTTATTTTTCTCTATTCTTTGATTATTCTTTATGGACTGACCACTCTTCTCTGTTTCTATCTTGCGAGGGCCCGAGGACCGCGGAGGCGACTTTCGAGGAGCCGGTGCAGCCGCGGCACTTGGAGGCGGCTTCTTTCTCTACGAAGCCACAGGAGAGAGCGAGAGAGAGAGAGTGAGTGGGTGAGGTATTAGGATAGTTTTATTTTATTTTATTCATTATTATTGTAATAATACAGGGACTTGAACTTTTGGACTGCTTGGACACTTGAGACCGTAGCGGGTCTGTTTCGCCGAGTACTGGCGTGCTCGGGGGACCCATTAGGACCTTGCGGTTTTTCGCGGCTTTTCTCGTGGATTTCTTTTTCTTTCTTACTGTCATTTGCCGGTTTTTCGCGGTTTTTGCTCGAGCCCTTAGATTTAGGACTTTCTGGTGATTGTGACGTAATTGAGTAGGATCCACACACTTAAGGCATATCTGTTCCTATAGAACCGTAATTGGACCTACTTAAAATAAATAATAAAAATAACCGACTCGCTAGCCTCCGTAGCCTACGCGCCGTAGCTCGTCCTGTAAAGCGCTTACTCCTACCCCCGATTTGTCGGGCAGGGGAGGGACGGGCCAAGACCGGACCCTTTGGCTTGGAGGTCGGTGACCGGTTAGACGGTTCTTCGCTAGAAGTTGCTCGTCTAGGACTCGGCTTCCCGCTGCATCATTTAGCTTAGTTAATTCCTGTCTTTTATTTTATGCGCGGATCACTTTGCATGTAGAGAGCTGGAGGCAGGTACGCATTTCTGACTTTGCATGCATCATTGATTTCTCGTGCATCGGCTTTTTCGACTTCTCCCCCTGTTTTGGACTTAATAATCAGGAGAATCGAAAAATTCGTTAGGCGTTTTGTTTGATTTGAAAAATACCTAAAAAGTGAAATCATAAAAGTGGGACTGCTAAGATTATTGACCTTAAAACTCGCTCACCCTAAAAATTCTGTCTTGGGGAGAGCAACCCCCTCATTGCTTGGTTTGTATGCGCGAGAGAGTGACCCGCACACTAGGTAGAGCCCCCCTGCGGCTAAACCCGACTGATTACCGACTCTTCCGTGCGTGCCAGTCGGTTGGGGTTAGCAGCGGATATCCCAACAGGTCATGTAAGCGCTTTGATATCTTGAGTGTTCACCAAAATAAAAATCGACAAGATAATTTGACCGAACTTTCACGGTCTTCAGCTCGCGTTGCGTTGGTGAACCGGGGGTTTGTTTTTCGATCATAATTTTTCCAGATCTCATCCGCCCTACTCGCCAGATCAAGATGATGGGTAGACGATCTCTTAGGCAGCCTCTGGCTGCACCGCTTTCGGGCGCGTCTACCTCATCATCTAGGTTGGCTCGCGAGAGCTCAGACCCGCTCTCCGAGCCCGAGTACGACTCCACCCTGTTCCCCCTCGATCCCCTTTCTGATCTTCCCGAGAGACATGAGCCCGAGGAGAGACTGATTCATTTGACGGCACCTGAGTTGGGCTCATTTGATTTTGCAGACGTCGACATGGCAGGCGCAGGCAGTTCAGATGATCACTCCCGTAGACCAGAGCATATTGTACTAGACCAGGGAGCGATCAACTCCACCCTGATCTCATCACTCGACACAGTCCAGCTGCAGCTCCGCGATCAGGGAGCGTTTATGATTGAGATGAGGCGTGAGTTGGAGAGGCTCAGAGCAGAGCGAGATGCGCAGAGCGAGCCCGAGGAGATCCCCGATGAGGCACAGGCACAGGCACGAGCCGCAGCAGCAGCAGCTGCGGCCGCCGCCGCAGCGGCAGCAGCCGCAGGAGGAGCAGGACCACCGAGACCGATGCGGGATTTACACAATCCCGGATCTACACTGATGCACCACTGGGTGGTGGTTCCAGCGATCGTGGGGGACTTCAAGTTCCCCCCGAACACCTTGCAGATGCTTCCTCGATTCCATGGACTTGCTACAGAGGAGCCCCACCTCCACCTCCAGGAGTTTCTTATGATATGCAGCACTGTCCACGACAGACATGTGGACCAGGACACGATCAGGATGATCGCCTTCCCCTTTTCACTGGCAGATAGAGCAGCCACCTGGCTGAAGCATTTGGGGAGATTTGTCTATACCTGGGAGCAGCTCCGCACCGAGTACTTGAATAAGTACTATCCACTCGGGCGGACGAATGCAGCGAGGGCCCTGATTAGTAACTTCTCCATGTTCCCCAACGAGCAGTTCCACGAGGCTTGGGAGAGGTTCAAAGAGCTTTTGGACAGATGCCCGCACCAGGACATCACGAAGCCGAACTTGGTTCAGAGCTTCTTCAGTGGGTTGTCACCAGAGCTACAGGGCCTGGTGAATGCTTCTTGTGGCGGGTCCTACTTCGCCAAGGACCATGACCAGGTCTGGGCTATTTTTGAGGAGATGACAGAGAACTACATGGTGATGTCCCAGACCCGGCTATACACTCAGAAGACCCAGCCACATCAGCCAGGACCCATGCAGTACCAGCGGATAGCACGGGTAGATGCAGGTCCTTCCAGTTCGTCCGCAGCAGCCACAGCAGCAGCCCAGTTAGAGTCGTCAGCTGCGGACATGGGCATCATCAGCGAGAAGTTGGACCGCATGGAGCTGATAGAGAAGAAGCAGTGCCAGAGCATAGCGCAGATGGATCAGATGGCACAGGTCTTGAGCGACATGAAGACATAGCTCATGTGTCTCCAGGAGGCACATACGGCTTCTCAGCCCCGTCTTCAGTCGCGAGGCGACGCCGGCAGCAGCAGCAGCAGCTCGTCCCAGCGCTCCAGCACCCCAGTGCAGCCTAGACAGGTTCACCTTGTACAGGCGGAGCCGTACCAGCAGCCGCAGCCCACCTACCATTCTCCACCATCTCTAGAGATGCAGATGGTGGTCTACCAGCCGGACCAGCCTCTGGCAGTACTCCCGCCAGCCCCCTTGGACGCCGAGCCGTTGATGGATGTCAACGGGATCTGGTATGACCGTACCCAGCCTGGGATCCGACGAGACCATCCCGGATTCAGGTGGGGGAGTGGTGGTGCCCAGCCCCAGCAGCAACCGTCAGGACAGGGAGGGCAGTACTCCCATCAGAGAGACCAGCACCAGCCGCAGCAGCAGCCCCCAGCGTATCAGCAGCAGTCATCTTACGGTCCGCGTCCCTAGCAGCAGCAGGGACAGCCTTGGAGATGTGAGCAGCAGGCTCACCAGGGATACCAGCAGCACCCTCCTTCCTACCCCTCTTACCCACCACAGCAGTTCCAGCAGCCTCACCCACAGAGAGGCCACCCGTCGGGCTCCCACGAGAGCCCTGCTTTGGATGATATCGCCCGCCTCCTCACAGACCAGCAGGCCACATTCAGACGGGAGATGGATGAGTTCCGCCAGGAGATGCGGGACCTGGTGAGAGGGAAGGCCGCCATACCAGCCCAGATAGAGCCCAATCCGAACAACCTCAAGAGGAAGTCTGAGCAGGTAGTACATACTGAGTCAGCCACTCCTAGTGACCCATTAGATGATACATCTTCGGATTTATTTGATGCTGATTTTGTCACACTTAGGAGCGGTAGGACCCCAGCAGGCGGCGGCGCCTCATCTGAGCACCATCCCGAGGCGCCACAGGAGGAGGAGGAGAGCGGTACTGAGGCCGCTCCAGATGATGACGGTGGTACTAAGGCCACCAAGGATGCTGATCCCACCGGCGGTACTGAGGCCGCCGCTTCACCAGATCTAGGAGGTGGTACTGATGCCACCCATGCAGCCGAGCCAGCCCGCGGTACTGATGCCGCGCGACGTCTACCTTCAGCAGCAGCAGAGCAGCCAGCCCGTTGTGGTACTGAGGCCACCAGTGTTTGTAGAGACAGAGATGTTGTTTTTCCTCGTGTCCATGTATCTCAGAATTCTGCTATGAATAAAGGAAAAGGTTTACTTTCTTTTGGTCCCACTGTGGTGCATGATGTATGTGTGGATCCTGTCCTTGAACCGTCTAGACCTTTTCCTAGTCCTTCATCTGAGAAGGACCCAGTGATCCCCTTCCCTCGAGCCCTTCAGATGGGAAAGGGGAAGAAAAATGATCCAAAAAAGAGAGAGCTTGAGGAGTTCAGCCAGAGCATGATTGATCGATTCCATATCCAGCTGCCCCTCCAGGAGGCTTTGCAGCACATCCCCCTTCTCCAGAGATCTTTGAGAGAGAGGACTACAGTCAGGAGGAGGAGGAGGAACCACACTTCAGAGATACATGTGCTGACCAAAGCCACGTGCTTTGCGATCCAGAACCGACTGCCAGCCAAGAGGCCAGATTCAGGGGCCCCGTATGTCAGATGCCAGATTAGTGAGCAGTGGTTCGACCGTACTCTTCTAGACAGCGGATCGTCGATTAACCTTCTTCCGACAGCCCTTCTCGACCGCTTCGAGTTGGGCACTCTTCGACAGAGCAGGACAGTCCTTCAGTTCGCTGATCGATCTGTCAAGAGGCCGAAGGGGTTATTACGAGACGTTATCGTCACTATTCAGGGCCTGCAATTCCCCGTGGACTTCGTAGTGTTGGACATGGAGATCCCTGAGTCAGTGACCGATACCCCCATCATCCTTGGTCGTCCGTTCTTGGCCACAGCCAAGACGGTGACTGATCATGATAGCGGGAAGGTGTACTTTCGCGTCCAGGGCGAGAGTATACAAATAGAGACGGTCGAGGACTATAGAGCCAGATTCAGATCCCGCTCAGATGCGAGTACCGATTCAGAGCAGCTGACAGACGCAGAGCCAGACATCCACCAGGACTGTGATTTTGTGATCACAGATGATGAGGCAGCTTGGGCAGACCTTGAGACACAGACCACCCTCTCACTTTCAGACACAGCTGAGGCAGAGATGATAGCAGAGGAGAGTCTGGAGAGCACAGACCTGGTTCAGGATACCATTGCGGCAGCAGAGCCGGTCCTTGATCGCAGCACGATGATTTGTGATGGTGGTACTGAGGCCACCTTGTTTCCCGGTGGTGCTGATGCCACCGTTTCTGATACAGATCCCTCGGATTCAGAGTCTGATTGGGCCGATTGTTATGATCAGATGCCAGACCTGAGTCCATCTGAGCCTATTGATGAGGAGGAGGTAGATGCAGAGCAGAGCAGAGACAGTGCAGTTGAGCAGCCTTCTCCCGATCCAGTTTGCGAGAGTACACTTTCACTTTCCCAGGCAGATTTGGCAGACCTTGCAGCGTTCACTCAGTTTGTTCCGCAGCCAGATTTGCCGGCACCCAGCATTCCAGAGCTGAAGCCGCTCCCTACTTCGCTGAAGTATCGATTCCTTGCGGGCGAGCCTGAGATGTACCCAGTCATCATCTCCGCCGAGTTGACTGGAGAGCAGGAATCCCGTCTGATGGGGGTTCTTGAAAAGAACCGCAAGGCAATCGGATGGAGCGTAGCAGATCTCCATGGGATTAGTCCATCAGTATGCTCCCACCACATCTATCTCGAGGATGGGGCGAAGCCGTCGCGAGAGTTCCAGCGGCGTCTGAACCCCAACCTGAGAGAGGTTGTCATGAAGGAAATATCGAAGTGGTGGGGTGCAGGTTTTATTTATCCCATTTCCGACTCCAAGTGGGTCAGCCCCTTGCATGTGGTGCCCAAGAAGATGGGCATCACGACTGTGATCAGTGAGTCGGGAGAGGAGATTGCTACACGAGTACCCACCTCTTGGAGGGTTTGTGTTGACTACAGGAGACTCAACCAAGCCACCAAGAAGGACCATTTCCCCCTGCCTTTTATTGACCAGATCATTGAGAGACTGGCAGGGAAGAGCCATTATTGCTTCCTGGATGGGTACTCGGGCTACAACCAAGTGGCCATCGCTCCTGAGGATCAGGAGAAGACCACCTTTACCTGTCCCTTCGGCACATATGCTTTTCGACGCATGCCATTTGGGCTATGCAATGCCCCTGCGACTTTTCAGAGGTGCATGCTGTCGATCTTCTCGGACATGGTAGGGGAGTGCTTAGAGGTCTTCATGGATGATTTCTCGATCTACGGCGACGGATTTGATTCTTGTCTTGACTGCCTAGATCGAGTACTTCAGCGATGTATTGAGTATCACTTGGTGCTATCTTGGGAGAAGAGTCACTTCATGGTGACTCAAGGGACGGTGCTTGGCCACATCATCTCCAACAGGGGCATGGAGGTTGATCCGGCCAAGGTTGATGTCATTAGGAAACTCACACCGCCGTCCAATCTGAGGCAGTTACGGTCATTTCTGGGGCACGTTGGATTTTATAGGAGATTCATTCAGGATTTCAGCAGGATTGCCCGGCCGTTGACTGACCTCTTGACGAAAGACACCGAGTTCCTTGTCGATGACAAGTGTCTTTCATAGTTTGCTACTCTCCAGCAGTGTGTGATTGAGGCTCCTGTCCTCCAGCCACCTGATTGGTCTCTCCCATTCGAGATCATGACGGACGCCTCCGATTTTGCCGTAGGGGCAGTGCTGGGACAGAGGAGGGATGGAGTACCATTTGCTATACACTATGCTAGCCGCACATTGGATTCCGCCCAGCGGAATTATACAGTCACAGAGAAGGAGATGCTAGCCGTAGTGTTTGCCCTGGATAAGTTTAGATCATATATCATTGGATCTAGAGTGACTTTGTTTACAGATCACACCGCCATCAGGTACCTCATGGCAAAGAAGGATGCCAAGGCCCGACTGACTAGATGGATCCTTCTACTCCAGGAGTTCGACATTGAGATTAAGGATAAGCCTGGAGTCAAGAATGTGGTGGCGGATCATCTCTCCCGATTAGAGCAGCCTGAGGAGACTGAGCAGATTGATCCTATCAGAGATACCTTCCCAGATGAGGCGATCCTTGCTATCGCCTCACTCCCATGGTACGCCGATATTGTGAACTTTCTCGTTGCTGGGAAAGTCCCACAAGAGTGGCCCAGGCAGAGACTTGAGACCTTCCTAGCGAAGGCCAAGTCTTACCATTGGGAGGATCCCATCCTTTACCACGAAGGAGGGGATAGCGTCTGGCGTCGGTGTATTCCTCAGGAGGAACACCATAGCGTCCTCACTTACTGCCACAAGCTTGAGGCAGGAGGACATCATTCTGGGAGGAGAACGACACAGAAAGTGCTCCAATCCGGCTTGTGGTGGCCTACCCTCTTCAAGGACTCAGATGAGTTCGTGAAGAGGTGTACTGACTGTCAGAGGATGGGCACTTGTGGACAGCGTGATATGATGCCGATGCAGCCCATTCACTTCTGTGAGGTTTTTGACGCATGGGGCATCGATTTCATGGGTCCATTCCCTAAGAGTCAGGGATTCGAGTACATTCTGTTGGCCGTGGATTATGTGAGTCGTTGGGTGGAGGCTATCCCCGCCCGAGCCGCTGATGCGAGGACAGTTTGCAGATTTTTGAGGAAGCATATCATCACGCGGTTCGGGGTTCCACGAGTTCTTATTTCTGATGGGGGATCTCACTTCATCAACGACCAGGTGAAGGCACTTGCTAGCGAGTTCGGCATAGATCATCGTGTTGCTACACCATACCATCCACAGACGAATGGTCTAGCCGAAGTGTCGAATAGGGAGATCAAGACTATTCTGCAGAAAGTCGTCCGCCCTGACCGAAAGGATTGGTCACAGCTTTTGGACTCGGTCTTGTGGGCATATAGGACGTCTTTCAAGACACCTTTGGGCACATCTCCCTTTCGCCTCGTATATGGCAAGCCATGCCATTTACCTGTTGAGCTGAGGCACAAGTCACTTTGGGCAGTTACAGACATACTTATGGATCCAGATGGTGTAGGAGACCAGAGGAGGGCAGAGCTAGCTGCCCTGGAGGAGCTTAGAGATGCAGCTTTCTCAAGCAGCCTACATTATAAGGAGAAAGTCAAGGAGTGGCATGATTCTCATATCAGCCACAAGCATTTTGAGATTGGACAGAGAGTATGGCTGTTTGATGCGAGGCTTAGATTATTTCCAGGGAAGCTACAGAGCAAATGGAAAGGACCTTATCTGGTTCGGAAGGTACACGACAACGGTAGTATTGACATATCTGAGTTGTCTTCTGAGAGTACCTTCCGAGTGAACGGCCAGCGGCTCAAACCATTTCTAGATCATGAGCCGCGAGTAGTTGACCTTGCCCCTATTCATTTTGCGTGAGATGTGGTCTTTGACTCACATCTAATGCATCTCACGCCTGAGCTTTACTGATCTTCCGCTATATATAGATCCAGATGTCCATATCACCACATTCTTTAGTCCCACATCCCTTTCTTCATCTTGTGATTATGCTATACTTAGGGTGCACTTTACCCTAAGTATAGGGGGGATGTGCGACATTTCGGGTATTCCTTTTGTTTCTATCTACCCCTGTTTTGCTGCCTATACTTAGGGATATCTTATCCTAAGTATAGGGGGGGTAGACCCTGTACATTCTCCACTCGGTTTTCCCTTCGTGTACAGCCTGCTATACTTAGGATTACTTGATCCTAAGTATAGGGGGGAAACCCGAGTCCCTCTTGACTTCTCATTTTCCTTTTGTATAGCCTTCCTTTTCACTTCCCTATACATAGCACGAGTTATGTCTTCTTCATCGCTCTTGACTCCGAGGACATCGTTCGAGCTAAGTATAGGGGGGTGTGTATATATTTCATATATACTTTAGCCATAACTCGTACTTTGTGTGAGTGTGTTAATAAATAAAAATGGCTAAAAACCACAAAAATTAAAAAATTTTCATGTACATAATCTTCTTTTATTTGCACACACATAGCTAGTGTACAAATTATTTTTGTAAAAATGATTTCAAAAATCTTTTGTGTAAAGCTTGTGTAAATATTTTTGTATCAAAATTATGTATATAGTACAAAATTTTTCCAAAATGTTTTGAAAATCAAAAGTTTGCAAAAATCTTGTGTAAATGTGTGTAAATATCTTTTTGCAAAACTTGCACTTCATGCATCATCCATTCGTGATTTCAAAACATTTTTCAAAAATTTTGCATGATTGTAAAATATTGTGTAAATATGCATCTTTTTGTACATAGGTATATAGTTTTTCTTGGATGATAGTTGACATTTAAACTAGCCGGGAATCAAATTGAGAAATGGAGCTTGATTAAGATCTTAATCCACCTAATTTCTAAGAGGAACCTTATAGGGTTAGGTTTAAGGCTTTTCAGGTCCATGGTGACTTAATTCTTTGAGTCCACTAGGCTATGATCACATGTCATCTCAATGAGCCTAAGTAGAGCACTTAACAACAACACATGACTCATATAGATTATGGCTTTACTTGGACAACCGCACTATGCACCGAGCTCTCTACGGATGAGGTGGTGAGGAGGCAGTCTTCCTTGGCTTGGGGTAGCATATGAGGGTAGTACTTCTAGGCGGAACCTCTCTTCTTCATTTAGTGAAGGAAGTGCGTCTCAACTTGGTCTGGTTGCCATGAGGTCTAACGACGGGAGTTGTGGGTTGCAATAAAGCTTCAAAAGAGGGATAGTCTACTGGCTCAAGAGGAAAAACTCCTTGTATATATGCTGCACATGTATATGTTGTATAGATGCACTAAAAAAATGTGAAAAAAAAGAGAAAAGAACTCCAAAAAAGTGGTGGGTCTGAGAGAAAATGATAATCCCACCGGAGTATGTATATAAGTGCAATAAGCAAAGCTTGGTTTCATGATCCACCTGTTGTAGCTTGCAGCAGGGAGACTTGGCTACACTGGTCAAGCTCCCAAGGGTACTTGGCTACACTGGCCTTGACCCATTCTCTTCTTCCCCCTCTTCTTGAGCCGGTTGTACTTGAACTTAGAAGGGAATACCCCGCTCCTCGAGGAAAGAGTGGCCAGATTGAGGTCATAGAGTTACCTTGTTAGGGAGGGTTGTCAAGCTGCCATTTCTGAGGTGGAGAGCTTAGACCTCACTTTCACAGGACAAGAAAAGATTCATGGTCTTCAGGGTTTGTGATTGATGACTTGTTCTGATCTGGAGCATTGAGGAGTCTTGACTATAGAGTAGTGGAACTTAGAGGCTGTTAGGTTTTAAGCTTAAGTCTAAATAAGGTTCTGACACATTAATAATCCAAAGATCTGATTGAGCTCCATACCTCAATTTAGTGAAGGCAAGTTTAATAATCAACCTTGATCCATATACATTCTCTTTTTCTTTTTTTTCTTTTTCTTTCTTTTTCACTTCTTTTTCAAATAAGTGTTTGCTAAGGGACTAGCAAAGTATAGTATAGGGGGGTGATGAATACCCATTCATCACTCTTTATTCTTATATTTTAGCTACAAAAACCTATGCAAATGCATGTAGATATGTGTAAATAGGAAAAGTTAGCAAAAGCATGCATTTTTGTAAATATAGATAATTAGCATGTTTTTGTGCAAAAATAAAAGAATAAAGATGAAAAAGAAAAAGAGGGAAATATTTAGAATAAATATTGAGCAACCTAACCCAAGGGAGGGCTCAGCATGGGCCTGACCGCTTAAAAGCCAAGTAGAGGGAGATAGGGGCTCTAGTGTAAATATTTGTATAAATAAATAAAATTATATTTTCCTCACCCAAAAATATGTTGTAAATATTTGTACATATTTATAAAGTATAAAAACAAAACAAAAAGATAAAAATCAAAAATACCAAAAATAACCCTTCACCATGTACATAGACCACCTTCCTTATTTATTTAACCTTATAAATAAATAAAATTATTTTCTAAACTTTTTGTAAATATTCCACGCTACATATTGTAAATAAAATAAATACAAAGAAACAAAACAAAAATCAAATAAAAATTACAAAATTAAAATTTCAAAAATATGTTGTACATATACCATGTATATAGTGTAAATAACTATTTATTTTACCTATGTAAATAAATAATAAAAATAAAATAAAAATAGCCTTTTATTCCTCATTTTATCCTATAAATAAATAAAATATAAAATAGGAATAAAAATGTATAAAAATAACTAATTAAAAATCAAAATTAAAAATCATATATTGTATATATACCTATATATAGCCCTATTATGTAAATACCTTATTTTTATTTCCACAAATTAATTAAAAATCACAAAAAAATAGAAAAAAATAAAATAAAAATATTTTGTGTTTTAAGTTTTTGAAAATTCGGCCAATTAATGGCCCAAAAAAATCAAATAAAAATCTAAGCCTTGGCGGGCTCTGATTGGTCCACGGGGGATTGTTGACCCCCGGTCAACTCCCCCCCTTGGACCACAGAGTCGCGGATCTGCTTTTGGACCCGACTTCTCGATTTTATACCCGCTTGATCCGACTCCCGAATCCGCTAACCCCGGGCTCTAATCCGAGCTTATTCTTCCCTGATCCACGCCCGGGGTGGTTCCTGGGGATCCGCGCTCCGAGCTTCATGCCCGACTCCCATTTAGCCGGACCCCTAGTGGTATTTAACCTGAGCTCCGCCGCACTTCATTCCCATCTTTGGCTCGCCACTCTCATTCCCGTGACCTCCAGAGCAATCACCGAGGTGACAGCTCGCGTTTGCCCCTGTTGCAGTGAGGAGAGGGTGCCCCGACCATGGATCCGGCAGCTTCGCGCCGCCGTGCTCCGCCACTCAGCCGGAGCTCGAGCCTCAGGCCTTGACGCCCTTCGAGGCGACGACCAGGAGCTAGCCAAGCTCCAGCACAGTCTTTCGCTCCACCCAGGTAGCACTCTAGCTCGCCCATTTAGTTTAATTTCTTGTTTCGCCCAAATCGCATCTCCGACGAGTTCCTTTGATTCCGACCATCCTGTGTATCTTCTCGATCATTGGAACGCACGCTCACCTTCACCATCCTCTGACGCACCTTCTACGCCCATTCGTTCAACCCAGCTCGCCCCGGAGCTGGGATTCAAGCTCCACCATCCTCCGCTCGCCGGAGCTCACTCGTCCCGACCCACAGTTCACCCTCACGCCACCTAACCGGGTCGAGGCACTTTGCCCTCGACCCGCGAAGCTCTTGAGCTGTTTTGCAGGTCAAGAGGAGGCCATCTGAGGCCCCCTCCCATCTAGGCCAGGAGCTTGACGCCGACGACCTCGCCGGAGCCCCTCCAGGGCTCGGCTGGGCCATCTGACGCTACCAGCAGCTGCGGGACGCCATCGCCTATCTTCTCCGATACTTGGAGGTAGCTGAGGAGGACCCGGGCACGCACACGAGGCCGGCGAACCTCGCCGACCACTTGTTCTTCGAGGGACCTCCATCGCCGTCCGATCAGCCTCGGAGCTCCAGTTGCAATCACGGCCGTCCATTCATCGAGGAGCAGTTGCCGTTGATCACCTCGAGGCTTCATCAGGACCGTCAGAGCAGAGGAGAGAGGGCACAACACCTGACCCGTTAGATCTTCCACGTGTCCCCCTCTGGAGCGTCGATCAGGCCCACGTGCTGAAGAAGAAGAGCGCCCGCCGTCCGAGACCGTTGGATCCTCCACGTGGCGCGAATCTAGCCGTCGGCGCAATAAGGGGTAATTTGCTTAGGCCCCCCTCGTAGTTTGTGTTTTTAATTCTAGTCCTGTAAATAGTTTAAGTCTTTTATTTACGTAGGGTAAATTGCACCTCGGACCTTGTGCTTGTTTTTATTTGCATTGATACCCCTGTGTATGTGAGCCCACGTGCTTCGTCACGTGTTTAGTTGGGTTATTTGCATCTCTTATCCTGTAGTTCTGGATGGTTATTGAATGAATATATACTTTCTGGTATTTACATTTATACCCCTGTGAGCATTTTATATACACATGTGCGGATTTTAGTGGGTTATTTGCGCCCAAGCCCCTGGACTTTTTGGTACAAGTTACCAAAAGGTCCAAGAACTTGGTTTTTATTACCAGAAGGTCCCTGAGTGCCCCAGGCACGCGCCACACGCGTGACTTGCTGGGAAAATTGCACCTGGACCCCCAGAGTTTCGGGTATTTGCACTTTAGTCCCTGTGCACAGTGCCCCCTTTTTGATTTTTGAATAAATATCAAACCACCTCCAAATTCGATGAAAATTTGACACATGGCTCCTGCGATGTTGTTGGATTTTTGAGAATTTTTGAGGACATTTTTGATTTTATTTAGTATTTTTAAAAATTCAAAAACATCCATTTTAGCTACTGTCTAGGTTTAAAAATCCCAAAAAAAATATAAAATCACCCCCAAAAATTCCAAAAAAATTAGTTACTGTTCTTTGTGTGTTGTTTGATTTTATAGCCAATTTTGGCTATTTTTCATTGAGTAAAAACCCTAAAAATCTAAAAACACCTAAAAACTCATAAAAATTATAATAAATAATCTAAAAATCCAAAAACAATAATTTTGGTGCCCAAATTTTCCTTATTTTCTCTAGAATACAGGAAAATTACCTCCAGGGCCTTCTGAGATCCTTAAATATTTTATTTTTGGGTTTCAGGCCTTGCTGGACAGTACCTAGGCTTTTTAGCACTGTTTGATTTTTAGAAAATAAAATACACATTAGAAAAATCTCAAAAATTACCCAAAAACATTTAAAAACCTAAAAAACATAAAAACAATTTTTCTTGAATTTTTTCTTGATTTTTGGTGTGTTAAATAAATTGCTAAAGTGTGTTTATATTTGCCTTCCTTTATTTTCTTCATATTTTAAAATCCTAAAAAAATGTAAAAATTATTAAAAACCACAAAAAAATACTTTTCTTTTATTTTATCTTCTTTTTACTACTTCGTAGGCCCTAGGCCAACCCGTGCTCCTTGTGTTCGACCCTGGGAGCTATACCAGGTTAATCCCATAGCTAGACCGCTCTCTTCTTTGTTTTGATTGATTTGACCTGTTTGAGTGGTTGATTTTTCTTGATACACCTAGCCCGAGTGATTGAGGTCGCAACGACCTCATTTCCATACCTTCACCTCAGTTGTTCGGGATTTCGTGTTATCAAGGAGCGGGAAAGCAATGCAAGCGGCAAAAACGATGATGAATGTTAAAGCGTAAATGCTCACCTTGCCTCCAGCACTCTACATGCAAGGATGCTCAGCAGAATTGAAACCTATCTATATGCGAATGCAAAGCCGACGAAATCGCCCTAAGTTTCGAAAATTACTATTAGCGGGAAGAACCACAAGTTGACCACCAATCCTCAACTCTAGAGTCCGGTCTAGGCTCACCCCTCCTCTGCTCAACAAATCGAGGGTAGGAGAAAGCGCTTTGCGGGGAGAGCTCGCGGCACGACGGATTGAAGGTGATGATCAACTGTTTATAATTTGACTAAGTCCAAACGAAACTATAGGTACATGCAATGTTGATTAAGGTGTTTGGACCTAATGCTACGCAAGCAATCCTAAAAGCTAAGGGCTCAATCACACAAAAGAAATGAAAAATAAAACCGGAAAACAAAATAAAAAATGCGAAGAAAAGCCGACAAAATCGCGGTGAGCCCCCAGGTGAACAGACACCTGGAAGATAGGCCCGAGAGTCCTGAATGTCCGAGTACCTGTATTATTACAAATATAGGTCGCTCTCTCACTTAAATTACAAAAATAAATGCGGGAAATAAATTCTACAACTAAGGGTGGAGCTCGGTCTTCAAAAATCTCTCCTCGTCTCCTCGGTGCTAGGCTGGCTAAGCCGGCTTCACGTGGGTGCGTAGGCGCCTAGGGTGGAGCGCCTCCCTCGTTCCGCGGTTCCTCGCACAAAGTCAACACAAGAGAAGGTTAGACAGCCCAAGAGATATATCAAAAATAAAGAAAATAAAATAGCGAAAAATAAAAACCGCGAAATCGACAATCAATCACAAACACAAACAAGACCCGAACTACGCGCTGTTGCTCCCCGGCAACGGCGCCATTTGTTTAACCGAGAAATCGCAGAGGTCGTGTTGACTCACAAGGCGAATCAACAGTCGCTGATTTGACCTCCAACGAAATCCCGATTCAAACAACAATTAACCCACAACAGATAAATCAAGCAATGAAAGTACATGTGCGAAGTTAAAATTTATTATAACTCTACAACAAGATGTGTATAGTGCAAGTATGTGTAGAGGTCGAACACATGGAGCAGAAAGGCTAGATCGGGGCAAAATTGCACAAAAGTGTACTTGTGTGAATGTGGTCAAGTGTCTACCTATGCTATTTTTTATGGGTTTTAATTTTTATAATTTTTTTATTTAATTTTTAATTTTATATTTTTGTATTTTGATTTTTAATTTACTGATTTTATATTTTCTTTTTATATTTTATATATTTTTTTATTTTCTTTTTCAATATTGGAAAATAAAGACAATGTAATAAAAGGGAGAAAGAGATATTTATAAAAATAGATAAAAATGTTCAAAAATTAGCAAATAAAGTCTTTTTGGTCTTTTTATATTGTTTTACTGTTTTTGTGATTTTTGGGTAATTTTTAGAATGTTTTTGGTAATTTTAATTAGCAAAATAAAGCAAACAGTGAATAAAGGGCAAGGCTGAAACTTAAAATGGAGAAATAAAATAGAAAACAGTAACAAAAATTCTCCAAGTAAATTTTCAATGAAAGATAATGAAATAAGGAAAATTTAGGCACAAAATTTGTATTTTTTGGGGATTTCGTAGAATTTTTAATATTTTTATAGAGGTTTTTAGAGTTTTGTGATTCTTTGGAGTTTGGTTTTGTATTTTTTAATGATTTTTGGTCTGGAGCTAAGACACACTAAAGGGAACAAAATATATTTTTTTGGGATTTTTCTTTCGTTTTTATATTTTTTATAGATTTTTTAATGCAAACAGTGCTGAAAATGGAAGTTTTTGATTTTTAATAAATATAAAAATAAAATAAAAACAAAAACAAAAATTGTGGCGTGGAAGTACAAGTTCCCAGGTGCTTAGGCCTAATTTTGTGGAATTTTTGGACTTGAAATGATGATCTAATTAATTCAAACAAGCATACAAACATGACACAGCCTGGCAGGGGCTTTAACGTAAATATACAAAAGTCTAGGGTTGACCACGCAAAATCTCCACAACATATTTTACTAAATAAAAGAGTTCTTGGTCTAAATATTAAATACCAAAAACCGCAAGCCTTTACCTGCAAAATACCCACGCGCACGTGCCACGCACGTGCGCTTGGCTGGCAGGGGCCTCTTCGCAATTACACAAACTTACACGGGCTGATATGCAAAATTTGCGAAAAGCTTTTAACAGCAGATGAAAGATTCGGTGATAACTTGCGAAATACAAAAATTGCGGGGGTTGTGATTGCAAAATACCCCCGCTAGGCGCGCATCCGACGGCAGTTGATAAATCACTTATGCCACGTGTCGGGCACGCAACGCGCGATACCCCTTGGGCTTGGACGGTCTTGATCAAATCCTGAGGGCCAATCTATGGCTGGCTATTCCTCTCAGATGGGCGGTCTTGATCAAAAAGGGGGGGGGGCGAGATCGACGGCAACTGTACGCCCCCCTCCCCCGTGTTTTTGTTCTTCCCAAGCCCGCGCAGGCAGCGGCGGCGCACAGCGTTCTCTCCGGCGACGCGAGGTGCGGAGATCTCCCTTGGGTCCTGCAAGAGCCAAAGACGCGCAACAGCAAAAAGAGAGATGCAGAATCCAAGGTTTCTTGGCGGGTGGGACACGGGCACAGAGCTGATGGAAGTCGCCGGAACCAGCGAGCTCCGGCGAGGTATTTGAGTAGGAGATCGATGCTAAATAGGTGATTGACTACCAAGATAATTATACGACTTACAAAAAAAACCTAAGGGCTAAGTGAACAGCAAGAAAATAACTAGAAAAACGACTCAAGTGGCGTTGAACCACGAGATAAACCTCAACGGCGGCGGCCGGAGATAGGGGGTGTGGAGCCGCCGCCTTGGCCCTTGTCCGAGCCTCCTTCGTCGGCTGGAGGGAGCCTGTCACCCTCCCGGTCCGGAGCGCAACGCCTGGAGGTTCAGATTTGAGTCAAAGGGGGTTCAGATTGGAATGGGAGTGTTTGGGTAGTTTTTGAAAGAATGGCCAAGGGGCGAACTTCGAGGCGCGATCACGGGTGCACCTTTGATCCAATCCCCGAGATAATAGGTAGGCGTGTAAGTTCAATGGTAGGGGAAAAATAATCGTGAAGGAATCGACCCCAAATGGCGTAAGGTGCGGCCTCCAAAATTCCGCAAAATCCAAGAAAATTGCAATCTGACAACAGCCCAGGTGTTGGGCAGAGAGTTGACCGAGGTCAACTCTCCTAGCCCCCTGGTTGGTCCACGTGGACCAACCAGGAAATACCTGGGGAAAAAGATTTCTAAAATCAAAATAAAATAGCAAACGATTTTATTGATTTTTAATTATAAATGAAAAATGTTTATTTTTTTATGAATTATTTTATTATGATTTTTAATTATTTTTATGATGTATATTTTTACAAGTTTGCATTTATGCCCTTTATTGTATATATATCTATATATTTAAGTATTCTATTTTTATTTAGGTATTTTTAAGTTATTTATTTTTGGTTATTATTTTCTAAAATTATAAAATACTTTTATATACGCAAATATATTTTTATTTTAATTTTCTGATATATTTTATACACTTAATAAAATGAAAGTGTTATTTGTATAGGTATAGATACATGTATTATACCTATGTATTATAATATATACAAGTATTTTTATTTGGGTTTTATTTATGCTTTTATTCTGATTTTAATGTACATAATTATTATAAGTAATATTTACAACATTATAAAAATATAAAAATATAAAAATAATGAATAAATAATAAATTGAATATTTTAATATGTACAAGTATACAATAGGGGGTCCAAAACTCAACTTTCAAACCGTAGCTCTGCCAAATGCGAAATCACCGTCATTAAATAGCTTATTTTCTTCTATATACTATTAAAGTGAGTATGCTGCATTTGGAGTTTTCATTTGTGAGATACGGGTCTGGGAAGTTGGGATTCTGGAATTTTATTCAGACCATAACTTTTTATCTGTACATTATTTTTCTGTGAAATCAATTTTGTATTTTTCTTTATTAATTTATCTACAACTTTTATGTACAAAGTTTCTTTATTTGATGCATAAAAAGTGGAACCAAAAATAGGTCCCAAAATGAATAAAGAATCAATGGAATAAATTGTATTTGAACTTGTGTTTTTGAACTTATCTCCCCCTACTTTATTCCTTGTCGACCTAGTCATCGAGATGCCTAGGTCTCGGGGTTTCGGGTCATAAAATATTTACAATATTTTATTCTTTTTCTTTTCTTTTCTTTATTCTATAATTTTGGCTTTAAAAACCGCATTTTATACAATATTTACACACATATACATGAATGCTAATATGCATGAATTAGGCCTATTTACACGCATTTACTAGGGTTTTTAAGGCCAAAATGATAGAATAAATATGATGAAACGTGGATTCATCACCAGGGTCGAACACAAGGAGCACGATTGAAAAACTAAGTAGTCAAATTTCCAAAAGTGAATTTTTTGTGGTTTTTGAATTTTTAATTTTTTTTTAATTTTTAAAAGAAGCACAAATGAAGAAAAGTGACAAAACAACGAACCCACGCTTTTTTTTGTATTTTTCAAAATGACAAAAAAAACAGAAAAGTCCAAAGAAAATGTTTTTGTGATTTATATATTTTAAGATGTTTTTGGTAAATTTTTCGCAATTTTCTGATGTTTTTGTTATTTTCTAAAAAACAAACAGTGCAAAACAAACGAATTATTCACAGTCTGGAGTCTTTTTCAATTTAAAGTCCTTTAAAAGTTCAAACTCCAAGAGATTATTTTTAAATGAAACCAGAAAGCAATATCTATCATTAGAGACTGAAATCACAATTTTTGGATTTTTCTATAATTTTCTACAATTTTTATAAGATTTTTTGTATTTTGCAAGTTTTTTGGAGTTTTATAAATGAAAAATGCACAAAACTTGGATAGAAATTAAATGACACTAAATTGCACCTACAGAAATTTTTATGGAATTTTTAAGCAATTTTTTAAATTTTTATGAATTTTTAAAGTTATGACAAGCAAAAAGACAATGTTTTTAAATTTTTAAATATATTAAATGACAAGAAAAATGGATGAAAAATTTATACAAAGATTAGGACTACAGCAGGAGCACTTATGAATTTTCTCAGAATTCTTGCAAGTATAAAAACATTTATTTCATCATAGAGATCAATCAAAATTAATGTATGAAATTAACATGGATCAAATTGTCAATGTTGAAAAGTTCTGAACTGAATAATGAAAATATAAACTATCAGGAGAAAATGTGAAATTTACCCATATATCATATGATGCGCACGTGCTTTGATGAAGACAGAGACTGTTCGCAATTCTCAGAATCTCTAGGGGGTAATATGTAATTTTCTCAACATTTTTTATTCAACAAACCCAGACCTAGGGTTCCTGGAGCCTTCGTGTTTTCTTCTTTCACAAGGTGGAGCCGCTGGTGATGGAGCCGCCGCCCACCAAGAGGACTGCCGCCCACGCAGCTTGGGGAGCCAGGAGGAGGAGAGCCGGCCACGGGAGGACGGATGGCGCGCCGCGCGCGCGACGCCGGCGTCGCGGTGGAGAGGCCCCCGCGCACGGGGACGCACGCCTGGAGGAGGTCGGCGCCGCTGGGCTGCGGCAAAGGGGGGCGTAGATCTGGAGGGCTGAGCGCGGAGATGCCGGGAATCCGCAGTCGCGGAGGTGGGAGGCCGCTGGGCGGCGTCCACGTGGAGGACGCGGGCAGGGGACCTGGAGGGCGGTTGTGGCGGCGCCGCCCGCTGGTTAGTGCGGGGCGGTAGGCGGAGCAGCCCGCCTGGGAGATGGAGTGCAGAGGACGCGGGGCTGCTGACGTCGGGGAGGACGCCACGCGCGTGGTCGCGGGGCTGGTTCTGGCGGCTGGGCGCACACGCGCGGGTGGGGTTGGAGTCTGGGCGCGTGTCACCGTCGTGCGGCCACGGAGGAGCAGCTCGCGCGCGGGGTTACGGAGGTGGGTGGCGGATGGCGACCACCGCGGAGGGCGGCCGGCTGTGCTGCGGGGCAGGCGCGGGGGTGGCGACCTGCGTCTGGATTTTTTTTATTGTTTTTATTTTTTTTGTTTGCTGCAGGATATTGTTAGAGAGAAAGAAAGAATGTTTTTTTTAGTTTTGTTATCAGAAATACGTAAACAGTAATAAAAATTTTTTTATTGTTTTTTTTATTTTTTTGTTTTCCTGCAACACAAGATGTTAGAAACAAGATAAATATATGTTTTTTTTATTTTTTATTTTTTTATCTGCAAAACAAAGATTAGAGACACACAACAATTTTTTTATTCGTTTTCTTGCAAAAACCGAGATTAAAGAAGAAAGTTAATTTTTTTTTATTCTCCTGCAAAAATAGATGTGAGACCAACAGGAAAAATAATTTTATATTGTTTATTTATTTATTTTATTTTTTTCTTATTTATGCACAATAATAGGAGGTATGGATGGGGATCCGGTGGAAATGTGAGAGATGGATCCGAGTCTTCGATCACCGTACGTGGTCGGAGTTGGAAGACTGTGCGAGATAGAAATCGAATATGTAGGGATTGAGGAGATGAGATGGAAATCGGCGTCGGTCGTGGATCAAAGGTGGTGGAAGTTTTTGTGATTTTTAAATTCTAAAGATTAACTAATTCTACGCTAGAATCTAAGCCTACGATTTACCTAGGAAAAATGACAAGTAAAAGTGGATCTCACCTCGGGGATCGAACAAGCCATGATGGCCTCGACGAAGCTCAAGCCGCTGTCACCGACTGGATCGGAGGCTAGGACCCTCTTCAACAAGAAACCTCTCGGAAACCGGGCTCCTCTCCGCCAAAGATCGATCAAGTTTGAATGAGGGAGGAGGAGCCCATTAAAAAGAGAAGAAAATAAAAAAAGGAAAGTATCTACAAAAAGGAAGGTTATTATTGGGTGAATTAAAATAATTAATTAAATAAAATAAATAAATTAAATAATTATTTACAAAATTCAGAATAAATAAATTAATTAAATTAATAAATTAATTGGAAATTAATTGGCCACCTTAATGGTGGCCATATAAGGTGTGTAATCAAATCTACATATATGGTAGCTTATTAAGTCACATAAATCCACCAAATCAATTATTTAAATACAAATTTCGAAATTAAATAAAATAAATTAATTAATGTTAAGTAATTAATTTTTTGGTGGATTTTATAAATGGAAGTTAGTGGTACATATATTATATACATATAATATAATGTATATTGGTGCAAATAAGGAAATAATTTTTATACAAGATTTTTTTATTTTAATTTATTTTAATTTTTATTTTTATTGAAAACAATATTTATAATATATACATTAAGTAAAAATAAATATTAAAAATTATATACACAGATATATGGGTAAACTGCACAATACACCCTAGAAAACCGACTTTTTAACCGTAACTCCAAAAAATATGAAACCACAGACATTTGAAAGATAATTTAATTTATAGCATTATGGAAGTGAGTTTGGTTCGATTTGAGCTTGTATGGAGCCGGAATTGATGTTTCAATTATCGCATTACGGTTTTTTCTGGTTGTAATTATTTACAATATATACATTTTTTTATTTTATAAATATTTTTATTATTTGCAACACAGTTTTATTTACAACTTTTATTTACAAAAGTAAGTGGTTTGAGGTCAAATTATGTACAAATAAATTAATGTAAGTTTTATACGAATGAAAAAAAATATGTACAAGATATTTTTTTATTTTTCTGACAGACAACCTTATCTCCCCCTACTTTATTCCTGGTCGATCAGGTCAAGTCTTGACCTTCTCTCGGGGTTTGGGTCAGTCTGTATTTATTGCATAAATACCTCCTTTTCTTTTTCTTTTCTTCTCTAATCTTTTATTTATGTACAAAAAGTGTTAAAAATGCATAATTAACAAATGAATGCAAAATGGTAATTTTATGAAATTAATGGATATTTACAGGTGTTTGACTAAGGAAAAGAGGCTAAAATAAAAGAATAAAGGCGATGAATCGTGGATTCATCAGTTCTCTAATGTAATTTTTTTATGATGCCTTCATGTATGAGATCATCATCACATACAATATTCTCTATTTGTATTTTTTATGACACCTCCTTGTATGAGGTCATCATCAGAAATAATTTGCTCCAACCTAATCTTGAAATTTAAAGTAAGAAGTTTGTTCAAAATGACACAAGTCTGCGGACACTGTGTAGATAGGATGACAGATTTCTATCACTGCATTATAGATGTTCTTTTTTATGTATAGGTCCTTTGGGTAGAAGATACACTACTCAACCACTAGATTGTCCTCTTATTCCTTGCTCTCTCAGACGTATTTAGTTGTATAATGTTCAAACTCAACTGCCACTAACTATGAAATTTTTTAGGGGTAAACAAAAAAAACAATCATTGACTATGCACGCAAATTCAATGGTATAGCCTACTCTAAAAAGTAACAATGTGTTGTCCAATCATTAAAATTTGTTTTAATGTGATCTTGAATGGAAAGAATTAAGTTGAACATTTTATTGTTATTTCCTTAATAGCTCAATATCAGATTAAAATAAAATTTAAAGATCAGTTACCACATTGTTATTTTTTAAAGTTAATTATGGTAGGATCATGATTTCAGATTTCACGAAATTTTAATTTTGACAAGGAATCGAAATTTTGAGCGAAATGACGATATAATGTAGGAGCCAAATACGTGCGTAACATAACATATATATAATGTAGGAGGGATCCACGGATACCCAATTTCATTTGTGAATATTCCAATTTCACCTTTGGTAGATTCAATCAATTCCGATTATATCCTCAATCCCATGTCAAAATCTATTTTCCTCCTCCTCCTCTCTCTCTCCCACACCTTCTGGTGCAACCCTGCTTTGGCATCTCTTTTCTCATGGGAGAGAGGATCTTCTGCAGTACTATAGAGGTCTCCTGTAAAAGCTCACCAAGTTGGAGTCGCTCGACCAAGATCAAGCAGTTCACATTAAATCCGGGTATTTCTGAGCCTTCAACATGTGAACCGCTCGATCTTGGTCGAGCAGCTTCAACTTGGTGAGCCTTTACAGCAGGTGCAATACTGCAGAGGATCCAGACTACTCTCATGGACTGCCTCCCAGACACTTGTGAGATCCACACAAGAAATCAAATGTGTGTACGCATATGCATGCGTGTGTGTGTGTGTATGCAGAGGAAAGGGATCCTACTCCATGGAGTAGGAAAGTTACCTACTCCATGCTCATTTTTGTCACTTCTTTTTGAAAAGTACTTCCATGGATTTTCATAACTATATCCCACTAATATGTCATTTAAATTTCATCAGAAACAAAGGCTCCTATGCCCTCCATCCAGAATTGGTAATTTTAACGGTCTTAGATTTGGTGTAATTGACCTTTTCTAGATGGAGGGTATATCATTCTATGTTTCTAACAAAATTTGAATGACATATTAGAGGGATATAGTATGAAAATCTAAGGAAGCATTTTAGAAAAAAATAAAAAAATTTGGCAAAAAATGCACATGGAGTAGGTAAGGTTACCTACTCCATGGTTTTTACAATTTCTTATTGCGTAGATTTAATAATAAATATCAACACATGTATAGTGAAATAAGATTATTAAAATAATATTGTATTGGATGAAAATGTTAACTTAAATTTAGATGCTATATTTTACAAAAAAAATCATTTCTTTACAATGTGCAGTTTATACTTTTACAAAATTATTACAGATATTTTACTAAAATGACAGTGACCTTTACAATCTCAGAAAAGATACACCTCATTTTAAAGGTACCATATGTATATAGGGGCCTTTTCAAATGAGGTGGAGTCTCACCACTTTTGTGATGAGCCATCAACAAGATCCATTAGATAACGATCCAATGGTATAATGTAAAAAAGGGTATTTCATTCCTTTTGTTTCAAATTAAATTGAAGTTTAATTAATGACGTTAATAGCATTTTAGGTTCAGTTTTAATAGGATTTTTTTATCAATTATTTGCTGATTTCCAAAAATGTTCTCAACGATGTAATTAATGCATGTAATTGTAAACATAAATGAGATTATGTGGAATTTAGATTTCGATTCTATAAAATTTAAACAATAACTTTTTTAACATTCCTAATGAATAGTTTTTATGAACTGATAACCAGACTTCGGCTAATTCAAGTAGATTGAATTAATAAAGTGTCGTTGTCCCGAATCAACCAAGTCAATTAACGAGAAACTTATTTAAACCATGAATGAATCAAGCGATGAAAATGAGCAGTTTTGCCACTTTTATTAACATGGTATAGCGACCAGAGTCGAACTCAAGGAGTATAATTATAAACTAAGTAGATGATTTGAAAATCGAAAGATTTTTATTGTGTTTTAAGTGGTTTTTATTTTTCTTTAAAATTTTGTAATTTTTATAATATAAGAGAAATAAGACAAAAATACTCATAAAAATAAAGTAAAAATATTTTTGGATTTTATATATTTTATAGTATTTTTGAAAATTTTTGGGGAATTTTCAGTTTTTTTATGATTTTTTAAAAATCAAACAGTAATAAAACAAAAAACAATACACAACCAGTGGTATTTGTCAATTTAAAATAAAATGTCAAACTCCTGGAAGTGATTTTTAAAAAAACTATAAGCAAATATCTACACATAGGAACTGAAATCATAATTTTTAGATTTTTTAAAGATTCTATATGATTGTTGTAAGTTTTTTATGTTTTACAAATTTTTAGATTTTCATAAAGTAATTTCAAGCAAAAATGATATAGGAGCTAAAATATGAGAAAAGACAACCACGGAAATTTTTGTGGAATTTTAAAAGGATTTTTCGAGTTTTTATGAATTTTCTATAACAAACATGGTATTTTTCTAATGTTTTTGAATTTTTTAATAACAAAAAAATTCCATAAATAACATGCAAGCAGGAGCTACAAGTAATTTTTAGGCAATTTTTGGAGTTAATAGCTAATTATTGCAATTAATAAAAACCATAGTTAAAAATAGTACACGAGGACCAAAGTGCAAATAAATTAAGTTCTAGGGCCTACTGGATAACATAATCAGAAAGTACAAGGGCAAACCTCAAATAATCCAGGAAAGGTAGGCATAACATGTGATTAGTACTCATGGGGAATAAATGTAATTTTAAAATATTTACATTATATAATAACAAGTTCAAAGTGTGGGATAAAATATGCAAATACACTAAATAACACATAAAGCTACACATGACTATAACTCAACTGAACTAAAGTGCAATTAAAGAAAATACAAGGTCCTGGATGCAAAAAGTTTTTAAGTACATATTACGTTTATTGGACTAATTGAAGTAACATAAAGAGTGGAGTAAAAAGGAAATATACTCTTGAGGACACGTGTCGATGTTTGACATATCTAACGGCTCTGATCCTGCGCTGGAAAAGATCTGACGGCCGGCGTACGTGGCGCAGGTGTACAATCTGGATGGCCGTTACTGGCTCGATCTAACGGTCTGAAAATATGCTCTGTCATACGGTCAGATCTACCCAGAGATCTGATCTGAGCAATCAAAGTAGGGTGCCATGAGACGTCTGTGATTTATTCTAGAGGAGGACACATTTATCCGACATACATGGAGGTATCTGGATGAACAATGAAGAAGGGAGTGCAGGGCGAACTTCAATCGTGTGTGGGTGCTGATCTGCTGTTCGGATCAGCTCGCTGACAGGTCCAGAATGCTCTTGGGAGTAGTTTGCACCAGACTGATGGCTCAGACGGAGCTGGGAATGGGCAGATGAGTGTGCCAATGGTGGTATGCCTGAAGTAGCTCTATGACCTGCAAGGAAACGTGAGGCTCGGAGACGATACTCCGACTAGTATTATTGTGCAAAGAAAATGAAGGAAGCGGTGGGGGAATGGAATTTGACGTCTGATAAGGATGGATGAGGAACGTCAAGCCTAATATCGCTCTGATGAGAGAATTATATGTGGTCAAACTATGGGAGAATGATGATGGTGAGGCAAGTTGTCGGTATATGCAGGTGATTGAGTGATACAGAGATCCGATCACGGTGGACGGAGCTGAAAGGTGGCGGATTCCGATGATGCAAATCGAGATGAACAACAAAAATAGAAATGATTGGAGGTTATCTGGGTACCCTATAGTGAATGTCGAAGTGCAGTGTTGATGGAGGTGAGGTCGTGGCCCCGATTCTACGGTAGACAGAAGAAGAGGCTGGTCGCGACAGAGGTTCGCCCACGAAGCAAGCGTCGATAAACCAAGCACCAAATCGAGCTCCAAAGGCTGTAAAGGAACCTTGTCATGATTCTAGAGCTTTTGAGGGAGGAAAGAGGAGCGAGGGATGAGCTATTTGGAAAGGGTGGCGGAGGCAAATACTTATATGAGATCTCTAGGGTCTAGAAGGATCGAGGGTATATGAGAAACCCTAGGAGGATCCGTCTCTACCCAGGGATCCGCAAGTATCACCAATCTAGGAGAAGGATTGGATGCAATAATCAAGGGAAAGATGGTCGAACCCGATCTGGAAAATGGCAAGAAACCAGGTCTGACGAAGAGAAACTCGAGTCGGGTCTGAAGAGGGGAGGTTGACCTGGGTCAATGGACCCGGGTTGACCTATCAAATTTAAAATCAAAGAATATTCAATATAAAATAGTAAATGAATTTAAAATAAAAATGATTAAAATGAAAAATGTTTATTATTTTTTGAACTTATTTTTGTGAAATTTAATTATTTTTATTAAATCATATACCATATATACAATATAGGGTATTATACATTGGTATAGTATACCTATATATATTTATCATTATTTTATTATTTTTACATATAAATCCTTTATTTTATATTTTATTTATTAAGAACAAATTGAGGAGTATAAAATGATTTTTATTTGATCTTTAATTAAATAGAGGTATTGAATAAGTTGGTATTATATATATACAAGTGTGTCTAGTATAAAATGGAATTTTATTCTTAATTTATTATGTATTTTATTATTTTTATTTGATTTTTATTTTATTGTTAGGGGTATGTACAAGTTTTTAAAATGCAATATGCACAAACTATGAATTAAATATAGACATTTATAGGTATAGGTACTATGTGACTATACAATGCACTCAAAAAGTCAATTTTTTTACCATAACTCCAAAATTTATGAAACCATCCTCATTTTAAATATAATTTAATTTAGAGTCCACTAAAGGTGATTTTGGAAAATTTTGAATTCATATGGAGTCGGAATTGATCTTTTAAGTTCTTATTTCGTGGCTTTTGATGAGTGGTATTATCTACAATATGTATAACATTTTATTTTAAAAATATTTTTATTATTTAGAAAACATTTTTATGTACAACTTTTTTTAAAAACAGTTCGGTTTGAGGTCTTTATTATATACATATAATTCATAATGACGAATTATATAAGGACCCTATCTCCTCATACATTATTCCTTTGACCTTCTTTCGAGATTTGGGCCAGTCTGTACTTATTAGATAATTGCATCCTTCTTTTCTTTTTCTTTTCTCTTTATTCTTTTATTTTTTGAAAATATGTGTTAATTATGTGATATTAATAAGGGAATGTATAGTGGTAATTTATTGTATTTACACATATTTATAGATGTTTTTGATAAAAGATAAAGCTAAAATAAAAGAATAAAGAATAAAAATCATATATTCATCATCTCCTTATACTTTATATTTGCTAGTCCCTTAGCAAACACTTATTTGAAAAATAAGTGAAAATAGAAAAAAAAAAAGAAAAGGAAGAATTAAAGTTGATTATTAAAATTATATTGATTAAATTGGTGTATGGAGCTTGGTCAGAACTTTAGATTATTAATTTGGCGAAATCTTATTGGGAAACAGGTTTAAGACTCAACAACCTTTAAGTTCCACAATTCTATGGTCAGCTCTCGTCAGCAACCAGGTCAGAAAAGGTCTACATACGCAAACTCTAATGACTATGAATCTTTCCTTCTACCATGTAAGTGATATATAGATCCTCACATCAAAAATGACAAAGAAACAACCTCTCTCAACAACATATCTCTAATCCCCCAGTCTAGCAACTCTTTCCTTGAGGAGTGGGGAATTTCCTTCTAAGTTCAAGTACAATCAGCTTAAGAAGAGGGGGAAAGAAGAGAATGGATCGTGACTAGTGTAGCCACATATCCCTTGGAGCTTAACCAGTGTAGCTAAGTCTCCAGCTGCAAGCTTCCATGAGATGAGATGGCGGAATACATAAGCTTTGCTTATTCACTATATATAATCTGACATGCATTTTATTTTCAGTCAGACTCGTCCCCTTTTTTGTAGTTTTTTGCAATTTTGCACATTTTTTGTATGATATATAAATACATCATATCTTCGCGGTGCAGCATGTACATAAGGAATTTTTCTTCTTGAACTAGTAGACTATCCCTCTTTTAAAATTTTATTGCAACCCACAGTGCTTTGTCTTTAAACCTCAATGCTACTAGACTAGGTTGAGGCACACTTTCCTCCCTATAGGAGAATGAGTGGTTCCCGCTAGTTGTACTACACCCCTATCATATTCCAAGCCAAAGGATTCTGCTTCTTCACCACCTCATTTGTGTTGAGCTAAGATGTGTGTCCAGTCAATCCATTGTCTCTGAGAGTCATGCATGAGTTGTTAAGTGTTCTACTTAGGTTAATCAAGACGGCATGTGAATATAGCCTAGTGGTCTCAAAGAATCAAGTCGTTACAGATCTGAAAAGTCTTAACCCCAAATCCAAAAAGGTTCAAGTGGATTAAGGTTTTCACCAAGATCCATTCTTCAATTTGATTCCAAACTAGTTTAAATGTCAACAATGATTCTAAAGAAAGCTAGTAATTTTAACAATGTGGAGAAAGAAAAGATTTTTATGAAGATATATACATATTTACACAAAGTTTATGCTACATTTTTTATATACAATTGGTTTTTTTTACAAGATCTTATACCAGCTTTATTAAGGGTACTTATTTAAGAACCCCGAAAAGCCTCGCTAATTATGTGGAATTAATGTTTAATTTTGTTGCAGGCATGTAATTCAGGATTGATCAAAATGATGACTTAAAATAATGTGTCAATTAAGGCAAGCGGTCAATTTAATATTTTTACATGGAAAGTCCAAGGTTGAACTCAAGAAAGCAACTTTCTCCATAGGTTGATATACATTCGATCTCGAGATTAGGTTTATAAAGAAATATTTTTTTAATATTTTTTTCATGCAAATAATATATGAAATGCAATTACTACAAAGTACATGGGCTAAATTGCAAACTTTAATAAAATGTGATCCATACCCAATGAAACTTAACTAAGATGTGTATAAATGCAAGACTAAGCTACCGTAATGTTTTTGAAAATTTTGGATGCAAGATGAATATTCTATGAATTAATGAAAGCAAATTATGTGAAAAGAGATAAATTTTAATAAATATAAAATCAATATATTTCAGAAAATAAAATTATCCAAGATTTACAATATGTGAACTATCTCGGAAAATCATAAACCCTAAAAATATCATACTTATTAGAATCAATCAATGCAAAATACTAAATGATTTTTATAGAGAAAACTATGCAAGCAAATGCTATGAAAATTAGAAACAATAAAGAAATCAACTAAGTCTAGTAACCCTAAATTTTTGGTGATTTTTTAGTCTATGGTTGATTTTATACGAATTTATAAGCACAAAATTAAATTGCAGTTTCACTTAAGAAACATAATAATCAATTAACCACAGATCATAAAAATACCAAACATATGCCACAATGTCAAGAATTACTTGAACAATAAAATGCCTATTTTTAATGGATAAAATAATGAGGAATTGACGTTTAAATTCAATAAAGAGTTCAGGGGTTGCAATGAAAAATATAAAAAAACTAAAAGACTGACTAACAGGGACCTTGTTGTAATTACCTATTCCTGGGATGAGAAAGTGACAATTTTCCCAAGGTAGGCACATGTCACATAGGTGCCCATTGAGCGACGGAGGTACGACATGAATTTTTGGCTCTTCAAGGGCCTACGCACAATTTGCCCAGCACTCACGTGCCATGCACATCCGTCTTGTTGGTGGGGGCGTCCGTGCTGTTGGACATGCGAGCCCACGCCGAGTCATGATGCAATAAATGTTATTGCAAATATCATCCCCTGATCTGAAATGAAGAATAACTTGATTTTGCATAATAGGTCCCTTAGAAATTCGGGTTATGTACTATGGCCATCTTAATGATCATACAGCTTTTGATTCAATTATTAAATCATAGAGGTTGGTGCTTAGATGAATATCTAAAGAGTTAGATTGAGGACTCATTAAGTGCCATCAAATGATTGTTAAGAGATGATCTCCAACCTGAGTAGGAGATGACAATCCTTTCTCATTTGGTTGATATCTATCCGACCTCTTGATGCAGGTCCTCTACATAAGAATAGAGATTCGGAGGTGTTAGATAAGTTAGATCAAAGAGTTAACTTAACGAGATCAAGATAACCAAAGACCTATGTCATAAGAATGGTGGCTCTATAAGAGTTGACTTAAGAAGATATTCTGGCATACATATGTGCTCTTGACATTTAATCATGAATAATATGGTTCACTACATCATGCGGAATGGAGGCTCTATAAGAGATGATGTGTTCGAATGTTTGAGTACCTACCTGAACCTAAGTCTTTAAGAGTTAAGAGTATGTAGATATAATGAGTGTCATCATTCTACTATCTATACTCTAGTCATTCATACAGCTTCATAATATTCATATTGTATGAATTGAAAAAAACATGTATAAATGTTGAAGTACTCTTATATTGAAATCTTTTTGAATTCAACATAAGAGTTCCTTTATCTTAAGCAATGGTTGTTTAGAGATGAAAGGAGTGAAAAGCATGGGTCTGACCCAAGTTAGAAGGAAAGTCAAAGAGTTGGTTGTACCTCTATGGTTTTCACACAAATAGGACATCCGAAGGGTCGAATAAATGCCAATACTGCAATGAGCTGATGTGTTCATAATATGACTATCGAGTCTATCAAGGATCCTTAGAGAAGGTCTTGGATAGTGCATCATAATAATCTACATTTAGTCGTTGAAATTGACTTACTTATTGGATAAGATTAAAAGTCTAATCCTTGTATCTCATTCTTCTAATAACACTTGCAATTGGTTGCATGTATTTAAGAGGACTAGAAAATTTGATCTTAAGGTTTAATAGTCATCCACATGGATGTTGATGCAATTGTTGCAACAATCTTTTTGGATAAATAGAATTCATATTTTCAGTGGGAGAGCCCTCACTCTTAGAGAATATCTCTATGACCTGGATATTGGAATACACCCGTTGTTTATTTCTAAATGTTGGAAAAAACATGAATTATGGAATAGACCTATCATAAAGAGTTATGATGGATATATTTCAGATAGTATTTTGATATATGGAGTACTCTACTAAATTAGAAAGTTAATGAATGGTTCATTAAAATTTCTAATACTGAAAAATGAACCTTAAAGGATCGATAGGAGGATGAATATCATTTGACAATGATCTGGCATCAAATCTTGGACATATGTCTATTGATGAGATCAATAGACTGGTAAGAGATGAAACCTTAGATTGCCTGAAATTTCAAATCTTACATACTTTTGAATATTGTATTCGAAGTAGAAAATGTCCAATGCACCCTTCTTTAGGAATGGTGTTAGATGCCAAGTTATTCAAGATCTAATACATATTGATGTATGTGGATCATCTGTATCATAATAAACATTAATGATATGTGATATCGTTTGATGATTAATTGTGATATGAGTTTTCTTCACTTCACTTTAGAAACCTCTTAAATGCTCAAAGATTTCACAATTTTGGTTCAGAACTAAAGTTTGAAGGAATAAATAATGTTTATCTAATCAAGGTAGATTATACCTATTCGATGAATTCAAAGAATACCTTATAGAGAAAGGAATATCATTCCTATCTTAATCCTCCTAATACATCTAAACTCAATGAAGTTGTAGGGAGATACAATTAGATCATGTGTGACATGATTTGGTAAATGGTGAATATGAGCATAATTACATCTTATTTTCCAAGGTATATATGACTACAGTATATATCCTTAATGAGATTCCATGTGTATTTAAATCTGCATCCTCATAAGCTATAGTTTGGAGCCTAGCCTGGTGTTGGACACTTGTGGATTAAAGGTTTCTTGGTCCATAACTTTGTCATGGATGCAAGTAAGATGTAATCTAGCACAAGAGAGTGCCATTTCATTAGGAAAGTAAAGGCTGGTATTGAATACCTTCTTTATGACCTTGAGATTCTTAAAAGATCTCATCTCTAAGGATGTGATTCTTAGAGGATGACTCTCTTGAGAATAAAGATGAAAATGAAGTAAAGGATCTCATTTAATCTTGAGAAGATATTGAAGCTCTCGAAATTGGAAACTAAAAGGACAATTAAAGATGGAACACTAATACCTCTTCAAATGTGTTTGAGGATGTATTCCATGTGTCAGAGAAATTTCACAATGATCGAACTTCATGTGATGAAGCTTCTGAATATCATGTCATGGAAAGATGGATGTTAGCAATTAAGTCTAAAGTAGACTTCATATACAAGTGTTGTATATGGACCCTAGAGGATCCACCTATATGGGTAAGACCCGTTAAGGTGTAAATGGATCTTTGATGAATACCCATTCATCACTCTTTATTCTTTTATTTTAGCTACAAAACCCATGCAAAACACATGTATATTTCTAGAAATATTAATAATTGTCAAATTGCATGCATTGTGTAAATATGCATTATTAGCATGTTTTTGTGCATAAATAAAAGAATAAAGAAATAAAAGAAAACGAGGGAGATATTTAGAATAAATATTGAGCGACCTAATCCCAAGGGAGGGCTCAGCATGGGCCTGACCGCATAAAAACCAAAGCAGAGAGAGATAAGAAAGCTCATTTGTGTACATATATACATGTATGTAAATAAAAATATTTTCCTCTAACTAAAAATAAAAATTGATTTGTATTTATTTGTATATATTTGTAAATACAAAATCAAAATAAATGGAAAAATAAAAATAAAATTAAAAATCCCTTCACCCTTGTATATACACCATGTACATAGGACCCTTTATATATTTATTTATCCCTATAAATAAATAAATAAAAATCCAATAAAATGTGTACATAATCTATACTTCATAATGTAAATAAATAAATTAAAATTTACAAAAATAAAAATAAAATAAAAAGAAATAAAAATAAAAATCAAAACCTTCATTGTATATATACAATGTATATATGAGTATATAAGTATTTATTTACTCTATGTAAATAATTAATAAAAATATAATAAAAATACATTTTTATTCCAAATTTTATTCTATAAATAAATAAATAATAAAATTGGAATAAAATGTCCAAAAATAAATAATTAAAAATCAAAAAATCAAAAATACAATATTGTATATACCTATAAATAATAATACTATATTGTACATAACTAATTTTTTTTCAAAAAAATAAAAGAAAATCATTAAAAAATAGTTAAAAATAAATAAACATTTTTCATGTTTTAACTTTTTCAAAATTCGACCATTTACTATTTTTTATTTAATTTCTAAATAATTATGACATGGTTGCACCTAGTTGGTCCACGGGGGATGTTGACCCCCTGTCATCTCTCCCCCCAGGACCACCAGACCCGGATCCTGTTGCCCCGACCCGTTTTCTCCTATTTCTTCCCACTCGATCCGATCGCCACACCCCTTAACCCCGTGTCCTAATCCTTCATTGATCATCCGAGATCCACGCCCGAGGTAGGTTTTGGGGATCCGAGCTCCGATTTGATCACCCGAACCTCTTCTATCCGGACCCCTAGTCGTATTTAATCCCAGCTCCGTCGCACGATTCCTCTTATCTTTGGCTCCGCCTTTCCATCCCAGGATCTCCACTACCTTCCCTAGAGTGACAGCTAGCCACGGGTGGTGTTGCAGTGAGGAGGAGGTGCCCCAACCACTGATCCCGCAGCTCATCGCCGCCGTGCGCCGCCCAGGAGCAGCGCTCGAGCCTCGGGCGTCGACGTCCCTCGAGGCAAAGACCAAGAGCTCCAGTAGCTCGTCTACAGTCAAATCCACCCATCCGGTTTGCCCAGTTCTTTCTATCTTGTTCGAATTTCCGATTAGCCCCAATTCCTTCTTTCACCGTCGACCATTGATTAGTTCCGCTCCGTCCACCAATTTCATCGATCGACCCGACCGTCATCTCCGCCATTCTCCCCTGCACGTTCTACGCCCATTCGTCCAACCCAGTTCGTCCCAGAACTGGAAGTCGATCTCCTTCACCGTCGCATCGCCGGAGATCCTTCGCCCCGACGCACCGACCACCCATCTCGCCTCTAACCGGGTTGAGGCATTTTACCATCGACCCAGGAGTCTTTCTGTGCTACTTTTCAGGTCCGAGGAGGTCCATCTGAGGACCTCAACTTACAGGCACAGGAGACCAGCTCCGCTGTTGTCGCCCGGGCTCCTTGGAGCTCCTTAGCGTCATCGGAGGAGTCCTTCATCTGCGGGAGGCTTTGGCGATCCTTTTCCACACATCAACAGCCCCCGAGGAGTTCCAGCGCACCAGCATTCCTTCGGAGGAGCTCGCCGGCGAGGAGTTCTTCCAGGATCCTCCTCTGCCGTTCGTTCAGCCCAGGAGACCCAGATCGTATCTGGACCGCACATCTATACGAAGAAGCACCCCAATACGAGCACCGTCCGAACTACACGTGGCGCTCTCTTCACTGTCCATCGAGGCGAAGGGTTAGGCCCTGATCCACCACCGTCAGATACCACACATGGCCGACCCATAGCCGTTGGATCAGAGCCGAGGGCCCTTTGTTAAGCCGCAACGCATCTCTACCGCACGATCATCCACGTGGCGCACTCTCGACCCATCTGCGAATAAAGGGTAATTTACTTTTAGGCCGTGTCTCTTTTAGTTTTTATTATTTAGTTCTGTAAATATTTTCTGTAGTTATTCTTAGTTTGGTAAAATTGCATAGAAGACCTTGTTGTTTATTCTATTTACTTTTCTACCCCTGTGTATGTTGGACACGTGCATCATCACGTGATATTTTGGTGAATTTGCATACTGTGGGCCTGTAGTTTGGATGTGTTAATGAATGAAATATATTTCTTGGTATTTGTACTTATGCCCCTGTGAATGGTTTTATTTTGACATGTGTTGAATGTTTGGGCATTTTGCAATTAGTCCCCTAGGCTTTTAGCACCTGTTGCTAATAAGCCCTCAGACTATTTTATTTGCATATAGGTCCATCCGTGCCCAGCCCACGTACCTCGCACGTGGGAACTTGGAGATTTTGCACAAGGACCCCCTGAGATTTTGATTGTGTTACTTTTTGGCCCCAGAACGTTATTTTCATTACTAACAGGTCCATGTGCACTTTGGCTCTTGTTTATTTGAAATAGAATATCAATTTTTATCCAAATTAAGTGAAAATTGGAAAAGTGGCTCCTACCACTGTGTAAAATTTTCCCTAATTTTTGGAAACATTTTTGAGCCCTTCTAGTATTTTAAAAATTCAAAAACCTCAAATTTTCTGCTTGTTCAGATTTAAAATTCATAAAAAATATAAAAACCTCCTTAAAAATTACAAAAAATAGGTTTTGTGTGTTTTTGTGTCCTTGATTTTTTATGCCTTTTTGGTTATTTTTGGAGTTATAAAAGTTATAAAAAATGAAAAACCCCTAAAAACCCATGAAAATTGTAAAAATTCGTAGAAAATTCAAAAATTAATAAATATTTTTTTCTAGATTTTTCCTTTTTATTTCTACTTTACGTGAAAAATACTTCCAGGCCTTGAAAATACCATTTAGTATTATTAATTGGTCTTTAAATCCTGGCTGGACAGCAGCATAATATTTTTGCCTTCTTTTATTTTTTGAGAATTCCCTAAAATTTAGAAAATTTATACAAATTCACCAAAATAGTAAAAATTATAAAAATTCTAAAAATATTTTTGTTTGAATTTTTGGACCATTTTTAAGTCATTAAATAATTGCTTGAAGTTGTGTATATTTGCCTTTTTATTATTTTTCTTCATAATTCAAAATCCAAAATAATATAAAAATATTAAAAATCAACCAAAAATATGTTTTTTTATTTTCTTTATTTTTAGACTACTTCGTAGGCCGCAAGGCCAACTCGTAGTCCTCAAGTTCGACCATGGGTGCTATACCAGGTTAATATCATAGCGAGACCGCTACTTTGATTTTTATCGATTTTTATCTCTGATTGGTGGTCTGAATCTTTTTCTTGATTGAGCTCTGAGTCCCGAGTGAATGAGTTCACAACGACCTTAGTGATTCCTTTACCTTAGTAGTTCGGGCGGCTCATCAGAATGGCGTCGTTGCTGGGGAGCACAGCTTAGTAGTCTTTTTCTTTTTGTTTTTATTTTGTTTTCTTTTTCGCGGCTTTCCACAGCTTTTTCGTAGTCCACGGCTTTTCGCAGCTTTTTCTTTTTTATGTTGTTTTATTTTCATTTTCTTTCATTTTCTTTTGTTTTATTTTTGGTTGTTTTTGGCTTGTTTATTTTTATTTCTATTTTTGCACATATACCTTGTTTACTTTTCTTGCTTAATTTGCTTCATTTTATATGGTCTGTGACACTTTGTTGCTTTCTTGCGAGGTCCCGACTGACTGAGGTCACAACGACCTTAGTGATTCCTTCACCTTAGTCGTTCGGGCGGCTCATCAGAATGGCATCGTTGCCGGGGACTCTTCTGCTTTCTTGCGAGGGCCCGAGGACCGAGGCTGCGACTTTCGAGGAGCCGATGCAACTGTAGCTATCGGAGGCAACTCCCTTCTGCACGGAGCCACAGGAGAGCGCGAGGAGGCAGCCGAGTGTGGCTTTTAGATAGATTAGTTTAGATTTTATTTCCTTCATTATTTGGATTATTGTAATAATGCAGGGACAAGACACTTGGACTCTTTTTAGACACTCGTGGTCTGTTTCGCCGAGCACTGGTGTGCTCGGGGGACCCCTCGGCTTTTTCAGTTTTTACGCGGATTTTTTTCACAAGTTTTTATTTATTTTCTGCCTATTCGATTTCTCGCGGATTTTTAGCGATGCAATCAGTAACAAGCACAAAGTTCAGGACTAGAAGTGCAAAATAACCACACCATCACGTGTCGAAGCACGTGTCTCACATAAACAGGGACTATAATGCAAATAAAGTAAACTACAAGGTCCAAGGTGCAAATTATTCAGAATAAAAACAACGTACTAAAATATTTACAGACCTCACTATAAATGCAGAAAAATGAGGGGCCTAAGTGTAATTACCCCTTTATTAATGATCGACGGTCGAGGGCGTGCCACGTGTAGGATCTGAGGGTGGCTGAAGGTGCATGCCTCTTCGCTGGATTGGCGGTCTGGATCAGATCCTCAGATGGATCGACGGCTGGGGATGCTCCGCAGATGAATGGCCCTGATCTGATCTGGTGGAGGAGGCGCGATCGGACGGCAACTGGATGCCCTCCAAGAACACTTCGCCGGCGAAGTTCACCGGCCCAATGCGCGCGGTGTAGGCATCCTCTGGAGCTGCTAAGATGTGATGAAGAAGGCCCACGCTGGTCCGCAGCTGGTGGGGAGCTCCGATGAGGCTGAGGAGCACGGGAGAGATCCGACGACGAAGGCGGCACGGAGCTCCTATTCTTCGATTGTTGGACCCCCAAACGGGGTTCTTCTTCGACGCTACCTGCACAGGAAGAACGCTGGGTCGAGGGCAAAGTGCCTCGACCTAGTTATGTGCGAAGGGGATGGTCGGGTGAGGCGGAGCGGAGGTCTCCAGCGAGGCGACAGCGGAGGAGACCCGAGCCTTGATTCCGGGGAGAACCAAGGTGATCGGAGGTGCGGAGAAGGTGTATCAGAGTCTCGTGAAGGTGAATCGAGGGTCGGTCGATCAAATGGGTGGACAGATCGGCGTGAATCAGCCGGCGAAGGCCGGCGACGCGAATTGGGCAAACTCGAAATTAACCTAACCTAAGATGAATCGGGGATACATGATGGCTGCAATCGACTAAGCTGGGGCTAAGGAAGCTCTTGGGGTCATCACCTCGATGGCTCGTCGGGGCCAGAGGCTTGGCTCGCTCGGTGGCAGAGCACGGTGGTGCAAATTGCCGGATCAGTGGCTGGGGCCGCCTACTCCTCGTTCCGACACTCTCCTCGGATAGCTGTCAGTATAGGGAGGGAAATGGAGGTCCTGGGATGGAAGACGGAGGCCAAAGATGGAGTGAAAAGCGCGGCAGAGGAGATGATATATACTCATAGGGGTTCGGCAAGATGGAGGTCGGGCGAGTGATTCGGAGCTCGGATCCCTAAGCAGATCCCTGGGCGTGGATCAGGGATGATTCAAGTGTAATCAGGACCCAGGGTTTGGCTGATTGGTGATCGGATCATGCTTGAGAAAATAGGCAAAGTCGGGTCGGGAGCAAAGATCCGGGTCGAGTGGTCCAGGGGGGAGGGGGTTGACCGGGGGTCAACAATCCCCCGTGGACTAATGGGATAATTCCAATTTTTTATTCTTTGTAAATTCATTTATAATTATTAAATGAATTTATTTTAAAAAAGTTTGAACATAAAAAATGTTTATTATTTTTCAAATTATTTTTCGTGATATTTATTTATTTTTTTGAAAAATAAACAACGTATTTACATTATATTATTATTATATAGGTATAAATACATATGTATTTTTTATTTTTATTTTTAATTGTTTATTTTTGTACAATTATTCCAATTTTATATTATTTTTTTACAACATAAAATTTGGAAAAAAATGGTATTTTATTTTATTTTTGTGATTTATTTACATTAGTTAAATAAATAGATCTATACACATATATACATGGTATATATACAAGGTGGAAAATTAATTTTCTTATTTTTCTTTTTATTTTATTTTTCTAATTTTTATTTTATTTTTATAAATATGTACAAAATATGAGAACCACCTTTTTATTTTTATTTTGAGGAAAATAAAATTATTTATATACATAGGGTTATGTGCATACATGGTTGACCTTATCTCTCTCTACTCGGCTTCTTTTGCGGTCAGGCCCATGCTAAGCCCTCCCTTGGGATTAGGTTGCTCAATATTTATTTTAAATATTTCCCTCTTTTTCTTGTATTTCTTTATTCCTTTATTTTCACACAAAAACATGCTAATTATGTGTATTTACATGATGCATGCATTTTGATAACTTATGATATTTACACATATTTACATGGCATTTTGCTGAGGTTTCTAGCTAAAATAAAGGAATAAAGAGTGATGAATGGGGATTCATTACCCTCCTATACTTTACTTTTGCTAGTCCCTTAGCAAACACTTATTTGAAAAAGAAGTGCAAAAGAGAAAGAAAAAGAAAAAGAGAGGAAATCAAGGTTGATTATTAAACTTTCCTTCATTAAATTGAAATATGAAGCTCAGTCAGACCTTTAGATTAATAATTTGTCATGACCTTATTTGAACTTAAGCTTAAAACTTAACAGCCTCTAAGTTTCACCAATCTACGGTCAAGACTCCTCAATAAACCAGATCAGAACAAGTCTACATACACAAACTCTAATGACCATGAGTCTTTCCTTGTACTGTGTAAGTGATATGTAGCTCCCTACCTCAGAAGTAATAAAGAAACAACCTCCCCCAACCCGGTAACTCTAATGCCTCGGTCTAGCAACTCTTTCCTCGAGAAGCGGGGTATTCCCTTTTAAGTTCAAGTGCAACCGGCTCAAGAAGAAGATAATGGACGATGACCAGTGTAGCCATGTATCCTTGGGAGCTCTAACCAGTGTAGCTGAGTCTCCCGCTGCAAGCTTCATGAGAAGGTCATGTATAACATAAGCTTTGCTTTATTTGACTATGTACACTCCGGTGGGATTATTAAATTTTCAATCTGACCCACTACTTTTTTGGAATTCTTTTCTTTTTGCACATTTTTTTCATGTGCTTCTGTACAACATATCTACATGGTGCAACATATTTACATAAGGAGTTTTTCCTCTTGAGCCAATAGACTATCCCTCTTTTGAAGCTTTATTGCAACCCACAGCTTCTGTCTTTAGACTTCATAACCACCAGACCAAGTTGAGACGCACTTCCTTCACTATAAGAAGAGAGGTTCCGCCTACAAGTACTACCCTCATATGCTACCCCAAGCCAAAGGAAACTGCCTCCTCACCACCTCATCCGTGGAGAGCTATGTTTAGAGTGTTGGTGCAAGTAAAGCCATTGTCTCTGAGAGTCATGTGTGTGTTGTTAAGTGCTCTACTTAGGCTCATCAAGATGACATATGCTCATAGCCTAGTGGACTCAAAGAATTAAGTCCCAATGGGCCTGAAAAGTCTCAAACCTAAGCCCTATAAGGTTCCTCTTATAATTAGGTAGATTAAGGTCTTAACCAAGCTCCATTTATCAATTTAATTACAGGCTAGTTTAAATGTCAACTATGATTTGGAAAAACTGTGCAAGTATTTACAAAGGTGCAATTTTACAAATATTTACACATGTGCAAAATTTTTGAAAAATGTTTGAAAACATGGATGTATGCATGAATGCGAAGTTTTGCAAAATATTTACAAAAATTTACACAAGGTTTTTGCAAACTTTTTGTTTTCCAAACATTTTACAAAAATTTTGTACTATATACATAAATTTTGATATGAAAATATTTACACACTATTTACACAAAAATATTTTACAATCATTTGTACAAAAATAACTTTTAATAAATAAATAGGTATGTGCAAGAAGAATTTTATGTACAAGGGAAATTTTTAAAATTTTATGGATTTTTAGCCCTTTTATTTATTAACACACTCACACAAAGTACGAGTTATGGCTAAAGTATATATGAAATATGTACGACGCCCCCTATACTTAGCTCGAGCGATGTCCTCGGAGTGATCAAGAGCGATGAAGAAGACATAACTCGTGCTTAGTATAGGGAAGTGAACAGGAATGGTATATACAAAGACGGATCAAAGACTAGAATAAGGAAGACTCGGTGTTTCCCCCTATACTTAGGATCAAGTAATCCTAAGTATAGTAAGTTGTACATGAAAGGAAATCCGAGTGGAAAGATGTATAGGGTCTACCTCCCCTATACTTAGGGTAAAATATCCCTAAGTATAGACAACAAAACAGAGGTAGAAATGACGAAGAAGACAAATATATACAAGATGGGAGGACATCACTCCCCCTATACTTAAGGTGAAGGATCCTTAAGTATAGGCAACAACCGGAGTAATGAAACAGAACGATATGAACAACCCAGTGTTTCCACCCCCTATACTTAGGATGAGGTATATCCTAACTATAGCAAAGATAATCCTACGCGAGACCTGGGGTGAAAACAAACACGGAAGAAAGAACTATCAAACCAAGACAAAACATGTATATACAAAAGGGTACAATTTTGAGGTGCCTCTCAACAAGCGCTAGATTTTACGCCCCTAGCTGGGCGCAAAGGCTAGGACAACACTGTGTCAAGGTTCAGGACGTCATCTATAAGGTGAATGCCGTACTGTCGTCGCAGTCTCGGTATGAGAACAACGACGAAATCAACAGTGTAAAGAAAGACACCCAGGTAGGCAATCAGGCGGGTGTCTGCTACCGGCCAAGGATATGGAAAGATGTGATCGAGATCCGGTAGCACAAAAGAAATCGTCTGCTCAGGATCATATTGGAGTGAAAGTGTAGAGCCGAAGGAATCAAACGTGGAGAAGGATGGATCAGTCATAGAATCCTCCACGTCTATCAGCGTCTCAAAGAGGTATGGAAAATCAAGATCAGGAGACTCTCTACAAAAACTGATATCCGATGCATATAATGGAACGAAATCAGACATATCATCGAATATCTCAAGTATCGGCTCATCCTCGCGAGGGTCTTCGAGGTGAGAAGACTCAGAATCAGAGTGATCGGAAGACTCGGTTTCATGATCTGCCAGATCAGATACACTCTCAGAAGGTGAAATCGAGTACTCATCATGTGTGGCATTCTCCCTCAGATAACCCTCCAGGAAGAATGCAGGATCATCAGTGAGAAATAGAGGATCAGGATCTATCAGGGCATCTGCACTGCTGTTAAGCACCCACTCTGTGCACCAGGCTGCATCATCATCTGAAATCTGGCTCTCGGCAATCTGGAAGTAGGAGAAGGTACTGTTCATCATCGCGGAGGCTGGTAAGGAGACTGCGACTGATCCTCGCTCTGCGGCAATGCTGGCTGTCATTTGGTCCTCAGAAAACGTATCTGTCTCATCAAAGTGGAGGACAAAAGGCTCGAATACGGGACTCTCTATGTCTGGTGAAACGCTTCCCACTACCCTTGTTAATTCGACCAAATTAATGTTCAAATTAATTGATATGTAATTCGTTGTAGTCAGATAATAAGAGCACATCAAAAACCACTTTCAATTATAGTCAAATTAATTTTGAGCGGCAATTTTTTTTACTTGGTTGGAAGTCCAAGGTCGAACTCAGGGAGGCAGCTGTCTCCTTAGGTGTATTTTAAGCAAAGTCCAATGTTTGATTTTTAGGGGATAATTTTTTGTCTTTTTCAGTTTTTTTATGCAAGACACATGCAAAATCAAGCAAATTTACAAGTTAATTCAGATAAGCATTCAGATTAAGTCCAAAAATTATGAAACTTGACCCGATGATGAAACGGGATGAAATTAAGCTACCCTATTTTTTTTATAATTTTCTGATACTGGATGAATTAACTATGAATTAAAAATGAATGCAAGGTGATTTTGACCAAATTAATTTTAATAAATACCAAATCACACTATTTTCAGATATCTAATTATCCTAGATAGATCTAAGTGTGAAGAATCTATGAAAATTAATCAACCTAAATTTCTATGTGAAACAGACCTATTAAAACTTAATTAAGGAAATCACTAAATAATTTATGTAGGCCTCGAGATACGTGCAAATGAGGTGATTTTTAGAAACAATATAAATCTAAGTATCCTCTGCCTAATGTGAATTTTTGGGGATTTTTGGAATCACAGAGAAATTAATATCAAGTAAGAGGCATAAATGGACAAAATATGACAAAATTTTACCAATTTAATAATAATAAAATTCTCTGATGTCACAAAAATTAAACAAGTATCACATAAGAAAAAGGACAAGTTAAGCCACACAATACAATTTTTAAATTTAAAAATGAGGCTAAATGAATGTTTAAATGATTATGCAAACACAGGGATGTAAATGCAATACAGAAAAAGAAATAAAAGCTGAAATAAATAACAGTGACTTACATGAAATTACCTAAAACTTGAAATTTGTTTGAAAACTTGCAAAGTGAAGCAAGTGTCCCCTTTGTAAATGCCCAATTTGTCTTATTATCTGATAAGCCTTCCTCTGTTTTGTTGGCTTGAACAGGGGACTTGGAGATGGAGCTTCACGCGCATGAGTCCTTCTTGAGCGGCGACAGAGGTTGAGGGCTTGACGGTGAGAAGGGGCGTCGGGTCGTTGGCGGGCAGACGGAGGTGAAACGGAGTCTTGCACTGGAGTTGGCCACAGGTGGCTGCGGTGGCGGGTTGGTCACACACGCGGCGAGGGCGGAAATGGCGTGGCTGAAGTGTTGCAGCTTGTCGGAGGCGGGCTGGAGGCTGGAGGTTCACTTGGTGGAGTTGTGAGTCGCTGCGGGTGCGAAGGAGGCCGCAGCTGGTGCAATTGGGTTGAAGCGTGCGCGGTGCGGTTGGAAGGAGGAGACGCGATCTGGGGCGTGCACGGCTGGCGATTGGAGTGGTTGTCGAGATGGTGGGGAGTGAGCAGTGCTCCAAGGTCGGCTGGACGGTGGCTGGATGCGCGCGGGCTTGCGCGTGGAGGAGGAAGAAGAATGACGGGTTGGAGGGTGCGACCAAGGTGGAAGAAGGGAATCAAAACAGAGGAACTTCCCCTATTAAATAGGGGAGGTCTTCTGATTTGTTTAGCACGTGTAAATGGAGAGCAATCGATTGATGAAATGGTGTCGAAAAATTAATTAAAAATTACCGTTGCGTTCGCATCGTGTGATTTATCCATGGAAGTGCAATTGGTTTGGTGATTAGTCGGATGGAAGACAATGAAATCGAAGAGAGAGAGAGTGTGGGTGTGTAATGATGATGATGATGCAGAGATGAAGAAGAGAGGAGGAGGAAGAAGAAGAAGAGGGAAGAAGATGATTACCTGGAGGTGATTCCTATGGAGGAAGAAGCAAAGCTTCTCAGGTCATCGCTCGACGCACGGCAAGCGGAGCTCGGCTGCGGCGGAGAGCAGCAACAACAAGGACCAAAGCCCCTGGATCTCGCCTCGAGTTCCGGTCGTCTTTGCACGACCAACGATCCTTCGACTGTCACTGGAAGGCCAAGGGTGCTAGGCCGGAGCTCGTTTGAATGGTGGATGGAGATGAATGAAGGAGGAGGGGAGAATATAAAGAGGAGGAGGAGGTTGGAGAAGAGATGGAGAAGGTGGAGGGGGTGGGATGTGGAGTTGCCGTCGATGTTGGCTTCTCCCTTAAGTCAAGGGAGAGTGGGGGAGGAATGTGTAGAGAAGAGGATCCGCCATTGATAGATAACCCTCTCATCCAATAGCCCAAGATGAAGGAGGGAGATGGCTTAAGTGGGTGAATGAGGAGGCAACACATGGCGGCTCCAGGAGTTTCCATGTGTCGGCTCCGAGAAAAATTCACAACTAAATGCAAAGAAAAATCAAAAAGAAATAATAAAAGAGGTTAGATCAAAAAGTGATCAACACAAAAGTTACTCATCTCGACGAGATCTACAACTTTTGTGAAGGGCTTAAAAATCAAAGGAAATCATCTGTACAAAATGTATTTTTGGGTGGTACCTTATAGGTATAAAATACCACATTTTTGTCTTTTGCATTTTTTGTCATTTTTAAATAAGAGAAAAATTAAAATCAAGTTAGAGAAAATATGAACAGAATATTTACAACTTAATCTAATTTTTTTGGATTTTTAATAATGAAGAAAATAAAAGGATAAAATACAGGGGTAAAACGATCAATATGTACAATATACAAAAGGGGCCCAAAATCCAAGTTTTGCATACGAGCTCCGATTTTAATGAAATTGATCTTATTTCGAAGGTCTCTGAATGTATATTACTTTAAAAGTAGGTAGACCTAAATCGGACACTGTATGAGAGAGATATGTGCATTTTAAGGTCTAAGGTTTTCAACTGGGTTTGGGGTCTTATTGGTCAATTTTACAAGTTAGTATTTTTTGATATTTTTCTTTAATTAGTGTTAGTCATATATACACAATAGAGTTGGTTTTATTGGATTTGGAGTTAGTATAAAATATATACAAATAGGTGAAATATGGTTAATATACAAGTGAATATTTACAAGTGAATTTGGCTTCTCATTTAATGTAGATATGAATGCTAAAATGCAGATATTATGTTTGCATGCATAAATGCTAATTATGCAAGATAAGGGGAAATATGCAGCTAATTACTTAGGAACAAAGCTCTATTTCAACTTTTAGAGTGATGAATCACAGATTCATCATCTGGCCTCTCAAAGTGATTTCCCATATAGAGCTGCGGCTGCTGGGCTGAGTCATGATATCTGTCTTAATCTGAGAAGTGTCTCTGTAGAAAAGAAGCTGAATCATCCGGTACTAGAATCTGAAATGGCCGGATTGATGGCTGTAGTAGCGGGGGCTCCTCCATCTCCTGGAATATCAGAATATCCGATATCCAAGAATCGTCAACTGAAAACTCTGGGACTGACTTGAACTCTAGCTGGAAAATCAACAGGAACTCGAGTAGTCTCTCGGTCAGAACCTCCACTGTAGCAGTCATGTCCTCTGTACTCTGTGGTGTAATCCAAGTCCTCAGGCTGGTGTGTAGAAACGGTATCCTCATGTAGTGTGACATACCCTACTGTTACTGCAACATCCTCATGTGTTGTCCCGACTACGACATCTCGTGAAGATGATCTCTGTGAAAGTAACCTCGAGATGGTATCCAGTAAGTCAATGTCGGAACTGCGGTGTGAACCGCCACATGAGGTAATCACCAGTGCTATCTAATCCACGGTCATCCCCCGCATGGAGATCTCGATAAGGTCGATCGGTGAAAGTCCGTACTCAGGAAATCTCCTCAAAAGGTTAAGAAACCTCAGCCATGCCTCATGCAACGGCTCTTGGGGGTCTACTAAAAATTATGTGATCAAGGATCGCATCATCTCTGCTCTACGCTGGGAAAGTATCTCTGTAGAAACTCGAACCATAAGTCTCCCCACGTAGCGAATCTCCTTCCCAACCGTCGGTGCCATCTCATGGCTCTATCCTATAGTGTGAATGGGAAGGTCTTCAGCATCATCTCCTCTGCAGTGATATTTGAACACATCTGTGTCCTGCAAAACTCCTCGAACTCGGACAGGTGAAGATAGGGCTCATCGTGCACCTCTCCTGAAAATGTCGGCAGTCTCTGAATAAGCTCCAAAGCTAGAATGAATGGACCTAATGTAGAAGCTGACTGAGCTCCCTGTCTTATCTGCTCATCCATCATCCTGGCATAGGAGGTATCTGATACTCGCATCTGCTCTCTATGATTGCGTACGGAGTGTACTCTCAATCCAGTAATGGCATTGTCCGGGTCTCACATCTGCTCAATCTGATCTCCACGGACGTATAGTGCAACATGCCCAGAAGAATGAAAGGGATGGGAGGGATTGGGAGGTTGGTCGGAGATCCGACCTCCCTCAAAGGTGGATTGGACTGATGGTCAGAAGATGGAGAAGAAGCCGCAATAGTCGGCCATAAGTGAAGGGGATCCATCATCCAGGGATACAGAAGAGGAAGAGAAAAGTGAAGGGAGGGTGGGAGGGAGAAGAGATAGAAGACTGGAAGAGTAGATAGAGGAGAAGAAGACGAATGAGATCTGAAAACACAAACAAGATCGGTCAAGCAATACCCCTAATTCACCTACGCACCCAAAGCTGATGACCGAGAAGGTTCGGTCTTTTATCTTGTCTATTTGATTAGGTGATCAAACAGTCTTTCAGAGCGATTAAGCGAGCTGATAGGGATCCAATACTCCTGACAGACTGTCCTGACTAAAATGCAGGTAGTCTGGCATGAAATCAGATATGGCTCTAGCCTAGGATGCGGGTCACTCTCTCGCTCATCCAACCAAGCAATGAAGGGATTGCTCTCCCAAGACATAATTTTAAGTGAAGTGTCTTTTAGGATCAAGTTTGACTAATATTCCCAATTTTATGGTTTTTGTTTTAGATATTTTCAGATCAAACAACGCCTAACAAATTTTTCGGTTCTCCTGATTATTTTAAGTCTAAAAACCGGTGGGAGAAGACAAAAAAGCCGATGCGCGAAAATCAATGATGCATGCAGAGTAAGAAATGCATACCTAACTCCAGCAGTCTACATGCAAGATGATTCGTGCATAAAATAAAGACAGAATATAAACTACCTATATGATGCACGAGAATCCAGCCCTAGCAGAGCAACTTCTACACGTAAGCACAGTAGCCGGGTACTCAAGCCTAAGTCCGGAGTCCTATCTTGGGAGCCACACAACGGATCCTGCACGTGTTGTATGTGACTCCTCAAGGCACGTGGATTAAAGCTCAAATAATCTGACTTTTTCTTGTGATTTAATTAGTCAGGTCCAGTTAACGATCTATAGGCACATGCAGATAATTAGGTGTTTGGATCCTAGTAAATTACGTCACAATCACAGAAAATCCTAAGCTAGGGTTAAAACCGCGTAAATCAAATAAGCAGTAAATAAACGGTCAGAAATCAAAACCAGCGAAAACCGCATTGAGGTCCCCCGAGCACACTAGTGCTCGGCGAAACAGACCCCGATATGACCCAAGTGTCCAAGTCTCTGTCCATGTATTATTACAATAAAATAATTCTGCAGAAAATAAAACTAACTATTATAAACTAATCTATGGTTATTTTGCGGTTATTCCGCGGCTCCCGCACTTCGGCTCTCCTCCTCGCGCTCTCCTACAGCTCCGTAAAGAAGAGAGCCGCCTCTGAATTCCGCGGTTGCGTCGGCTTTCGAAAAAGTCGCCTCGGTCCTCGGGCCCTCGCAAGAAACAGAAATAGAACTGTGTCAGTCCAAAAAAATATGTAAATAAATCAGATAGAAAGTATTTACAAATATCTACAGAAAAGCTGCGGAAAAGAAAACCGTGAAAAAATCGAAAAAGACTACTAAGTCGTGCTCCTCGGCAACGACGCCATTCTGATGAGCCGAAAATCCCCTCCTAAATCCGAGTGAGGAAAAAATCACTCTCAGGTCATTGCGACCCGGATCTCGGAGAATCGGACTCAACAAGAAAAATCTAGAACCACAAAATCGGAAGATAAAACAAGGAAATCATTAGTGGTCCTCGCTATTTTTATTAACCTGGTATAGCGACCAGGGTCGAACTTAATGAGCACGGGATGGCCAAGACGGCCTACGAAGTAGTCAATGTCAAAAATGATGAATAAAATATTTTTGGTAGATTTTTAATTTTTTTGTATTTTTAATTATATAAGAAAATGGGAAAACAAGTAAGATCAACAATTTATTTAAACACCCAAAAATACACAGAAAATTCAAATAAAATTGTTTTTGCGTTTTTTTATGTTTTTAAGTGTTTTTGGTAATTTTCTGGGAAATTTTAAATTTTTAGTTGATTTTCTAAAAATTAAGAAAGGGGAACACAGTGGGTTACTGGGTAGCCAGACTTGAAAGACCAATTAAAAATATATAATTGGTCTATAAAAATATGAAGACAACTTTTATGAAAAATATATACAAAAACTAAGCTACGAAAAAAGAGTTTGCATTTTTTTGAATTTTATAGAATTTTTAATGATTTTTATAAGATTTTTAGAGTTTTTAATTTTATGGGTTTTATAAATCCAAATAGCACAAAAATTTAACAAAAGATAAAAACACCAAAACTAACTATCCCTAATTGTTTTAGAATTTTTGAAGAAGTTTTTATATTTTTAGTTGATTTTCTTTTTCAAACAGTAGCAAAATACATGTTTTTGAATTTTTTAAAATAACAAAAGGTCTCAAAAATGTCCTAAAAATTTAGGGAAATTTTTACAGAGTGGCAGGAGCCACGTATCCAAATTTCACCTAATTTAGAGTTTAATTGATATTTTATTCAATACAAACAAAGCACATAGCAGATAAGGACCTAAGTGCAAAGAAACATATTTCCAGGGCCAAACAATAACAAAAATACAAAGCCCAGGGCCTAATATGCAAATAGCCCACACCCTCACGCACACAACATGTGGTTCAGACAGGGAAGGGCATAAATGTAATTCTTATTTAAAAAGATGCAATCAATAACATGCACAAAGTTCAGGACTAGAAATGCAAAATAACCACACCCTCACGTGTCAAAGCACGTGTCTCACATAAACAGGGACTATAATGCAAATAAAGCAAACTACAAGGTCCAAGGTGCAAATTATCCAGAATAAAAACAACATATTAAAATATTTACAGGAGTGATCTATAAATGCAGAAAAAGGAGGGGCCTAAGTGAAATTACCCCTTTATTAATGATCGACGGTCGAGGGCGTGCCACATGTAGGATCTGACGGTGGCTGAAGGTACACGCCTCTTCGCTGGATTGACGTCCTGGATCAGATCCTCAAATGGATCGACGGCTGGGGACGCTCCGCAGATGAATGGCTCTAATCTGATCTGGCGGAGGAGGCGCGATCAGACGTCGACTGGACGTCCTCCAAGAACACTACGCCGGTGAAGTTCGCTGGCCCAATGTGCATGGTGGAGGCGTCCTTTGGAGCTGCTGAGATGTGATGAAGAAGGCCCACGCTGGTCCGCAACTGGTAGGGAGCTTCGATGAGGCTGAGGAGCCCGGGAGAGCTCCGACGACAAAGGCAGCGCAGAGTTCCTATTCTTAGACTGTTGGACCCCCAGACGGGGTTCTTCTTCGACGCTACCTACACAGGAAGAACGCTGGGCCGAGGGCAAAGTGCCTCGACCTGGTTATGTGCGAAGGGGATGGTCGGGTGAGGCGGAACGGAGGTCTCCGGCGAGGCGACGGCGAAGAAGACCCGGGCCTTGGTTCCGGGGTGAACCAGGGTGATCGGAGGTGCAGAGAAGTGTATCGGAGTCTCGTGAAGGTGAATCGAGGGTCGGTCGATCAAATGGGTGGACGGATCGGTGTGAATCAGCCGGTAAAGGCTGGAGGTGCGAATTGGGCGAACTCGAAATTAGCCTAACCTAAGATGAATCGTGGATACCTGATGGCTGCAATCGACTATGATGGGGCTAAGGAAGCTCCTGGGGTTGTCGCCTCGATGGCTCGTCGGGACCAGAGCCTTGGCTCGCTCGGTGACGGAGCACGGCAACACAAATTGCCGGATTAGTATCTGGGACCGCCTACTCCTCGCTGCGACACTCTCCTGGGATAGATGTCACTCTAGGGAGGGGAATGGAGGTCCAGGGATGGAAGACGGAGGCCAAAGATGGAGTGAAAAGCGCGGCGGAGGAGATGATATATACTCGTAGGGGTCCGACAAGATGGAGGTCGGGCAAGTGATTCAGAGCTCGGATCCCTAAGCAAATCCCCGTGCGTGGATCAGGGATGATTCAAGTGTAATCATGACCCGGGGTTTGGCTGATTGGTGATCGGATCATGCTTGAGAAAATAGGTGAAGTCAGGTCGGGAGCAAAGATCCGGGTCGAGTGGTCCAGGGGGGGGGGAGTTGACCGGGGGTCAACAATCCCTCGTGGACCAATGGGATAATTCCATTTTTTTATCTTTGTAAATTCATTTAAAATTATTAAATGATTTTATTTTAAAAAACTTAGAACATAAACAATGTTTATTAATTTTCAAATTATTTTCTCGTGATTTTTATTTATTTTTTTGAAAAATAAATAACGTATTTACATAATATTATTATTATATTAGGTATATATACATATCTATTTTTAATTTTTATTTTTAATTATTTATTTTTGTACAATTATTCCAATTTATATTTTATTTATTTACAACATGAAATTTGGAATAAAAAGGTATTTTTATTTTATTTTGCAATTTATTTACATTAGTTAAATAAATAGATCTATACACATATATACATTGTATATATACAAGGTGGAAAATTAGTTTTTTTATTTTTCTTTTTATTTTTCTTTTTCTGATTTTTATTTTATTTTTATAAATATGTAAAAAATATGAGAAAGACCTTTTTAGTTTTATTTTGAGGATAATAAAAGTATTTATATACATAGGGTTATGTACATACATGGTTGACCTTATCTCTCTCTACTCGGCTTCTTTTGCGGTCAGGCCCATGCTGAGCCCTCCCTTGGGATTAGGACTCTCAATATTTATTTTAAATATTTCCCTCTTTTTCTTGTGTTTCTTTATTCCTTTATTTTCACACAAAAATATGCTAATTATGTGTATTTACATGATGCATGCATTTTGACAACTTATGATATTTACACATATTTACATGGCATTTTGCTGAGGTTTCTAGCTAAAATAAAGGAATAAAGAGTGATGAATGGGGATTCATCAGAGGTGCACAAGGAGCCTTATCTTCACCTGTCCGACTTCGAGGAGTTTTACAGGACACAGATTTATTCAGATATCATTGTAGAGGAGATGATGCTGAAGACCTTCCCATTTACACTTCAGGATAGAGCCATGCGATGGCACAGACGATTGGGAAGGAGATTCACCATGTGGGGAGACTTACGGTTTGAGTTTCTACATAGATACTTTCCCCAGCGTAGAGCAGAGATGATGCAGTCATTGATCACAAAGATTTCAGTAGACCCCCAGGAGCCATTGCATGAGGCATGGCTGAGGTTTCTTGACCTCTTGAGGAGATTTCCCGAGCACGGACTCTCACTGACTGACCTTATTGAGATCTCCATGCGGGAGATGACCGCGGATCAGATAGCACTGGTGATTACCTCGTGTGGCGGTTCACACCGCAGTTCCGACATTGACTTACTAGATACCATCTCGAGGTTACTTTCATAGAGACCATCTTCACGAGATGCCATAGTTGGGACAACACATGAGGATGTTGCACTACCAGTGAGGTGTGTTGCACTATATGAGGATACTGTTTCTACACACCAGCCCGAGGATTTGGATTCTGCAGCACCACAGAGTACAGAGGACATGACTGCTACAGTGGAGGTTCTGACCCAGAGTCTACTCGAGTTCCCATTGGTCTTCCAGCTAGCGTTCGAGTCAGCACTAGAGTTTTCAGTTGACAATGATAGACCGCTACTACAACCATCGATCCAGCCATTCCAGATTCCAGTCCCGGAGGATTCAGCTTCTTTCCTGTAGAGACACTTCTCGGATTCAGATAGATATCAGGACTCAGCCCATCAGTCACAGCTTGATTATGGGACACCACTTTGAGAGGCCAGACATAGAGGGACCCATATTCGAGCCTTTTGTCCTCCACTTTGATGAGACAGATACACTTGCTGAGGACAAGATGACAGCCAGCATTGTCGCAGAGTGAGGATCAGCCACAACCACATTTCTAGCCTCCATGATGTTGACCAGTACCTTCTTCTGCTTCCATATTGTCGAGAACCAGACTTCAGATGATGATGCATCCTGGTGCACAGAGTGGGTGCTTGACAGCAACGTAGATGCCCTTATAGATCCTAATCCTCTATTTCTCACCGATGATCTTGCACTCCTCCCCGAGGGTTATCTGCGGGAGAATGCCATACACGATGAGTACTCGGTTTCATCTTCTGAGAGTGTATCCGATCTGGCGGATCACGAAACCGAGTCTTCCGATCAGTCTGATTTTGAGTCATATCACCTCGACGACCCTCGCGAGGATGAGCTGATCCTTGAGATATTCGATGATCTATCTGATTTGTCTCCACTATATGCATCGGATATCTGTTCGCTTAGAGAGTCTCCCGATCTTCACTTTACACACCTTTTTGAGACACTGATTTATGTGTAGGATTTCATGACTGATCCATCCTTCTCCATGTTTGATTTCTTCGACTCTACACTTCCACTCCAATCTGATCCTGAGTCGATGATTTCTTTTGTGCTACCGGATCACGATTACTTATTCCTATATCCTTGGCCGGTAGCAGACACATGTCTGATTGTATACCTGGGTGTCCTTCTTTACACTATTGATTTCATCGTTGTTCTCATACCGAGATTGCAACGACAATACGACATTCGCCTCACAGATGCCGTCCTGAACCTTGACACAGCATTATCCTAGACTTTGCACCCAGCTAGGGGCGTAAAACCTAGCGATTGTTGAGAGGCACCTCAACATTGTACTCTTTTGTATATACGTGTTTCGTCTTTGTTTGATCGTTCTTTCTTCCGTATTTGTTTGCACCCCAGGTTTCGTATAAGATTATCTTTGCTATACATAGGATATACCTCATCCTAAGTACAGGGGGGTGGAAACACCGAGTTGTTCATATCGTTCTGTTTCATTACTCCTGTTGTTGCCTATACTTAAGGATCCTTCATCTTAAGTATAGGGGGAGTAATGTCCTCCCATCTTGTATATATTTGTATTCTTCGTCTCTTTCTACCTCTATTTGCTGCCTATACTTAGGGATATTTTACCCTAAGTATAGGGGGGAGTAGACCCTGTACATCCTTTCACTCGGATTTCCCTTCATGTACAGCATGCTATACTTAGGATTACTTGATCCTAAGTATAGGGGGAAAACACTGAGTTTTCCTTATTCTATTCTTTGATTCGTCTTTGTATATACCATTCCTTTTCTCTTCCCTATACTAAGCACGAGTTATGTCTTCTTCATCTCTCTCGATCACTCTGAGGACATCGTTCGAGCTAAGCATAGGGGGGTGTCGTACATATTTCATATATACTTTAGCCATAACTCGTACTTTGTGTGAGTGTGTTAATAAATAAAAATGGCTAAAAATTCATAAAAATTTAAAAATTTCCCTTGTACATAAAATTCTTCTTGCAAATATCTATTTATTTATAAAAATTATTGGGATTTTTACACTCATAACCCTGAGTAATTTTGCAATAACATTCATAACCCTGCATAATCGTGAATTACATGAAAAACCTTGAATAGTCACTCCATCTCACACTCATAACCCTCCGTTAGTTTAATATTTAATTCAATTATATGAATGAGTTAATCTAACTCATCATCAGTTCAACGGTCAAGAAACGCTGATGCGAGGTGGGGGGCTTTGATCTCAGCTGCGGCATGGAGGCAAGTAGGAAGGAGCACGTCACACGCGAGCAGGGGAGGAACAACTCGGGAGTTTCAGCTCGGCACCGAGCAGGGGGAGGAACAGAGCTCCGAGGGAGGGCCTTGAGCTGACCGAGAGGGGCGGGGGGGTGGTGGTTGCGGTTTCAGCACGGCAGCAGGGGGCGAGCAGGGGGAGGAACATAGCTCTGGGGGCCTTGAGCTCGACCGCGGGGGGAGGGAGGGTTCCAGCTCAGCAGCGGTGGATGAGCAGAGGGAGGAATAGGGCTCCGGGGGCCTTGAGCTCGATCGACCGCAGGGGGTGTTCCAGCTCGACTGCGGGGGGAGAGCACGGGGAGGAACAGAGCTCCGGGGGAGGGGCTTTGACAGGGGCGGTTGGGCGGTGGGGGGCCGGTCGTAGGGTGGGTGGGGGCGAGCTGGGGGAGGAACAAAGCTCCAGGGGAGGGGGCTTTCACAGGAGGTGGTTGGGCGGTGGGGGCTTTCACCCAGGGGGGAGGGGGGGCTTTCACGCGGGTGGTGGGGAGTCGGGAGGGCTTGACGGGGCCGTCGCGGTCGGGGGGTGGTGACATTCATAGGGGCAGTGCCGAGGTGGGGAGTCGGGGGGGGAGGGTTGTTCCGGGGGAAGAATAGACCTCCAAGGGATGGGGCTTTGATGGGAGCAGTTGGGCGGTGGCGGGTCGGTTGCGGTGAGGGAAGGGAGGAAAGGCGACAGCTTGCAGGTTCTGGAGTAGCGGGGGGGGGGGGGTCCGGAGGTTGGCAGAGTGGCGGGGGTAGGGGTGTAAATGGACCGAACCTGAGCGAACCTATGTTTTTTAGGTTCGGTTCGTTTATTTAGTCGAGCCCAAACTTGTGTTTAGGTTTGGTTCGTTTATTTTTGAACCAAATCCGAATCGAACCTCTTTTTAAACAAATCGAACCTAAGCGAATATCGAACTTAAGAATTCTCTAATAAGAGGGAGTGAAAAGAAGAGAAATGAATATATATATATATATGTGTGTGTGTGTTTACAGTTAGAATAAATATTCATTTAGTTTTTTCTTTATCTAATTCATCTTCATCTTTTGAAAAAATTAGATTAATAAGGATTCATCTCTTTGCAAAAAGTATAATTATAATATATTTTATATCTATTCAGATGGGAATAAGGAATAAGAATAATACGGAGATATTCGATTAGTAATGTTTGTACTTGTTCTGTTGATTTGAAGATAAAGAAGGGAAAAGTACTAGACCATAGATGATAGATGTTGTAAACACGATGTGACTATTTATTTTTAGATTGTTTATATCGAGATAAAACCTAGTTGTCCTGTAAATATCTAGTTATCTCTAGACAAATTCACTTACCATAGGATAAAAACCACTCATATCAAAATAAGTCCACTTCTACGGATAAGGATTTGTAAATATGTATATGTGTATGTTTATCGAGCTTTTAACGAATCGAACCTGAGCGAACCTATGATTTTTAGGTTCGGTTCATTTATTTAATCGAGCCTAAACTTGTGTTCAGGTTCGGTTCGTTTATTTCCGAACCGAATCTAAATCAAACTTTTAGGGAGCCGAACCTGAGCGAATATCGAACTTGAGAATTTTCTTACACCCCTAGGCGGGAGTGACCCCAGGGGATGTTGCAGAGGTGTCGTGGGTTGGGGGTTGACGACGGGGGTTCCGGGGGTCACGAAAGTGTTGATCGCAGAAGTGCAGTCCGACGAGAGGGGGGTCAGAAATTTGCAAAAGCCGACGGGGACACGGGGGGGGCATGTTGCAGAGGTGCGGTGAGGTCGACGGCGACTGCAGGAAGGGAGCTAGCATGGTGGAACTCGCAGAGGTCGACGGAAATCACATGAGGAGATCTTGCAGGTGTGTCGGGGTGGGTCTCGGAGGTCAACGGTCGCCAGCTCTTCAGAGAGAACACGATGGCATAATTTGTAAATAAGAATGAAGATTAGGGATAACTTTGTCTTTTTCTAACGGAAACCGTTAAACATAACGGGCATTTTAAACAGAACATAACACATGGTTATGTCATGTAAGAGTTAAGCATTACTCGGGGTTTCTCATGTAATTCGCGATTATACATGGTTATGAATGTTATTGAGAAATTACTCAAGGTTATGGGTGTAAAAATCCCAAAATTATTTTTGTACAAATGATTGTAAAATCTTTTTGTGTAAATAGCTTGTACATATTTCATATCAAAGTTATGTAAATAGTACAAATTTTTTGTAAAATATTTGAAAAACAAAAAGTTTGCAAAAACCTTGTGTAAATTTTTGTAAATATTTTGCAAAACTTCGCATTCATGCATACATCAATGTTTTCAAATATTTTTCAAAAATTTTGCACATGTGTAAATATTTATAAAATTACATCTTTGTAAATACTTGCACAGTTTTTCCAAATCATAGTTGACATTTAAACTGACCTAGAATTAAATTGACAAATGGAGCTTGGTTAAGATCTTAATCCACCTCCACTAAGAGGAACCTTAGAGGGCTTAGGATTGAGACTTTTCAGGTCCATTGGGACTTAATTCTTTGAGTCCACTAGTCTATGAGCATATGTCATCTTGATGAGCCTAAGTAGAGCACTTAACAACACACACATGACTCTCAGAGACAATGGCTTTACTTGCACTAGCACTTTACACATAGCTCTCCACGGATGAGGTGGTGAGGAGGCAGTTTCCTTTGGCTTGGGGTAGCATATGAGGATAGTACTTCTAGGCGGAACCTCTCTTCTTCTTATAGTGAAGGAGGTGTGTCTCAACTTGGTCTGGTGGTTATGAAGTCTAAAGACAGAAGTTGTGGGTTGCAATAAAGCTTCAAAAGAGGTATAGTCTACTGGGTCAAGAGGAAAAACTCCTTGTATATATGCTGCACCATGTAGATATGTTGTACAGATGCATATGAAAAAAAAGTGTACAAAAAGAAAAGAACTCCAAGAAAGTGGTGGGTCTGATAGAAAATGATAATCCCACCGGAGTGTATATAGTGCAATAAGCAAAGCTTGATGTCCATGTTCCATCTCATGAAGCCTGCAGCGGGAGACTCAGCTACACTGGTTAGAGCTCCCAAGGATACATGGCTACACTGGTCATGGTCCATTCTCTTCTTCCCCCTCTTCTTGAGCCGGTTGCACTTGAACTTAGAAGGGAATACCCCGCTTCTCGAGGAAAGAGTTGCTAGACCGAGGCATTAGAGTTACCAGGTTGAGGGAGGTTGTTTCTTTATTACTTCTGAGGTGGGGAGCTACATATCACTTACACAATACAAGGAAAGCTTCATGGTCATTAGAGTTTGTGTATGTAAACTTGTTCTGATCTGGTTTATTGAGGAGTCTTGACCATAGATTGGTGGAACTTAGAGGCTATTAAGTTTTAAGCTTAAGTCCAAATAAGGTTCCGACAAATTAATAATCCAAAGGTCTGATTGAGCTCCATATTTCAATTTAATGAAGAAAAGTTTAATAATCAACCTTGATTTCCTCTCTTTTTCCTTTTCTTTCTCTTTCGCACTTCTTTTTCAAATAAGTGTTTGCTATGGAACTAGCAAAAATAAAGTATATGGGGGTGATGAATCCCCATTCATCACTCTTTATTCCTTTATTTTAGCTAGAAACCTTGGCCAAATGCCATGTAAATATTTGTAAATATCATAAATTATCAAAATACATGCATCATGTAATTATACATAATTAGCATGTTTTTGTGTAAAAATAAAGGAACAAAGAAATAAAAGAAAAAGAGGGAAATATTTAAAATAAATTATTGAGTGACCTAATCTCAAGGGAGGGCTCAACATGGGCCTGACCGTAAAAGAAACCAAGTAGAGGGAGATAGGGTCAATCATGCTTGTATATACACTTATGTATATAAATACTTTTATTTTCATCAAAATAAAAAAAGGTGTTCCTCATGTTCTGTATATATTTATAAAAATAAAATAAAAATCAAAAAAATAAAAATAAAAAGAACAATAACAAAAATTCATTTCCCACCTTGTATATTTGCCATGTACATATGTATATAGATCTATTTATTTAACTAATGTAAATAAATCATAAAAAGAAAATAAAAATACCTTTTTATTCCAAATTTTATGTAATAAATAAATAAAATATAAAATTAGAATAATTGTACAAAAATAAACAACTAAAAATAAAAATAAAAATAAAAAATACTTATGTATATATACCTATATATAATAATAATAGGATGTAAATACATAATTTATATTTCAAAAAAATAAATAAAAATCACTAAAAAATACTTTATAAATTAAATAAACATTTTTCATGTTGAAAATATTTTCATATAAAATAATTTGCTATTTTTAAATGAATTTCTAAATAATTAATATAAGGAATTTTCCTAATGGTCCACGGGGGATTGTTGACCCCCGATCAACTCTCCCCGCGGACCCCTTCCAGGCTTGGGTTTCTGACCCGATTTCTCCAAATTTTCCCAACCTAATCTAATCTCCATTCGCCTAAACCCCGGGCCTTGATTATCATCAATTGATCCGAGACCTCGTCCGGGGATCTACTTAGGGAACCGTGCACCACCGTGCCCTGCCCGACCCTTTCTTTGTCGGATCTTCACCACTATAAGGTCTCAGCTCTGCCGCACTTTGACTCCATCTTTGGCCATCGTCTTCCAGTCCCAGGACCTCCATCCTTCTCCCTAGAGTGACAGCTATCGAGTGAGGGTGTCACAGCGAGGAGTGAAGGGTTGCAGCCACTGATCCAACGACCTTCGCCGCCGTGCTCCGCCACCGAGCGAGATGAGCCTCTGGCCTCGACGATCCATCGAGGCAAAGACCCCAGGAGCTTCCTGACCTCCAGCATATCGACTACGTCCATCAGGTACCTCCGATACCCTTAGGTTAGGTTAATTTCAGAAATTCCTAATTTGCACCGCCAGCCTTCGCTAGTCGATTCACTCTGATCAGTTCACCCATTCGATCATCTAACCCCAGATTCACCTTCACGAGACTTTGTTCCTTCTTCTCCGCACCTTCGATCACCTTGGTTCGTCCTGGAACCAAGGCTCGGGTCTCCTCCGCCGTCGCTTCGCTGGAAACCCTTGCTCCGCCTCATTCCGACAACCCCTTCTCTCGCTAACGGGTCGAGGCAGTTTTCCCTCGACCCAGGTTTCTTGTTGTGCAGCTTGCAGGTCAAATCGACCTCAACTGGAGGTCGAGTCACTCGAGCACATCAGCTCCGCGCCTTCCCCGTCGCCGGAGCATCTCAGATGCTCTCGGGTTCATCGGAGCATCCCAGGAGCTGCGGACCATCGTAGGCGATCTTCTCCCCATCTCAGTAGCTCCGGAGGAGCCCTCCACCGTGTGTACTTGGCTGGCAAAGTTCACCGGCGAGTTGTTCTTGGAGGAGATTCAGCCACCATTCGATCGAGCCTCTCGCCCAGTTTAGATCTTCGTCGTTCAATTGCGAGAGGCCCCAGCCGTTGATCCATCTGAGGACCAGATCGGGAGCGTCGATCCAGCGAAGAGGCGTGCACGCTTCTCCACCGTCTGATCTCCACGTGGCGCGCCTCCAGCCGTCGATCGTTAATAATAGGGGTAATTTTACTTAGGCCCCTTCTCTTTTGGCATTTATAGAATAGTCCTGTAAATATTTTAGTGCGTTATTTTTAATTAGGATAATTTGCACCTTGGACCCTATGTTTATTTTATTTGCATTTCAATCCCTGTATGTGTGAGGACACGTACTTCGACACGTGATATGTTGGACATTTTGCATGTATGGGCTTGGGTTTTCTATTATGTTATGAATTGAAGTTTTAGTTTTAATATTTGCATTTATACCCATGTGCGTGGATTTAATTGGACATGTACTGATTGTTTGCGAATTTTACACTTTATACCCTAAGGTTTTTGCACGTGTTACAGTCTAGCCCTCCGAACTATGTTTTCTTGCAAATAGGTCCCCATGTGCTGTAGCTCTTTTATTGGTTGAATAAAACAGCAAATAATCTCCTAATCAAGTGAATTTTGGACATGTGGCTCCTGCCACTGTGTAAAAATTTCCCTAATTTTGTGGAACATTTTTCTTGCTTTTTACTATTTTTAAAACACGTATTTTTACTACTGTTTGAAAAAGAAAATCAAAGAAAAATATAAAAGCTTTTCTAAAAATTCTAAAAAAATTAAGGTTTTCTTGTTTTACGGTGTTAAAGTTTGTGACCAATTTTGGCTTATTTGGATTTGTAAAACCCATAAAAATTGAAAAACCCTAAAAATCGTATAAAATTCATTAAGAGTTCTATATACAAAAAAAGCAAACTCTTTTTCTTTAGCTTAGTTTTTGTATATATTTTCATAAAAATTATCTCCAGAATTTAATAGGCTATTTATATATTTTTAATTGGCCTTTCAAGTCTGGCTGCACAGTGATCCATTATTTTCCCTTTTCTCGATTTTTAGAAAATCAACTAAAAATTCTAAAACCCCCATAAAATCATCAAAAATACTTAAAAAACATAAAAAACATAAAAATAATTTTATTTCAATTTTTTGGAACATTTTTGGGTGATTAAATAATTGTTGAACTTGCTTGTTTATCCATTTTCTTACATTTTCTTATATAAATAAAAATACAAAAAAATAAAAAATAACTAAAATCCACCAAAAATATTTTCTCCTTTCTTTATCGTTTTTGACTACTTTGTAGGCCGTCTCGGCCAACCCGTGCTCCTGAGTCCGACCCTGGTTGCTATACCAGGTTAATAAAATAGCGGAGGACCGCTGTTTGATTTTATTGTTTTATCTGTTGATTTGGTGGTTCCTTATTTTTCTTGTTTGACCGATCTCTCGATCCGGGTCACAACGACCTGTTAGTTTATACCTTCACCCGGATCTTGGTTTCATGGCTTTTCTGGTCATCAATGATCCACCTATATGAGTGTGGAGGTGAGGTTGCTTCCTATGAGATTTTTGGGCAAAATCTCTAGAGCACTCATGAAAATCCATGTAGACGCATGACCGAAATGTGTCAACCCGCATGAGCAATAAAGATTAAAAAATGTAATGTGAGATATGAGTCAATGGTTTTAAAAATAAAGGATTGGTTCATAGGAATTGTAATTCCACCAACCTTTAAAACTACATTCATATTCTCTACATCTTGGCTCATAGTCGATAAGAAACCAAGTTGTATGCATTACATTTTGAGTTCCTTCAAGTGTCATCTTCAAGTCTTGTTCCTATTTTAATATTTATTATCCTTAATTTCTTTTTGAAATTGTGGGGGATGAAAAATATTAGTTAAAAAAAACAATATGTATTTGAACTAGTGGGGGATTGTTGGCATCTTTAGACCTTATTTCAAATACATATTATATTCTCATATTACTCATGCTTGTCTATTTAAGTTTGACTTAAATATAATTTATTTGTATTTATGTGGCTGTTAGAGATTTCCTAATCTCACCAACTTAATGTCATAATGTATACGTTATGATTGCTTCATGCAATATCTTTATCAATGATTTTATCTTTATCAATGATTTTAATTCTCTTTGCACGCCTTTAATCCATTAAATGGAATATCTTGTGGATTTATTCTCACATAATTATAATATGCATTTGTTATGATTTGAGACGTTGTGTATCATCTTTCGTCATTTTCTTTAAGTTGCATACATTCATTGTCTGGAGTAATCGTTATGGATTTCACTCTATATAAGGTTGCTCTTTGTTGAGAATTAGAGATACAAGAATTATATCCCTCTTCTCCTCTTCTCTCATTTGAGTGAGTTTATTCCGCAAGAACGATTTATTGTTGTTCAATAGATCTCAATGTTGGTACGTTACACCATCGGAATCTCCGTGGGGGTACGAATCTACTCTTAAGGTCAATGCCTTTTGCACGCCTTGGCAAGTTTGTTCATCTCATCAAATCTGGTACTATCAAACCCTCCTTGTATTTATATATTTATATCTTAAATTTCACCTACAGAACATACTTGGGCAGATCCTTGGCGGATCTCGCTCAAATCCCATATGATCATTTCATACTTAATTCATCTGCGTTAAAATGCTCATATCTCATTCATCCGATATCCGATTTGAAAAAAATTTCAAATGCATTGGAATCCTAATGATGATATGCATCCAACATGTCATATATGCTACAAACGGATCAAAATAGATTTTTCATAAATTTCGTACTGGGCTATAAGTATTTGATCATCATCACCTTGACCAAGTTGCGGAGCTAAACTTACGGTTTCACAGGGATCCCTCGTGCGACTACTTACAACAGCCCACCTCTATACGGTCCTTCGTCATCTCCAACATTGCGAGAACCACCCCCTTTCAACCCACGATAATGCGACCCCATGGTGTTGTCGGTGGAGGCGGAGGTGGCGTTAATGGAGGAGATGGAGTTGACGTCGATGTTGAGGTGGATGGTGAAGACGAAGGAGGTGAAGAAGGAATCGGAGGGCCTTAGGGAGATAGAGGAGGGGAGGAAGGCACGGTCGACCAGAGGATTGGTGTTGGTTGGGGGCAGATGATGCTTGTGGCTATGGGGATGATGTAAGATGGGTTGATGAGGGTGAGAGTGGCATTGCGAAAGCCTTGGAATAGGAAGGGAGTGGCAGTGGCGATGGTTAGGCTAAGGAGGATGAAGGTGGTTGGTGGAGGAACTGAGGGGGTGGAAGAGGAATGGTGAGGGATGTGTTGTTTTTTCTTTCTTTTTTCTTTTTGCTTTTGATTCAATTCAACCATTGGACTAAGGATAGGTTAGGTTAATTCAATGGTCTGGTTAAGTTAATGGAGTATACTAACACAGGGTTATGGGCGAAGGATAGAGCACTTATTCGAGGTTCTGGTTGTAATTATGAATTATCGAAAGTTTTAGATGTAATTAAGAAACTACTCAGTGTTATGGGAGTAAATATCCCAATAATTCAATTCAGTTTGTTGGATCAAGTATATGTTAGATTAATTCAATGTTCTGATTGTGTTAATGAAGTTTACTAACGACGGCTTATGGGTGCAGGATGGAGCGCTTATTCGGTGTTCTAGGTGTAACTGTGAATTATAAAGGTTTCTGAGTGTATTAAGAAATTATTCAGTATTATAAGTGTAAATATCTAAAAAAATGAACATTTGTAATGGGATAGAGTAACCTTCCGTTAATCAACTCAAGCGAGCTAATGCTCCTTAGCTTTCAACGTTGAAGCAAATCGGAAACTTTCATGTATCTTCGATTGCTCTTTTCGTTCATGTCACGACAAGGGACAAGATTCCTTTGGTAAAAAATAAGTAGACTTCATCTCAAAATAAGCTATCTTGAAATAAGATGGTCACGTTATTGTTACAATCGTTCATAACATATTTGTCAATAAATCGTGTTAATTAACTATTTAACTATCCTTCAACTAACCATACAACAACGAAAGATAAACTTCAGCTGTTCATTATATAAATTTCAGCTGTTCGTTATACAGTAATCACTATCTCTTGTCCAAAATCAGATTGACTGTTTCCATAAAGTTATGCAATTCTTTTTTTTTCGAAAATTCCTTTCAAGATTTTAGCTTTAATTTTAATGATGGTGGGAGAAGGGGATAGTGGATAAAGGTTAAATTTTGTGTAATATTAGTCACCAATATGAAAGCTTGCAAAGGGTCCCCGTAGATTTAATATAGTTACGTGCTCTTGCAACATGGGAGAGCCAGGGGACCCAATCCATTAATCTCAAGGGATTTTATCACTTGTGCCCCTCCGAGATGTTGCAATATCAGTTATGCCCTATCTTTTTGGTAATATCAGTTGTGCCCCTCAAAACTTGCTCCGTCATCAGTTGTGCCCTTCCGTCAGATTGACCGTCTATGAGTTGACTTAACCATGATTTTTCAAACCTTGGTGCAGTTAAGAGGGGTATTATTGTCCAGTCCTCTTCTTCATCTTCTTCCTCCATTTGTTCTTCTTTCTTTTTCTTCATAATTTCTCTCTCTTAGTGACACCTTCATACATCCATGGAATCTCTAAAATTTTTGCATTTTCACGGATATATCATTCATGACGGATCAAACGGCAAATTTTATTGAATTTTTGGATGATTTTTTATGAATCAAATTGTCAAAAATTTATCAAAATTTAAAAAAAACCTAACTCCAGTTCCACCCACAGCACAGGCGGAGGAGGAGGGCGGAAGGGGGCCAAGGGGGAGGCATAGGCGGTGGGGGCGCGGAGCGACCTGGGGCAAGGGCGGCGGGGAAACCTGGAGGCGGGGCGGTGGGGGGAGGTGGGAGGGGCGGAGGCGACACGAGGAGGAGGTCAGTCTGGAGCAGGCGCACGGGGCAGGAGCGAGGGGGGCCGGTGGGACAGTAGCGGCGGTGGAGCGGGCCACTAGGGGTGCACCTTTGGCCATTGCAATAGCACTTTGGCAATTACAATTAAGCAAGGAGCTTCAGCAGCGTGGACTTGCCCTTCCCGTTGGGGCCGATGAGGCCGATGAGGCCGTAGCGCTTACCATGAGATATCTTGACAGAGGCGTTCTTGAGCAAATCCTTCCCCCTTGCTGCGACGGAGAAGTTGTCGATGGTGATGTCCTTGACATTGGCATCGGCGACGGACGCGTCACCCTCGCCAACATCATCGAGGCCGGAGGCACGGGCGGCGATGACAACAGAGAAGGCATCGCGATCGTCCTTGAGGGCTTCGTGGTTGGCCAATTCTGCGGCGTGGGCAACGACGAGGTCCTTCTTCTCGCGCTTCTTGAGCTCCTTGGAGGAGAGCCCCACAGAGAGCTCGTGCTGGGGCTGCTTGGAGGCTCGGGATCGGACGACGTCCTCTTCGTCAGCGGCATCGATCTCGGGTTCGTCTTTATCGGACGGTGGAAGGTCGACGCCATCGAAGTAGGAGTTGGCTTTGGGTTTGGGCTTGGGCTTGCGGGAGGTGGAGGCGGCGGAGGAGGGTGGGGGTTTGGGTTTGTTGGAGGGTTGGGGTTTGTCCTTCTTGATGGCGGGGAGGGTTCGGTGGATTTGGGTTTGGACGATGGGGCGGAGGCGGTGGGCTTCTTGCGCGCCGTGGGAGGGGAGGAGGTGCGGCGCCGGGGAGGGGAGGGGGTGCGGCGCCGGGGAGGGGAGGGGCTGTGATAATCTCGAGAATCGATGTGGTTGTATCGACTCACAAGGCGAGTCAACAGTCGGTGTTTGACCACACAAATTCTGAAATTAATCAACAATTAACCCACACTAAAGATCAACAAATTAGAACTAATGTGGAGTTAAAATTTATTTTTAACTCTGCACAAATGGTGTATAGTGTCAAGTATGCAGAGAGTTCGAACACAGGGAGCAAGCAGGGTAATTCACAAAATGTGCTCAAGTGTGTGTGTGTGTGATGTGTCTACACTAAAGCAATCAAGCAAAGGAATTTTTTTGTGGGTTTTTAATTTTTAATTTTTTTATTTTATTTTAATTTTTAATTTTGTATTTTGATTTTAATTTTCTGATTTTTATAATTTTGTAATTTATATTTTTTTTGTTTCTTTTTTTTCAATATTGGAAAGTAAAGGCAATTTAATAAAAGACAAGATGAAGTATTTATAAAAAGGTGCAAAAATAACCAAAAATTCAGAAATTAAATATTTTTGGTATTTTTAGGGTTTTTTACCGTTTTTGTGATTTTTGGGGATTTTTCAAGGTGTTTTTGGTATTTTTAAATGCTGAAATAAGGCAAAATAGTAGAAAGGGTGCTGGCTGTGAGTAAAATGGGGTTTAAAATAGCAACCAGTAGCTAAAAATTTTCATACTATTTTTCAAATAAAAAGGACAAAATAAGGAACAAACAGGAAACTGAGTTTTTGATTTTTGGAGTTTTCTACTCTTTTATATATTTTTTTTGAAGTTTTTGAGTGTTTTAAATTTTTAGTGTTTTTCTTTTGAGATTTTTAATGATTTTTGGATTGACACTAAAATAGGATAAAATAGACACTAGGTAATTTTTTTAGGGAATTTTTGGGAGAGGTTTTAATATTTTTTGGCATTTTCTAAGCTAGACAGTGCATAAAAAGTAAGTTTTTGATTTTTAATAAATATGAAAATAAAATAAATCAAAACTAAATTGATGGCGTGGAATCATAAGTGCACAGGAGCTTAAGTTCAAAATTTGAGAATTTTTGGATATGAAATGATAGGTTAAATAAATACAACAAGCATACAAAATTAAAGGCCTGGCAGGGACCTGTATGCAAATAGATAAAACTATGGGGGCACGCCTGCAATTTTTACCAAAAATTATCAACTGAATAAAATATTCTCTGGACTAAACCGCAAATGCCCAAAGTAGCAGGGGCTTCCCCGCAAAATCTCCCAGAAGCACGTGCGTGCACGCGCGCCTAGCAGGGGTTGAAGTGCAATTTCTCAACGTCCTGGTCTGTTAGCAATTTTCCCAAAAGTGTAGAACTGGAATAGAAAATTGTAGCAGTCTTTGGCAATAAACAAAACCGCAAGGGGTCCCCGTGCAAAACTCGCCACTCACGTGTATACGCACGTGAGCCACGCTGGCGGGGGCAAATATGTAATTTGCATGCAAGTGCGGGGTTTAGTTGTAAATTACACAAAACTATAAAACTGCTGCTGAAAGTTTATAGGTTTCGTTTGTAAATACAAAAACACTGAAGGTGAAAACGCAAAATACCCAGTCCTTATGCGTGGATGTACGGTGGATTGCGCCTCCACTTAACCACGTGTCGCAGCGGGATGGTCCGATGTACCCCTTCGGTTTGAGCGGCCCCGATTAGATCGCGAAAGAAGATCGGACGATGGCAGGTGCGATCAATCCAACGGCCACTGCTACACGCCAAGAACAGACCGCAATCGAACGGACGCCAGGCCCTTTGGATGAAACGCGCGAAGAACACACCCTGGGGCTCGTTCGATCAGCAAAACCGGCCTGTTCCGTCAACTGTCGGGGCTCAAAAAGGGACCGGCGGCTTCTTGCAGGTCCTCCTAAGGTATTGGCGACTCCAAAAGGGCCCGGCGGAGGCCGGTGGGCTTGCTTGGGGCTGCCGGAGCAAGTGAGCTCCAGGAAGCACCGCCTCTTCAAAATGAATCCCAGGTGCACGTTGACGCTCGAGACCTGCAGCAAAAAGGGTGATGCGGGTGCGTGGGCAAAATGCCACGCACCTCCAGATGGCGATAAGCGAGGGGGGGCTGGCGGAATGAAAGCTCACCGGAGCTCGCTCCGGTGAGGGGTCGAATGAAGCGAACAGGTGGATGAAGAATAAAGATAGTTATGGGGATCCGATTCTACGCCTACCAAAAGCTAAAGAAAACAAAAGAAAGAAGGAAGAAGACCTCAAGGGCTGTATAGCCCAAGGAAGGAACCTCAACGGCCAAGAGGCTGGAGGTGGTGGTGGAATCCGCCGCCGAGCTAACTAAGCACCTCGACAAGGTGCTGGATCATCCCTCTGTCACCGGGGTCCAGCAGCACGCCCTCGGAGGTATTTTGCTCAAGCAAAAACGGTTCAAAGAGAAGAAGGGAAGGAATGGGGTTGGTTTTGAAATATGGTGAAGGGCGCACTTTCAACGAGGTGCCAGAGGTGGCACAGCGATCCAAAGACCGATGTTAGCCTTGGGCGTGAATCACCCTTCCTCGAGGATGGAAAGTCACGAAGACCACGTGGCCAAAAGATGAAAGATGTGGCCTGCAAAAATCCTCGAAGATGGCAAAAAAAAACAGTCTGACAACAGCAGAGAGAAGGTCAGACAGTTGACCAGAGTCAACTGTCCAAGCCCTCTGGTTGGTCCACGTGGACCATCCAGAAAACCCTCTGGAAAAAAAAGATTTAGAAATTAATTAAAAAATAGTAAATGATTTTATTAATTTATAATTATAAAATAAAAAATGTTTGTTATTTAATAAATTATTTTATGGTGATTTTTATTTATTTTTATGAGACATATTTTTACAAGTTTGCATTTATGCCCTTTATAGTATGTATATCTATATACTTAAGTATTTTATTTTTATTTAGGTATTTTTAAAATTATTATTTTTATTTATGATTTTATAAAATTATAAAATACTTTTATCTACACAAATATATTTTTATTTTATTTTTATGAAATATTTTGTATATTAAATAAAATACAAATATGTTTTGTATAGGTATATGTGTAGGTAATGTATCTATGTCTTCTATTTTTAAGTATTTTATTTTTGTTTTTATTTAGGTTTTTATTATTATTTTAATGTACATAATTATTATAAGTAATATTTACAACATTATAAAAATATAAAATTATAAAAATAATAAGTAATTAATAAATTGAATATTTTAATATGTACAAGTATACAATGTGGGTCCAAAAGTCAACTTTCAAACCGTAGCTCCGCCAAATGCGAAACCACCACCATTGGATAGATTATTTTCTTCTATATACAATTAAAGGTGAGTACGCTGCATTTGGAGTTTTTATTCGTGAGATACGGGTCTGGAAAGTTGGGATTCTGGATTTTTATTCAGACCATAACTTTTTATCTGTACATTATTTTTCTGTGAAAACAATTTTGTATTTTTCTTTATAAAATTATCTACAACTTTCATGTACAAAGTTTCTTTATTTGATGTATAAAAAGTGGAACCAAAAATAGGTCCCAAAATGAATAAAGAATGAAAGGAATGTATAGGTATTTCATCTGTACTTTGGCCCTTATCTCCCCCTACTTTATTCCTTGTCGACCTATTCATCAAGATGCCTAGGTCTCGGGGGTTTTGGGTCATAAAATATTTACAATATTTTATTCTTTTTCTTTTCTTTATTTATTCTATAATTTTGGCCTTAATTACAGTATTTTAAGCACTATCTGAATGCACATGCATGAATGCTAAGATGCTCTATTTAAGGGTATTTACAGGCATTTGCTAGGGTTTTTGGTGCCAAAATGATAGAATAAAGATGATGAAATGTGGATTCATCAGGCTGCGAGGAGCTCGGGGCGGAGAGGGAGGAGGAGGAGGAGGAAGATGGGAAGAGGAGGAAGAAGAAGAGGTTGGGGAAGAGGAGGAGGAAATGACCATATAACCTTTAAAAAAAATAATTCCTCTTATGTCCTCAAAGTTAACGTCCGTTTGCACTGTACATGGACGGTCACTAACCCGAGGGGCACAAGTGATAAAATAGCAAGTTTTGAGGGGCACAACTGATATTACCAAAAAGATAGGGGCATAACTGATATTGCAACATCTCGGAGGGGCACAAGTGATAAAATCCCTAATCTGAATGCTCTGGCACATGCGCGCGTGCCCGTGCATGCTAACACGCCCACACACACACAACACACATACGCTCACACACACACAACCCACACACATGCACACGCACACACACACACATGCATGCACTCGCAATCGCACGCGCACACACACACACACACACACACACACACACGAAAACCCAACATGTGTCGGTGAGCCATCGTAAGGACTTTAGTAATCCAGCTGGCTTACATAGTAGATATCCAACCAACCCCAGTAGGTTTACTTTGTAAAGTAGTAATCTTTCTGTGTATTTCCTTCCAACCGATGTACATGTAAATGGTTGTAGTGGGACAATGAATCATGTGAAATTTAATTTGTGAGTGGAAAAGTGTTGAAATACTTTTTTCTGAGTGTTTTTTTAATTGCATACTATTTCTAAATGTTAGTTGTGATTGTGGAATAAATTATTGCTGAGTAACCAGATCCGGATATGGGAGGATCCGACGGCTCGAGAATCGGGATCGTGACAGTTTGGTATCACACACGCACACGTGGAGCCCCCCTTGGGGCAGCCAACATGGCTTCCCCCACCCTATTTTCGGTATTTTTTTATTTTTTTTCAAAAAATATCGCCATTTATATTCATCCCTATATCCCTCATATATGCCATTCAAATTTCGTCAGAAAAAGAGACTTCTATGGCCTCCATCCAGACAATCATTTTTTAACGGTAACATGATTTTTCAAAGGGATTTTTACCCTTATAACCTTGAGTAATCTCGTAATAACATTCATGACCCTGCATAATCGCGAAATACACGGGAAACCATGAGTAATGCTTAACTCTTACATGACATAACCCTGTGTTATGTTCCGCTTGAGATAGTTGTTATATTTGACGATTTCCGTTAAAAAAGACAAAATTACCCTTAATACTCTTTCTTATTTGTAAATCATGTCATCTCATTATAACTCCTTCAACTGAGAGGGGTTGGGAGGCAGAGGCAACGACGGCTGCTGGAGGAGGTGGTCGGCACGGAGGGTGGGATCGCAGGGAGAGGGGGATTGGGAAGGAGGAGACCTTCAGTGCGCGTGGGTTTGCCACTTGGTGGGGGGGTGTGCTACAGCTCGGTTGACAGCTCAGTTGACGTGGGAGGGCGGGAAAGGGAGGTGCGGTTAGCGAGAGACGACCGGGAGCTGCACAGGGGGGGGAGGTCGGTTGCAAGAGACGACGGGGGGACTCGGTTGACGTGGGGGGCGGGTGGGGCTCTGCAGGTCGGTGGGGGCGGGGAAGGGAGATGCGGTTAGCGGGAGACGACGAGGGGGTGGATGGAGGTCGGTTGCGGGAGACGACAAGGGGGGGATCGGTTAACGCAGGGGGCGGGTGGGGCTTTGCAAGTCAGTGGGGGCGGGGCAGGTCGGTTGCGGGAGACAGGGGGATGCAGGGGGGCTCTACAGGTTGGGACAGGGAAGGGAGGTGGGGGTCTGCCGATGGGAGCAGGTGGGCTTTGGAGTGGGTGGCTGCCGGCGAGGGATGGAGGAGGAAGAAGGGGAGGGGATCAGGACGAAGAAGGTTTTTATTTTTTAAAAAAAAAATTAGCAGCCGTTGGGTTATGGGTGTAAAAATCCCTTTTTTAAATCGACGCCATCTCGATGGAGGCCGCAGGAGTCTTTGTTTCTAACGAAATTTGAATGGCATATAGGAAAGATATAAGGATGAATATACATGGCAATATTTTTCAAAAAAATAAAAAGAATGCCGGAAATGGCACTGGGGCAGCCCCATTAAACTAATATATATAGAGAGAGAGTTTTTGAAAATAAACCATGTATATATATATATATATCCTTCCTAAATGTCATTCGAATTTCGTCGTAAATAGAGGCTCATATGCTTTCTATCTAAAAATGGTCGATTATAACAAATTTGACACCGTTAAAATTACCTTTTCTAGATGGAGGGTGTAGGAGTCTCTGTTTATGACGAAATTCGAATGACGTGTAAGAGGGATATATAGATGAATATACATGATTTTATTTTCGAAAAAAAATAAAAAAAAGAGAGGGGAAGGGAAAATTGATTTGTGTAATAGTCAACTTAGTATATATTTCCATGATCTTTTCGTTTCTAGATTTTATTGAAAGAGGGAGGCAGTGGACCCTGCGGGGAGGGGAACCGGTGGCTAAGAGTCGCCCCTGCAGGGAGAGGTGCTTATCCATTGTAGATATCCATATCTCATATATGCATCATCCGAATCATCTCAGAACAGTAGACTCCGAGAGAGGGAAGGAGAGCAACTCCCATCCACATAGGGACATGGCAGAACTGTGTGTATTGGCCGCAGTAAAAGCTTTGGCCTCGGCCGCCGCATCACCCGCAATCAGCTACTTGGGTCAGCAGGTGGCTGATCTCCTTGGTGTTCAAGACAAGATGAGGAGGATCAAGAACAGCCTCGAGAGCATTCAATCTATCTTGAGGTTTGCCGACCAGAAGGCCGTGGATAATCCTTTGGTGAGAGATTGGATCAACAAAGTGAGGGATGTATCGTTCATGGTGGAGGATGTTTTGGATAATCACATGTACGGTACATCTGATCGTGGTAACAGAGGTAGGGTATTTGACTTTATCAAGAGATCTTGGCACAGGCGACGGGTGGTAACAACATACAGGATGACGGCGGCGGAGCTCGACAGGATTCAGCCCTATGTAGAAGATGTCCTACGTGTTTACGAGAGGCTCATAACCCATGCAATTTTACCATCGCATCAAAGTGGCTTGCAATTCCCAGCTCCAGAACACCATCACCGTTCCTCCACCAACAATAAGTGAGTTATGGTTGCTTCCCTCTCCATCTCGTTTTCTCGTGATATTTTACAATCATCACGCGTGCCTTCTTAATATCGTAAGTAACTTGGAAAAGAAAGAACGACAAGTAGACATACGGGCTATCATGAGCATCTTCATATTTCCTCTAAAAATGTTAACCGTTGGGAACGAATAACCTAATATAGATATGGATGAGCAATCATCCAACACAGAAGTACGTGAAGAAAAATACAATCAAATATGACGATGGTCGATCACCTTTTACGACCACCGCAAAAGAAAATCACTAAGATAGAATGTGTACAACTCTCAATGTTTCCTCACTCTCTCTTTTATCTTTTCTCTCACTCTCTTTTTCTCTTGTGGTATTGCCTCTTGCTGTAGTGGTGAGGTAATGTCTTTGCCTCCATCTATATATAGTTCAATTACAACTACATAATCATATTCCTATTAGGATTATAAATAGAATACAACTCAACTACTATTAGCATTAAGAGTTTCATCATGTTAGGATTCATAATCCTATTATGATCATAATCCTAACATCTCCTCCTTGCATTGAATTTCATCATGATCCATTCATCGTCTTGAGTCAGCATCGGGTTGTCCTCATCATTTGCAGGTCTCATTTGCAGGATCTCACCAACTTTGGGTGGCGCACCTGCTACTAGGCACACTCGACGTGCCCCCTATTGTGCACATTCACACAACTCATCATTGTGCCTCATGTTGTGGTACTTAAAATCTCTCATAACTAGAAATTGTGATGGTATCCTCTAGTAAAGTCAATGAATTCGCTTCTCCTTGTAGCGCACTTCTGTAGTAGAAATGTCGATAACCTGCACCTCTCTCATCGTACTGCTCATCTTGGAAATAACTAGAGCTCCATCACCTACATGACCCTTCATTCAAGTTTATACACTTTGTTCGGCATCTTCGTCCCATAGATCACCATGCATGCTCCCTTGCTCACTCTGAGAACTACCCCTTCAATGGTAACTCGATATTGATATTGATATTTACATGCATCCTATACTAGAATCATCGACTACTAAAGAGGTGGATTCCACGTTCATTGATGTGATGCCTAAAATTAATGATTTTTAAGCTATTTAAACTCTAATTGACGACGAATGATGTTAATTTATCGCTTCTCATAGTATAACTAGGCAATTCCATGTGAAGGCATCTTTCTTTGTTATTGGAAGGCAACAACATCATGCACGACATGGAAAGAGAGAGACAATGCTCGTAAGGGAGGAAGTTCATGCAATATTGGATCATAGGCACACATGGAAGGATAAGAGATAACAGAATACTATACTCTAAGCTAGAATGAAACTATATATGAATAGCTTCTAAAAATATGTAGTTTATTAGATAATTAGGAAAAAATGTCAAAAAAATGAATGGTTGAATTGGTGATTTGATTCAACTGGGCCAAGTAATTAACAATATTTTGATTTGAACCAACTGGTTCAAATCGGTATTTTAAATGCTGGATTTCATCATGTATTAGCTAATGTCGTCTTCAACTAAAGAAACATTAGATGCCATAAGAGCAAAAATTTTCCATATTTGTTGCTAATGTCGGCAACAGATTTGTATACTTCTTAACAATTAGGACGTGTTAATCTTCGCTGGTTTTTATGATCACTAGTCCATGTTACTTATTATAATTGAACCAATAGTTACACGGAATTTTTTTAAAATGTCTCGAAAATATATCAGGATCTTTATACAAACCTTGAACTTGGCCCTTCGAGAAGCATAAATTGGGGGTTTGTTGCTTGTTGGATAATATTCACGCGGATTATACTGCACTGCTCCCTTGCTTCCTTGCTCGCTCTGATAACTCCATCTTCAGTGGCAATTCCCCCTTGCACCATTGTACAAGTTCATATACAAATGATAATCCATGTGTGCTATTGATATTTACATGCATTTATTTAGGGATTTGAAGCCTAAATGAATTAATAAATGTGCATGAGTGACAACTCATCACTCTCCTTTACATTAACTTTGCTAGTCTGTATCAAACACTTATAATAATGAGTGCATAAAATGAAAGAAAAGAAAAAGAAAAAACTTATAATGATAATGATTTAACTTTTAGTCCACGTGTAGGTCAATAAACTTATTATTATTGGTACATTTATTGTAAACATATATGTTCCAGATTTGCGTTAACCTTTGTTACGAGTTCATTTGACATTAAATGTAGGTTTAGAGAAGATGATGCCTTCTTTTCAATGAACAAGGGCGGAATGACACAAAAAGAGATAGTAGAGAATTGGATTGTCGAAGAGCCTCACAAGTTGGAAAATATTCCAGCAGAAAACATGGACCTGCGATGGATGGTTATTGCTGTTTGGGGAATGGGAGGTCTCGGCAAGACCACCCTTGTCCACGAGATCTTTTACCGGAACTCCGCACTCAGAAACCAGTTTGATTGTTTCGCATGGGTAACTGTCAGTAAAACTTACAAGATAATCGACTTGTTACGGAGTATGTTGAAGGAACTCGAAGAATGTGGCATTAGAGAAGGAGACGTTTTCAAGAGAAACGAGGACCTAAGAAATGTTAATGCTATGAATGAAGAGCAACTAATTTGCAGGATCCATCAAATACTCCATCAAAAGAGGTACTTGGTAGTCTTTGATGATATATGGAACAATGATTTTTGGACTGGAATCAAGCACGTATTTCGCAAAGATCACGATCGTCGTAGCAGGATTCTAGTAACTACAAGAGATGAGAAAGTCGCTTTGTCGTTAGCAATAAAAGATCGAGTCATGATGCTTGAACCTCTAGAAAAAGAAGAGGCATGGAGACTCTTCTGTGCAAAGGCTTTCTGGCAAGAACCGGAGCAGAAATGTCCACGTGAATTGGAAGATTGGGCAAGACGAATTGTGGATAAATGCGCGGGCCTACCTTTGGCGATAGTGGCTGCAGCAGGCATGATGTCAACTAAAGATAGAGATCCCTTGATATGGGAGAAGTCATGCGAGACAGTAAGCTTGGATTTGGCCGAGACCCCCAAGCTTAGCATCTTAAGGCATAGCTACTATGACTTGCCCCCACGATTAAAGCAGTGTTTCTTATATTGTAGCATCTTCCCAGAAGATTATGTAATCAATAAATATTTTTTGATTAGATTATGGGTAGCAGAAGGATTCATAGAAGAAGTGAGTTTGAAGACATTGGAAGAAGAAGCAGAGTGTTATTTAAAGGAACTCATTGAACGAAGTATGATTCAAGTGGTGGAACACTTTGCCTTAGTAGACTGTGAAAGCTACAGAATTCATGATACATTCAGAATGATAATTCTAGAACTATCTAGTGAGCAAAAATTCTCTGTAACTGTTGATGAGGAGCAAAATGTGAAAGAAGCTCGTCGTCTTTCAATTTGCACGAACGTGCAAGAGATTAATGTCCCCTCCCTACGCTCTCTATCCTATTTTAATTTGGAGGGTAAGTTGCCGTTGTTTAACTGCAAATTGCTGAAGGTTTTGCAATTAGAAAACTGTCACATCACGAATATCCCTGGGATGGTCTTTGACTTGTTCAATCTTCGGTATCTCTCCTTGAGAAATAGTAAAATCGAGGAATATGTATTTCCAGAAAGGATAGAGAGGCTTCAACACCTGCAAACATTGGATCTTTACGAAACCAACGTGAAACAACTACCAGGAAGTGTAGTCAAGCTACAAGAACTGCGTCACTTGATTTTAAGTGATGACGCTGTTGGAGCCCCTGTTGGAATATGGAAGTTAAAGAATCTCCAAACCTTGGGAACTGTCGAGGCTACTGAAGACTTGATTGAGCACATCGGCCAACTGACAAATTTGCGAACATTAGATATATCAAAGGTAAAGCTCACACATGAAGAAGCTCTTCAAAACTCATTAAAGAGACTGCCACACCTCGAAGAATTGGTGATGAATGTGCATGAGGGGGACCATATTGATCTGGTGTATCTAGATCCCCCACCTCCTCGTCTCCACAAATTTCAATTGGAGGGTCAACTGGCATGCATTCCTATGTGGTTTACGTCTTTCAGCAACCTGTCTGCACTGTATCTTAATGATTCAAGGCTGAAAGAAGAAGACGACCCTCTTAAGTATCTGAGGTCACTTCCACGTTTGGCGAGACTTGAATTGTGGAATGCCTATGACGGTACAAGTCTGGACTTCCCCACAAATTGCTTCCCCAAACTCAAGGCACTGTATATATGGGAATTGCCTAATTTGAAATCAATTTTAATTGGTAAAAGTGCAATGCCGGTTCTTTGCAGGCTAAGTATCTGGAGATGTCCGTCATTGGCAAAGCCTCTGCCTCAAGTTGAGAATCTGGTGAAGTTAGAGGAACTGTACTTGGAAGATTTGACCGCGGAAGTGGTACAAGATTTTGAAGAGATTTGTAGCCATTGCAGCCATGTGAAGCTGTATCTTTACGAATGAAGCGCATGGATCACAGATCTCAGTGGCCACCGCCAAACACAAATTACATTTCCTCGAGATTCTTGTGATGTATTTCACATTTTATTATATCTTAGGGTAAAATTTATCTCATACGTGATGTGAAGCCTTCCACGCAGTTGGTGAAAATCTGTCTATTTTGATTCGGTAAGTGCATCCATCTTCTTTTATCATGTTTAATAAGTTAAACTTGATTTGTAATAAAAGTAGGGGCCGGAACTTATGCTCGACAATGGCATTATATGTTTGTTAAATTATATATACTATATAATGTTCTCTATTTGCATTTGTTTTATGATGCATTGAAGTCATTATCACAAACAATTTCCTACAACCTAATCTTCAAATTTAAGTTAGAAGTTTGTCGAAAATGACACACATGCACAGACACTGTGGTGGATAAGATGACAGATTCCGGTCACTGCACTATAGTTATTCTTTTTTTTATATATAGTTCCTTTGGGTAGAAGATGCGCTACTCAACCACTAGATTGTCATCTTATTCCTTAACTATGAAACTTTTTAGGGGTAAATTATACAGAATAAATCATCGAACTATTCATGCATATTCAATGGCATAGTCGACTTAAAAAGTAACAATGTGTTATCCAGTCATTAAAATTCATTTCAATATGATCTAGAATTGAAAGAATTATGTTGATCAATTTATCGTTATTGCCTTAAATCATAATAGCTCGAACTCAGATCAAAATAAATTTTAAAGACCAGTTACCACATTGTTACTTTTTAAAATTAATTATGGCAGGACATTGAACTGGGTATAATAATTGAGGGACTTCTGTCTAGTTTACCCTTCTTAACATAATTGATAGTTGAGTTTGTTGGGTTACTGATACGAATTCCATTACTTGTCATTTCTCAATTTCATATAGCTAAAGTTATCTTCTAGACCGTGGAATCGTAGACTTCTTTTATACTTGTACATAACAGTGAAGAGCACCATTGATGCTATCGTTTAAGCAATGACTTCTATCGAGAATAGGAAAAAGATATGCTTAAATTTACTTTTTTAGAAGCCAAATCCATCCGTAACATAACATATATAATGGAGTAGGGATCCACGGACACCCAATTTCCTTTCCAAATATTCCAATTTCACCTTTGGCAGATTCGATCAATTCCGGTTATATCCTCAATCCCATGTCAAAATCCGTTTTCCTCCTCTCTCCCACACCTTCTTGTGCAACCCCGTGTTGAAATCTATTCTCTCGTGGGAGAGTGGATCGTCTCCAGTACTATGTAAAGGTTCACGAAGCCAGAGCTGTTCTATCAAGATCAGGCAGTTCACATGAAATATGGATTTTTCTGAACCCTTAACGTATAAACTGCTCGATCTTGATCGAGCGGTTCCGGCTTGGTGAACCTTTACAATAGACCTCTGCAATACTGTAGAGGATCCGCGCTACTATCATGGATTGCCTCCCTGATGACACTTATCATGAGATCCACACATGACAATCCTCATTCTCCCTCGCCCTCTCCGCTACCCCGTAAGCGATCCACCAGAGATGTGTGCTTTAGTTCACCACCATCCATGTTGTTTGCATTGTAGCTCAGTGACGGAGACAAGGGGGGCGGGAGGGGGCTTGGCCCCCCTGTCTCCCAAAAACTACTTATTATATATTATATAATAATAATAGTACATGATATAAATACACTAGTTAAATATAAATGTTAATAAGTTGTATAATTTAGCCCCCCATCTCTCATTTATAAGTTGTATATAATTTTTCCACCTTCATTTCTCAATAAAAAAATCAATAATATGATCTGAATACGATAATTTAATTATTAATACTTGTATATTTTACAGGAACTACATGTATACATATAGGGGTGCAAACTGTTACAGATATATCTGTATCTGATCTGCCACTGTATCCGTTTTATACAGATTTTTTCACATCTATATCCCTATCCGTTTTAAAATGGATACAGATATTGATATTATTTTGATACCCGCAAACATCCGTATCTATATCCGTATATCCGTTTTCATATATAACTATAGTCATAAATTTATTTTTAACCATATATAATGTAATTCTTTAACTTCGTTTGCCACGTTTGTATAAATTTTACGATACAAACATATTTAGTAAATTTATATCATGTGTTTTCCATCCAATTCATATATATTTAAGTCAATTCTATAGAGTATGTCTAACATTACTCGTATGCGATTATATCTATATTACATCCGTATCTATTTTTTAAGTATGTGGTAAGATAATTTTAATATCCGTCAGTATCCGTATCCGCGTTCGTATTCAAAAATTGGATAACGATTCGGTAATACCTATATCTGTATCTGTATCCATCCGTTCGCATCCCTCTATACATGACTACAAGAACAAAATAAGTATGTAGAGATTTTTTTAATTCGTCATTATATCGTATATTGTTTAGTATATAATGATGAATAATATTTAATGAGATTTTTTATATTTGAAATTAGGAAAGAATATAATATCCGTTGTTATATCAATACCGTTGGTCCATATAGCGATGCTTAACTGTCACAATTTTAATCTCGACGATTAGTTAAGATTCTGAAAAATATGACGAATAAGCATTGCTATATTGACCTTCATTAATATTTAGCAACAGATGAAATATTAATAGACTAAAAAAACATACTTATACACACATTTCATTGTAGTGAATCTTTTCTTTTATTAAAGATGTATAATTAACTATTAATATTTACATATTGTACGCATGCCGACCTTTATATCTATTTATGAACTTTCATTTTGAACATAAAAAAATCCATTAAAAGTATTGGATTATTAAAATAATCATCAAAATCTCGACTGTAAAGAGTATTTACACTATACAAAAGATACTAAAATAAGAATATAATTATTAATTACGGACAAGCATATAGGTGCTATCATATCAAATTTTATTTTAATACATGAGTAGGGATGTCAAAATAGATATCATCGAATATGAATAGTGTGTTACCGTATCTTGAAAATTGGGTATAGATATAAAATGAATATGGATTGAATATGAATACAATCAAAAATATTTTATAAATTAGCTTATATATATAGATTGAATGACTTATTATGATACAAATACAATGTATATATATCTCATAAAAATTATATCAAATATACAGAAAAGTTTAAAAAATATTATATGTAATTAAAAATAAATATGCAAATATAGACAAAAATGTATGTGGATACCAAAGTGATATGTATTCATTTTACTACAGATACAAATATACCTGTCAAAATATATTATAAGGAATAGGTACATATACATATATTTATATTCCTCTGCATCCCTACATTAAGTGTGATATAATTTTACTTTTTAAAAATATTAGATTTAATGGTACTACTTAACATCGTATTAATAAAAGCTTTTGTGATTTGAAGAATTTTGTAAGGACCTTTTTGTCCATATAATGTTTGTTTGGATATTTATGTGAATCGTAAGTTTATAGGGGTAGCTTTTTAAAAATTCCTTGTAAATAAATATTAATAGTTAAAAGGGTATAATAATAACATAGATAAATTATATATATGATGTATCTACATATATATATGTATATGTATGTGTATATATGTGTGTAGTCTCGATAATTTGCCCCCTCCCCAAATAAAAATTTCTGGCTTCGTCCCAGTTGTAGCTAGCCCAATCTCCGCCGCTTTAAGCGCTTCAAGGAGAGGGCAATCGAGGTCGCCGCAAACTCCTGGAAGGAGCCGAGGACACTCGGGGACTCCCTCGTATTCTTCTTTTTGGTTCTCTAAAACTGGGCATCCGAAAGATACGAATTCTTCTCCTTAATAGGATTGAAATGGGAAATGGGCGTGGGTGATCATTTTATGATATAAAACAAACTTGGTGAAGCCTTCTCTCATTTCAAGTAGAGTCAGTTACATAGATTCTTGTAAAAACATGGTCGTTACTTACATAGTTTGAGAGTCCTGGTCATTACTCATGTGGTATGCAATTAAATCCAAGGTTCTAAAAATCGAACCACACATCAAACCGTGTAGTTATCGATTTTTGGCTTTTACGGTCAGACCCGTGATGACATCATCCATAAATAAAAACCAAAAAAGATCGAACCATTATATAGTCAGTTTGGTTCATATAGTTCAACCGGGACGAACCGATTTAGACCGGTATATAATACAAATAAATATGAAAAATGCTATACCATATTTTTATAGGGTTTATACACATGTGTCCTTCCAAGTTCTCCAATAATACTTATACCCATATATTTTTACAATTACTTGCACGTTCCTATATTTTTACTAAATGCATAGTCGTGGTCTTTTATTAGTATACTTATGCTCCTATATTATACCAACATAAGTATAATATTGTAAATTTATCAAGAATATACGAGTACGTGTGAAATTGTTAAAATGTTAGGGGCATAAATGTTCTTAAAAAAACTCAAAGGAAATAATAACATGATTTTTTGTAAAATTCATATACATACACAAGTGATGTATAAAATTAATAATTTTAAAACTATTTAAACTCTAACTAATGACATGTTTTGTTAATCTACAACTTCTCATATTATAACTATGACAATGTCTTCTTCGTTTCTTATTGTTGGAAATAGACAACCTTATGCACAATGCGAGAAGAGAGCAAAACTCATATGGTAGGAAGGGAAGGACGGTAATAGGTCATTGGCACATGTGGAAGGAGAAGAGATTTATAACATTAATCTTTGTTTGCATGGATCGATTTCCATTAAAGGAGAACAAGTCATAAGGCAACTTATTTAATAAGCACCAAATAAGCCTTATTTAATATAAATAAGTCAAAAGTGTCACTGTGTTGTCCAGTCATTAAGATTTATTTCAATATGATCTTGAATAGAAAGAATTAAGTTAATCATTTTATCGTTATAACATTGAATCGTAATAGCTCGAAACCAGATTAAAACAAATTTCAAAGATCAATTACAACATTGTTAATTTTTAAAGTTAATTATGGTACTGAATTGGGCATAATAGTTGATGGACTTCTGTCTAATTTTCCTTTTTCAACACAATAGACAGTTGAGTTTGTTGGTGACATCTCCAATTGTGGTTACTGATACGAATTCCATTACTTGTTCTACCTGTACATAACAGTGAAGAAGCACCATTAATGCTATTGTTTAACTAATGATATTTCGAGCCCAATGACTTCTTTCGAGAATCGGAATAAAATATGCTTAAATTTACTTTTTTTAGGAGCCAAATCAGTCCGTAACATAACACACAATATAATGTAGGAGGATCCACTATACCCCATTTCCTTTCCAAATATTCCAATATCACCTTTGGCAGATTAGATCAATTCCGGTTATATCCTCAATCCCACGTCAAAATCTCTCTCCAACACCTTCTGGTGCAATCCCGCTTTGACATCGCTGCTCTCCTGTGAGAGCGGATTCTATGCAGTACTACAAAGGTCTCTTGTAAAGGCTCACGAAGCCGAAGCCTCGATCTTGATCCAACGGTTTCGACTTGGTGAGCCTTTTACAACAGACCTCTACAATACTACAGAGGATCCGCACTATGGTCATGGATTGCCTCCCCAATGACACTTATGCTCATTCTCTCTCACCTTCTCTGCACTCTCCCGTCATCGAACCATTATGTTGTTAGTTTAGTTCATATAGTTCAATCGGGACGAACCGAATTAGACCAGTATACAATACAAATAAATATGAAAAATACTATACCATATTTTTAGAGGGTTTATACACATGTGTCCTTCCAAGTTCTCCAATAATACTTATGCCCATATGTTTCTACAATTACTTGCATGCCCCTATATTTTTACAAACACATAGTAGTGGCATTTTATTAGTGTACTTGTGCTTCTATATTATACCAGCATAAGGATATTATTGTGAATTTTTAAGAATATAGGAGCACATGTGAAATTGTTAAAAAGTTAGGGGTATAAACGTTATTAGAAAAACTCAAAGGGCATAATAACATTTTTTTTGTAAATTCATATAAATACATGTGTGATGTATAAAATTAACATTTTTAAAAACTATTTAAACTCTAACTCATGACATGCTTTGTTAATCTACAACTTCTCATAGTATAACTATGACAATGTCTTCTTCGTTTGTTATTGTTGAAAGTATACAACATTATACACAATGCGAAAAGAGAGAGAGAGAAATTCATATGGTAGGAAGGGAAGGGTAATAATGGATCATTGGCACATGTGGAAGGAGAAGAGATAAATGAGTAATATACTGCGGGTTAAAATGAGATTAGATAATGAATAAATTCTAAAAGTTTTGCATGTTAATAAATTATTAGATTTTTGTCAAAACCTTCTATGTTTTGTATCCGTAAGACAATCTTGTTTCATTTTCAAATAACGTGCAACTTGGGCCAAATTAGTAATACATAATAGGCATGCTCTCTTACGAATTAATGTCTTAAAAAATCGTGGTTCGGTTTATTTCGAGAGAAAAAAATATATGGATTTATATTATCCATTTCTTATGGCATTAATTAAGTCTGATTGACAAAGATTCTGCAATTACGTCAAGTACTGTGTAATTCCACTATCAACTTTCCTTTTAATACACGTTGTGTTCAAAAAATAAACAAAACAAAATGTTTGAATTATAAAAGAATTATAATTATGCTGATACAAACTCTCAATCATCAAGATTTTATCCTCCATTTTGTAATTGCATGATTAACCGATACCCTTAAAACATTAATCGATCCATATGAGGAAAAAAAAAGCACTACGGTTAATGGGTTTAATTATCGGAACTCATGAAATAAAGATTTTGGTTGTTTATCAACGTAAAACCACACAAAATGTAGTATCGATCACATTAGTTAGGTTTTACCATCACTTTACAAACATTTCATGAAGCTACGTTGGACTTTCGGGTTGTTTGGAAGCGTGAAAGGTCTCTTTATTTCGTAATGGAGAATTTTTATCCCATAAAAAACACTCTCAGGTCAAAGTAGAATGGGTCATTGGCACATGCGGACACACTGACTATAGCCGTAGTACTACGCTCAACCGATAGAGTCGCGGAATAGAACAAACACTCCATCTAGGACTCATTAAGATCATGAGAGTTGTGTCCCACTCTCGGATATACTAACTTCTCTAGATATAACAAATGCAACCAGCATCGATAAAGTGATTTTCAACATTAACTTCATATATTAATTTGACATTCATTTGAGTACACTACCACATTGATCTAAGGATTTTCCTCCTGTATTGAACATGGATTATTTCTCACAAATAAATATACGCCAACTATATCACCCGCCTACTCTGTCGAGCAACTTCGAATTCAACCAGGCTACAAGATGCAATGTGCCACCCAACTTGTCTGTTGCGTTGCAGTCTTCAGGGTACCTACCTGAGACGCAAGGATCTATGCCTCCATCTCTTGCAACACCTAACTCCACCTACCCGATCACTATGAAAGCTTACCAGTGGAGAAATATCTATCATAAATATAATGAGTACTACGGAAATATTGGAATTTTAAATGGCTTAAACTGCCATAAATATAGGTAGATGTACATATATACGGAGATTTCTATTGCAACCAAACAATTACTGGTTAGCAACTATTTCTTTAATATTACCAGCTAAGTCTGTAACATCTTAAATAGTATGTATCTTATGTTAATAATATATTTGTCTAAACTTCGATTTCATCAAGATACACGCACAGTTGTATTTTTTATTGGGGTGTGTGTAATTACTTGAGTATCATGGTCAGATAGCATTTGTCAAATAAAGTTGAATCACTAGCAGCCATAAACTAATCAAGATGATCGAAAGGATAACAACTATATAATGAAATCACTTTGGAGGGCTTATGATTATGAGCTCAAAATCCAATTCGTTCGCAACTTCATATTCTACACAGTAAGAGGATTAAGATAGGATTCATCTATATCCCAATTGAACTCGTTTTTTTGCCAGACACGTACTTAAATAGACATCAAGGTAATAATACATGAAAAATATGCTTCGTGCAAAATACTACCAAAATGCGTAAGACGCCAGAGATGTTCATGTATACACGACCGAAAAATACGTGGAAATCAACGACAAGGAAGGACAATAACTTTGTCACGCACACACACACACATTCTTATGCATCAATTTATCTTTATTCACGTACTTTTATCTAGCATGCAAGTGGATTTAGCAAAAATACTATTTAACCTTTTTATTTTATTAAGAACATGAACAATTGACAATCTGCACATCAAGAAGGGAAATCCAATCCAGCAAGAGGGACACGAAGGTCTATATGATACATGCAAGGTGAGAAAACCACAAATAAAAGAGAGGGATCATACTTATATGTGTGTTTTCAAGTGCAATGTCATATTTTGATGTGCTCAGGCGCGCAGGTATTGCTGCTAAGAAAGAGGCGTCAGTGAACTTTTTAACTGACCCACAGGAGGGAAGATCTACACTTAGACCTGCTGATATTTTGATCTTTGGGTGGATAGGAGGAAAACATGCCTGTATAGATTTGACAGGAGTTTCACCGTTGGTGGGGTTGAAGAGCGGGACCTTCACAGCAGGGCATGCTGCACTTAAAGCTTCTTCAGCTAAAGTAGTGAAGCACGAGAAAGCTTGTACGGAGAATCAACATGCCTTCATCCCATTTGGTTTTGACACGTTTGGCTTCTTAGCACCAGAAGCTATTGAGCTTTTAACGAGGATCCAAAAAGTGATGAACAACAATGTGATGGACCATAGATCTATGGATGTAGTGTTTAAAAGAATTGGCTTTGCAATTCAAAAAGGTCTAGCGGCGCAACTTGTTGCCCGCTTGCCTTCGGTTTCAATGTAAACTTCCAATATAGTTGCTCAAATCCCCTCAAAAGGTCCAGATTGTAAGTTTTTATTAATTTATTATTATCACAAAAGACTTTTCTCAGATCTAATCCGTAAAAAATATCACCAAATAGATAGAGAGTGAGAGATGATCTTATATTTCTAATGTGAGATCTGTGTAGAGGATGTTGAAGGGAAACTTCCACATGAAAATGTCACTACAACAAAATGGGCTTCTGGTAACAAAAGTGTAATGACAAATTGGTGGTTTGTGGTGACAAAAATGCCTATTGGAACCACCATTTCGTCACCACTGTTCTATCTCCAAAAGTGGCGTCACTAGTCTATAGTGACTACAAGGTAGTTGCAATGCTTATTATGACCACTATTTTGTCACCACAGTTGTAAAAGGTAGAGAGTTGTGGTGACAAATTTGATTAGTTACCACAATTTCAAGGATTTGGGATTAATATTCAAATAATTCATATTTGCCCGTGAGAAACCTTGCCCATACAAATCAAAATCGAACATAATGAGTGGGGGCTACTTTTTCCTATATTCCAATAAATATGAAAGGTACACATCCAATTCTTTTTACAATAGTGTTTCTCTGGCATACAAAGTATACACATAAATTGGAAAAAAAAGAAAAATATACATATAAGCAACTAATCATTATTATACTCTTAATCCTGGAAGATAGCCAATATTTTCTAGTCCAATCTCCAAAGAGAAGCCTAATCCATATGCTAAGAGCATCTGCAGTGTGATATAGAGCTGATGCAAGCTTATTCTCATAATACACCAAACATTGACATATCTTAAAAATGCCAATCAACTAGTGAAGTCTTCCATACTTTCTTTGAGAACCTGTGTGAACAAAATACAATTAGCAAATTAGCACATTTATATTTTTGAAAAATAAAGCAGACCTATGCTAAAATGCCAGCTATTCAAGGTATAATAATATAATTCAATCATCATAAAAAAGTAAAAAAAAACAACTACTTTATTTTATCACATTTTAAGAAATGAAATGTCATTAAACTGACCTCAACAGCTGATGGAGAGGCCTGGCAACTTGTTCTTGAAAATATACCAATTGTCACTCTACACAGTAAATGTACAAGAGTAAGAATACACATTACGGGGGGAGAAACTTATCTGTATACATGTACCACGAAGCTGCTATCAAAGCCTCTTGATTCTAGCCATATCCCTATGGAGAAAAAAAGTTAAAAAGTATGTATGGTATATAGAAAAGAAAGCTAGAGAAACAAATTATAAAAAGGACAATCTCTTGTATAAGCTCCCAATATGTGGATCCATGGAGGGACTTAAAAACTTATTTTGTGAATATTATGCAGTCTAAAGTGCATTTTCATCTACAAGAAGCTACAATTTCATGGAAGCATTTTACTACTTTTTGAGTCACGCATTCACAAACACTCATTCTCTTACACAAAGATTTGAATATACACAAACATACACACACATACAAATGCATTCACACAAACACACGTTTACACATATCATACCCCCACACACATTACCAGAAATACACATTTACTCATGCATACAAATTCACACATAAACAATCATTTTTACATTGCACATAATTCACACAAAAAAGCATTTACAGAGGCATAAAAATTCACGCATTCACAGAAACACACATTCATATATACACATAAGATCATACACAGACACATTCATGTGCACAGCACAAATACATGCTATACATATTACTAATGATAAGAAAATAATAGGAGCACTAAGCTACATCAATATTAGATATAAATGGATGACATAAATTAGTTGTCTAAAGCAAATAATTAACAAAATTCATGAAGATTTTAAGCTGGATATGAAATAACTAACTAACTAACCTCATCGCATAGATGGGCATTGCTGAGTCTGACTCCACAATCTTCGTTACAAGAATAAGCGAAGAAGGTCAATGGTAATATCCATAGATGTGCAATATTAGAATTTTTTAACAAAATTAACTCTCAACAAACTCCATTTTTCCTACTTGGTGTAGTGTGTAGTATACAATTCTATGTGGCATTTGTGTACCAACCAATTGTGAAGTACATGTGCATACCCCTACACACATTAGCATAAATATACATTTACTCATGCGCACAAATTCACACATTCACATAAACAAATATTTATACATTGCATGTAATTCACACAAACAAACATTTACAGAGGCGTACAAATTCACACAAACAAACATTTACAGAGGCACACAAATTCACACATTCACAGAAACACATTCATACATACACACAAATTCACGCATAGACACATTCACATGCACAGCACAAATGCATGCTATACACATTGCTAATGACAATAGCATAATAGAAGCACTGAGCCACCTCAATATTAGATATAAACGGATGACATAAAGTAGTTGGCTAATTCAAATAATTAACAAAATTCATGAAAATTTTAAGATAGATATGAAATAACTAACTAACTTCCTCGCACAGATGGACACAGCGGAATCTGACTCCACAATCTTCATTACAAGAATAAGCAAAGGTCAATAGTAATATCCGTAGATGTACAATAATAGATTTGTTTAACAAAATTTACTCACAGCAGACTCCATTTTTCCTACTTGTAGTACGCAGTGCACAATCCTATGTGGCATTTGTGTACCAATCAATTGTTTATTTTGAAGTAACTACTACAATAAACTCGACAATTTTGTTGCAAGTGATTTTGAGTACTTACAATGCGCCAACCAATCACTCATTTTTTACAAGATCAAATATATCTCTAAATATCCTCTCCGTGTTGACATATAGTATTATTTTGACATATTTCATTATGCACTAGAGCATTCCTTGCTTTTAGATTTCGATGAATTATTGACAGGCAAGAGTTTGAAGTTAAAGAAATCCACAAACAATCCCTCTAATGATGTTTAAGCACTTTTCCCACTCTAGACTCACATTTTATAGAACCAGCTCAACTTGGTTGTCATTAGTGTTACCTGAAACAATTATTAATGTAGTGTAATGCATACTAAGCACTGAAGCTAGAAATAAATGACAAACTTACCATATGCAATATAATACAAACTAATCATTGAAGTTAGAAACAAACGACAAGCTTACCAAAAATAGGTAGAGATCCAAACTTCTATCTACCATGTATATCATAAATTAACACCATTTCTTCCTACTAGTTGATACATAGACTAAAATATCACCAAGCTATTATGTTGTAACTTTGCGAAAAGATGATTCCTTTCCTCAAATTTACATAATAATAACTTTTACATGTGCCGAAGATATCAATCAAACAATATTTGATAATAGTCCGATGAATTTATAGAAAATACTTGACTGACAAGGTCATCTCAACAAGTTTACATGGAATAAATGCATGTTGAGTCAACAAATCATAGATCTGATGGTTTGTTATAAAGAAGAAAAGTGGTTTATGTTTGAATAGTCTATAAATTCATACCAACTTCTTCTGTTTCTCCTTTCAGCATTGTAGTTTGATTTGCAATGTCGATTTAACCAATCAACATCTAGATCAAATCCCTCTAAAATAGTATTTTGAAATTTATACGGGATAACAAGAACATCAACTAATATGTTGACCAAAATTACACAAAAATATTACATCTGTTAACACTATCCGCAAGAAGTCTTTCATTATTTCATTGGATTCATTTAATTTGCCTCCGAGAATATAATTCCATACATACATAGCCTAATTAAATTATAGTATTATAAAATATTGCATTAATGGCACAACAAAGATGGCTCGAAATTAATTTATCAAAGAAGATAGCAGTTAGCAAATGGTACCTTTGACATGTTCTTCCCAATTCCCTGCAAATGATGTAGTAGCAAAAATCTCTTCATGAGAATATTACCATGGATAATGGATGTATAAGCACCTTTAAATGTTTCTCGACTGAGTTCCAAGATAAATAAATATAAGAATTTTGAGATCCTTATATGTTCAAAATGATGGTGACACTGAGAAACTTCAGTATACCTTAGAGACCTATTGATGAATCTGCGATTCATCACTCTAAAAGTTGAAAATAGAGTTTTATTCCCGACTAATTAGAAGTATATTTCTAATTATATTGCATAATTAGCATTCATACATGCAAGCATAATATCTGCATTTTAGCATTCATATTTGCATTAAATAAGAAGCCAATTTCACTTATAAGTATTCACCTGTATATTAGATAAAATACCCTATTTGTATATATTTTATACTAACTCCAAATGCAATAAAACCAACTCTATTGTGTATATATTACTAACACTAATTAAAGAAAAATATCTAAAAAATACTAACTTGTAAAATCGACCAATAAAACTCCAATCCAAGTTTGAAATCATGAACCTTAAAATGCACATATCTCTCTCATACAGTATCCGATTGAGGTCTACTCACTTTTAAAGTAACATACATTCAAAGACCTTCGAAACAAGACTAATTTCATTAAAATCGGATCTCGTATGCAAAACTTGGGTTTTGGGCCCCTTTTTACATTGCACATAATGACGGTTTTACCCCTGCATTTTATCGTTTTATTTTCTTAATTATTAAAAATTCAAAAAAATTAGATTAAGTTGTAAATATTCTTTTCATATTTTATCTAACCTTATTTTAATTTTTTCTCAGTTAAAAATGAAAAAAAATTGCAAAAGATAAAATGCGGTATTTTATATCTATAAGGTACCACCCAAAAATACATTTTGTACAGATGATCTCGTTTGATTTTTGGCCCTTCACAAAAGTTGTAGATCTCGTCGAGACGAGCAACATTCGTGTTGATCACTTTTTAATCTAACCACTTCTATTATTTATTTTTCGATTTTTGTTGTGAATTCTTCTCGGAGCGACATGTGGCTACTCCGGAAGCCGCCACATGTCAACTCCATAGATTTTGGCTACTAATTAAATAAATGCCACATGGCCGCACCCTAGCGCGCCAAGTGGCATCATCTCTCTCCTCTCTACCCATTCCTCCCCACTCTCCCTTAACTTAAGGGAGAGGACTCTTCGACACCTTCCATCCCATCCCATCTTCTCCACTCCTTCTTCCATCTCTCCCACTCTCTCCATGCCCTCTCCAACCTCCACCTTCTCCTCTTTATAATCTCCTCTATCCCTCCATTCATATCCATCCGCCATTATAGAGAAGTATAGGCCCAGCTCGCTCCTCCCCCTTGGTGACAGCTCCGGGTGTGGAGCTTGAGTCGACAACGACATTTGCGCTTTAGGCGAGATCCAAGGGATCTTCCCTTGACGCAGCTCCTTCTCGAGTTGCCCGAGCTCGAGCCTTGCCGACTCTTGAGCGACGATAGGAGAAGCCTCATCTTCTCCCTTCCCAGGCATCATCCTCCACGTACAGGTATCATTTTCTTCCTCTCTTCTTCTTCCTCATACCTTTCTCTCTCTTCGATTCATCTACTTCCATCATCAAATCGCGAAACAAATTGTGCTTTCACGGATAAATCACACGTTGCGAACGCAACGGTGATTTTTATTTATTTTTCGACAAAATTTCATGAACCGATTAAGCGTTTATTTACGCCCACTTAAACAAATGCATGAGAGACAGGGGAGGTGGTGAATCTCCCCTGCTTTTCTTCCTCCCCTCACAACACCACACTCACACACCCATCAGCCACCAACTACACCGTCCATGCCTCCGCTACCACGACGACCCTTGGCCGTGTGTCGGCCAAACATCTCGACCTGCGTTGCAACCTCCACGGCCACCAGCGGCAGCGGAAGCCACCTCCGCAACTGCGTCGGCCTTCGCCTCCTAGACTGCCACCTAGCGCGCAGACGCTCGCCACGCCAGGCAACCCTCCTCCGCAGTCCCTGGACGCCGGCGCCGCCATCTTCCTCCGCACACGTGCGCCCAGTGGGGTGTTGCACCCTCTCTCGTCGTCTGCCAACATCCTTCACGTGCGCCCTCCGCCACTCGCTCCAGGCGTGCGGAGCGTCCACAGCCGCGATCCTCCGTCATCCAGCGGCTGCGCCATCGTCGCAAGCTGCTCCTCTTCGCCACCCCACGCGGGACTGCCGCGTGCCCCACCGTCAGCGCGACTCGCGGTGCGCGCGCCTAGCCCCTGGCGCCGCCCAGCGTTACAGACACCGACCTTCTAGATCTTGCGGCGGCCGCCGCCATGACGTGCCCCTCCCGCAAGCCCGCCGACTGCCCGCTCCATCCGCCAGAAGCCTCCGCCGCCCTCCCGCGCGTGCATGAAGCTCCATCCATCCCCTATTTCATCTCCAAAACAGAGGAGCTCTATCGCACAATAAAAAAGGTGTATTTGCAAAGGGGACACTTGCACCCCTTTGCAAGTTCTTAAAAAAATTTCAAGTTTCCAGAAATTGCGTGTAAGTCCCTGTTCTTCATTTGAGTTCATATTTCTTATTCTGTATTGCATTCACACCCTTGCATTTGCACATTTATTTTGTCATCATTTTGTTATCTATTTTTAATTCCAAAAGCTGCATTGTGTAGCATAACTCTTGTTCTATCATTTTAGCATTTATTTGTATTTTTCTGATTTGCAGAATATTTATGGAAATTAACTTGGTGAAAATTGCAACATTTTGCCCATTTTGATTGATTAATTTATTACTCATTGTCTACTTATCGAAAAATCTCTGAAAAATCGTCATTGGTAGATCTAAGTTTATGCTACAACATATCCAAAAATCAAATCATTTGCACGTATAGTTTGTCTTAGAAAAATCATTTAGTGAAAACCTTAATTGATTTTTAATTAATCAACCGTGAAATGTTTTAAGGAAATTCAAGTTGATTTGGATAGTTCTTAATTAGATCTATTTGGATTAATTTTATTTCTGAGAAATATCATCGTTTGGTAATTATTAAAATTGGTTTAGTTATTTGCAATAAAGTCGGTATATTTTATTATCCGTGCATCTAAAAATTCTGAAAAAAATTAGAGTAGCTTAATTTCATCCCATTTCATAATCTGGCCAATTTTCATAATTTTTGGAGTTAATTTTATCATATTTCTGATTTAACTTTTAAAGTGGCCGATTTTGCACGTGTCTTGCATAAAAAATCGAAAAAGACTTAAAAAAATTCCCTTCTGAAAATCGAACCTTAGAACTTTGCTTAGAATTCTCCTAAGGAGACAGCTGCCTCCCTGAGTTCGGCCTTGGACTTTACCAAGTAAAAAAATCTGCCGCTTGAAATTAACTCGAATCTAATTAAAGTGGTTTTTGATTAGCCCTCTCGTATCCGACTACAACGAACGACTTTAACTTAATTTGGACAATTAATTTGCTCGAATTAACTAAGGGTGCGGGGCGGTTATCAAATTGCGCCGTTGCCGGGGAGGCACGGCTTAGGTTAATTTTTGGTGAAATTTTGAGTGTTTGATTTTCTTTCTCCGGGTAGTCTGACCCCCGGTTTTTCTTGTGAATATTTCTCTGTTTTTTTTAAATTTGGCATTGTTTTCGAGTCGTTCTCTCTCTGACATCGAAATTATTTTTGTACGAGGAACGCGAGGAGTCAAAGACGCTTCGAGGAATCAACATTTTAATTCTTTGAGTGAATTGAGAGAACTTGTAAATTTCAATCATTTCCACATTTTCCATCATTTCCAGCGGTTCCCGTTTGGGTTCTCGCGTGTGTAAAAATAGTGGAACTGTGTCCCTGTATGCTGTGTGGGTGAATGTAACTTAGCTTGCACTAGCGGCTCCCCGAGCCAATCTAGGAATTGCTTGTGCTCGCAAATTTTTAGGACCACACAAATCACTTAAAAGACGCACCTAGACCGCAGATCTAGCCAAATTGAACTTATTCTTCACTCGCTAATAGAACTGCCTGTCTAGGAGCGGATTTTTGTCGCCTGCATTTGCATATAGTGTAAAATTTCAATACTGTTTTGCATCATGCATACAAGCGAAGGGATCACTGTAAGTCTTCTCAACTCAGCATACGCATCATCGTTTTTCGTGCATCGGCTTTTTCTCAATTTCCCCCTCTGTTTTTCACACTTAAATTAAACGGAAATTGGGAGTGGACGATAGGTGTGCTGTGTGATTGGACAAAAAAAATGAGAACTTAACTTAAAACCGGGACTGCTAACAGTATTGACCAAAAAAATCAATAAAATTGGAAAAATTGTTTGCGGGAGACTAATCCCCGACCTTATTTTCAGGCTGAGTGAGGGTACTTGAGTGTGGGTGAACACCTTAAGGCAGAGCCCAAATCTCCGTCTTCCATATCACGGGCCAACTGATCCTAGCAAATATCACGAGTTGGATACTTTTAGCTCATTGACAAGTACCAAGTAGCCTCCGCCTGTTCGCGGGTAGATAGGGGCGAACCAGCGGTACTCTGCGACAAAGCCTAGCTTTGTCAGCCTCTGCCTGCTTGCAGGTAGATAGGGGCACGTCTTTGAGTCTCCAACTCCGGATAGGAGCGAAGAAAGGGAGGATCGGCGGTATCTGAGGCGACAGGATAAACAGGGAAGACACATCCGGTTCTGAGCCGACTTCCCTATAGGCCGCGTAATCCTTGCTATCTTGCTTGAAAAATCACACTTTAAAAAATACAAGATTAATTGGACTCGATTTCGAGTCCTTCATCGCGTTGAGTGTGAACCCGGGGTCTTGGATTAACCTGTTTGCTTCAGGTAGGAGTAAAATCCTATCTTCTTCTCGCCACATCAAGATGAATAACTGGGGAGATCTCGACGCATTATTTACTGATCTCTCTATGAGTCCCTCAAGTAACTCATCTTCATCGGCCCAAGCGCACCTTAGACTACCCAAGACTCATGACCCTCTTGAGTTCTAGATCCCTCACACCCAGGGTGGTTACTCTCAAACCAACCCTTCCCTCTCCTCTGATCTTACCGAGGAAGACTATCGCCTCGATAAGAATTCCTTCCCTGATTTATCCTCTAAACCAGATCATTTTCATTTCCTAGGACTACAGGACAAGATGCCACCAAAAAATCCTCAGATGAGGAGAACACAGATGACCCACTTCAGCAAGTATTGGCTCGCCTCGCCCAAGCCAAACAGCGGAATGCGGATCTCACAGCTAGAATGGGACAGATCATTACAACAGGAGGTATTTACCGACCAATGGTTGATGCCTACAACCCAGCGGAGAACGAGATTCAGAATTGGTTGGCACCAGCGGTTCCCGCCCAGGCATTCGAGCTGAAGCCCCACTTCCTTAATCTGCTTACGAAGTTCAACGGAAACATAAATGAAGAACCGTACACTTTCCTCCGTGACTTCGAGCTGGTGTGCAACAATCTTAGCCATCCCAATGTTGGCCAAGATTATATTCGACTGAAGGCCACCCCTTTTGCCTTAGGAGATAAGGTTGCTCCTTGGCTGAAGAACTTAGGGGTGATATGTACTACCTAGATGCAGTTCAAGGACCTCTTCCTAAAAAAGTTCTACCCTCTCAGTAGGACTAATCAAATGAGAACAAAGATCGCCAGCTTCTCCCAAGGACCGAGTGAACCCTTCCACGATGCATGGGATAGGTTCAATGTCTTAGTGCAGAAATGCCCTTGCCACGACATTTCTAAGGCGATCCTAGTCCAGACCTTGTTCTGTGGTCTAACCCCAAAGATGCAGGGGTTAGTCAATGCCGCCTGTGGAGGAAGCTATCTGAACAAAAACGAGCACGCTGTATGGAAAATCTTGGAGCAGATGGTGGAAACCGGCAGGTCGCAGGCCACAAGGGCCTATGCGTTGTCTCCCTCAATCCTATCCAACGAGACAATCCGAAGGACTGTAGCAGATCTGACCGAGGACCTCATTCCCAGCATGGGGATGATTGCCGACAAGCTAAGCATGGTCGAGCAGATCCACAAGAGAGTCGCGGAACTTGAGTCTCTTTCGCGTCTACCGAAGCAAGTGGAGCAACTTTCTGAGAAGGTAGCTAAGATAAAGCTACCTGCCCCTTTTGCACCACCAGTACCTGTACATCGAGTCCATCTTGTACAGGAACAGGCACCGGGGCCTCAGAGTAGCTGGGATCAGACTTACACCCAACAGGATCAGCATGCACCCCCACAAGTAGAGACCGGATACGAGGAGCCTCCACAAGTATACGAGATCAACGGGCTTTGGTATAGCCGTGACCCGATTGTCAGGCAGGCCGAAATGGGGAAGGATCAGCCTCGCCGCCCATCCCCAGCATATCAAGAAACCAGACCCGTTCCCACACCGCGCTTTCAGTCCAGGCCAAAACAAGGGTACCAGCCTCAGTAGTACCAGCAGCAGCAGCGCACCTATCAGCCGGGGCCAGCACCGTCCCATCAGCACCAGCAATATCGGCATGGCCAACAGGGCCAATACAGAACCTCGTCTGCACATCAGCCAGCCCAGCCCACTGAATTGGAGTCCCTCACTTTGGCGATTCAGACCCTGTCTGATAGGGTCCAACAGATGTAGAATGATTATCTGTATATGAGAACCGATATCAATCGTGTCTCTCGTACCCAGGACCAACAGATGACGCCAAAGACCCTGATTCCAGCACAGGTCCTGGCCAACCCGAACAACATACTCCATGGCCAGAACCGACCTTATAATCAGGTATACTATTCAGATAACTATTTATCTGAACATGAGATCCTTTCGTACGATAATGTAAATCATATGTCCCTCAGGAGCGGAAGGACCATGACCATACCTGATCGGGCACGGGCACAGAAGGAAGGAACTTCCAAGTCTCTACCTAAGGAGAACTTGGAGGAAGAGGAGCAGCACCACCACCCCCACCATCACCGGCAGAAGAAGAGGACATTTGAGTCCTCGAAGCAGCATTCCCGCACCATTAGTGAGTCCGGAGAAACCGATGAAGAGCCCGCACCTCCATCTGAGGAGGACCTTCCAGAAGAAGCGGAAAACGCATCACCGATTTCGCCTCAGCATTTTTCTTTTAGTCAGAGTCCGAGTCATGTACATAACTCAGTGCCAACTTTCAATGAAAAGATTTCAGTTTCAGAACATGAGTTACAGTCAATAATTCCTTTCCCCCGAGCTCTTACGGGTGGAAAGAAGAAAACCAAAAAAATCCAAAAAGATGACCCTGAGATGGCTGAATTCTGCAACAAATATATCAAGGTCACAATCCCCTTTGACAAGTACGTGGATATGACCACTGCATTCCAAAAATACCTTAAGGTGAGATGCACACCTAGTAGGGTTAGCAGGAAGATCAAAAGCCGTGTTGAGAAACACGTTTTATCAGTAGCCACGACTTGTGCAATAAAGAACTCGTTTCCAAGGAAACGAAGAGATATGGGTGCACATTATATAGTGAGTCATGTTGATGACATCGCGTTTGCACGCACTCTCCTGGACAATGGTTCCTCCATCAATCTGATGCCGACAACCCTCTATGAGCGGCTTAATCTCGGACCTCTTAGGAAATCTAGAGCCCTTCTACAGTTTGCTGATAAATCAACCAAGAGGTACCAAGGAGAATTGAGGAACATTGTGATCAAAGTCGAGGGACAAGAATACATGGTGGACTTCACTGTCCTGAATATGGAAACCCCTCGTAATTGGAGAGACTCCCAGATCATTCTAGGTAGGCCCTTCCTCAGAACAGCAGGGGCCTTATTTGATTATAAGATCGGGAAGATTCTGTTCCAAACTCCAGGCGGAGATGAGGGACTCGAAATGAAGCAGAAAAGATGGCAGAGACCAGATTCAGAATCCAGCACCGAGTACTCTTCTACCGGAATAGACTGCGATCATGTAGACACAGTTGGGCCATGGAGACAGAACCCAGCCAGCGCCAATGAGTCCCTCCCCTCCGGAGATGATCCAGTACATGAATTAGTTTGCGAGATCCTCAGGAACGAGTACCGCTCTGAGCCTGCATTGCCCTACATCTTCGATGACGTAGAGGCCCAGTTGGGCCTGTCAGTCCTTACATCTCTAGGACAATCGGAAGATGAGGATGACGAGTCGGACGAGGCGTTTGCCGATTGTATGGAGACCTTTAACGATCCGACTCCAGAGCCGAACTTGGTGGAAGCTATCACAGAGATCGATCCAGCCACTTCCAACATAGAAGCAGATCAGATTGAGCCAGATTTCTTAGACGATCACACTATTCCTGAGCTCAAACCCCTACCCACAACCTTAAAATACGCCTTCCTTGCGGGTCAAGACAAGAAATTTCCGGTCATCATCAGTTCGCGATTGACCGAGGAGCAGGAATCTCACTTGCTAGAGATCCTGGAGAAAAACCGCAAGGCGATAGGCTGGAGCATTTCTGATCTCCACGGGATAAATCCCGCTCTGTGTTCGCAACATATTTACTTGGAGAACAAAGACAAACCCTCCCGTGAATTCCAACGCCGGTTGAATCCAAATTTACAAGAGGCCGTGAAGAAGGAGATAGAAAAATGGTGCAACGCGGGTTTCATTTACCCAATCTCCGACTCTAAGTGGGTGGCCCCAATTCATGTTGTCCCGAAAAAGTCGGGAATTCAGACGACCACCAACGAGGACGGAGAGGAGATCGTGACGAGAGTGCCCACGTCGTGGCGTGTCTGTGTGGATTACAGATGCTTGAATGCCGTGACGAAGAAGGATCATTTCTCCCTACCGTTCATTGATCAGATCTTAAAGAGACTAGCGGGGAAAGAGTTCTTCTTCTTCCTAGATGGGTTCTCGGGCAACAATCAAGTAGCCATAGCTCCGGAGGACCAGGAAAAGACCACGTTTACATGCCCCTTTGATACATATGCTTTCAGGCGCATGCCTTTTGGGCTATGCAATGCTCCAGGTACTTTCCAAAGATGCATGATTGCTGTATTCGCCAAAATGGTCGGCGAATTCCTGGAAGTCTTCATGAATGACTTCTCGGTCCACGACGATTCCTTCGATTCCTATCTTAGAAATCTGGACCGAGTCCTCAAAAGATGTTGTGAGGTTAATCTGGTGCTCTCCTGGGAGAAAAGTCACTTCATGGTGACGGAGGGCATAGTGTTGGGGCATGTCATGTCCAAGAAAGGAATGGAGATTGACCCTGCCAAGGTGGATGTGATCAGACAACTCCAGCCACCAACCAACGTAAAACAGTTGCGGTCATTCCTCGGGCACGTTGGATTTTATCGGAGATTCATTAAGGATTTTTCTAAGATTGCCCAGCCGCTAACTGAGCTTTTAGGCAAAGACATGGAGTTTATTGTTGATCACAAATGTCTTGAGGCCTTCAAGCTTTACAAGGAATGGTCATGGACGCACCCATCCTACAAGCCCCAGATTGGTCTCTACCTTTTGAGATCATGACGGACGCCTCAGACTATGCTGTTGGGGCTATGTTGGGACAAAGAAGAGATGGCGTCCCGTTTGCAATTCACTACGCAAGAAAAGTGCTTGACATTGCTCAGCGTAACTATACAATTACGGAAAAGGAAATGCTTGCGGTAGTGTTTGCTTTGGACAAATTCAGATCTCACCTCATTGGATCCAAGGTAACCGTGTTCACTGACCATACGGCACTACGGTACTTGATGGAGAAGAAGGATGCGAAGGCACGTCTTCTTCGATGGATTTTACTTATCCAGGAGTTTGACTTGGACATCCGTGATAAACCTGGAAAGAAGAATGTAGTGGCCGATCATCTTTCTCGTCTCGGAGATCTTAATACTTTCGAGGATTCACCAATTCGAGACTCCTTCCCTGACGAGTCGATTTTTCTTATCAACTCACTCGCATGGTACGTCAATATCGTGAATTATCTTATCTTCAAGAAAGTTCCTGAAAATTGGCCCAAGAACCAAATCGACCGACTGAAGTCGGACGCTAGACACTACCACTGAGAGGATCCGGTCCTTTTCTTCGAAAGACCAGATTGTGTCTGGAGACGATGTATTCCTCAGGAGGAATACCAGAGTGTCCTTTCTTTATACCACAGCTTGGAGGCAGGAGGACACCACTCCGGGAAGAGGACCGCATGGAAGGTACTTCAGTGTGGATTCTACTCACCGAGTCTGTTTCGCGATGCCACCGCCTTCGCGAAGTCGTGCCCAGTATGCCAGATAATGGGAGGAACCGTCGGTTGCAAGGATGAGATGCCAATGCAGCCGGTCATCATTTGTGATGTCTTTGACGCCTGGGGCATCGATTTCATGGGCCTATTCCCTGTTAGCCATGGATTCGAACATATCCTTCTTGCAGTAGACTATCTATCCAGATGGATGGAGGCTATCCCGACCCGAGCCGCAGACAGCAGAACTGTCTGTAAATTCATCAGAGAGCACATAATCTCCAGGTTCGGGATCCCCAAAATGATGATATCAGACGGGGGGTAGCCACTTTGTGAATCGGGAGGTGAAGAAACTCCTGAAAGGCTACGACATCGAACACCGTGTCGCGAGTCCTTACCACCCACAAACCAATGGTATGGCTGAGGTGTCGAATCAGGAGGTGAAAACCATATTGCAAAAGCTTGTCCGCCCGGACAGGAAGGACTGGTCTCAGATCTTGGATCAAGTCCTCTGGGCGTATAGGATGGCTTACAAGACACCGTTAGGCACCTCCGCATTCCGAATGGTATTCGGAAAGCCGTGTCATTTGCCCACAGAGTTAGTGCATAAATCAGAATGGGCAATTAAAAAGGTCAATTGGAACACGCATCTTGGGCAGAAGCAGAGAGAGATGGATCTGAATGAGCTTGTGGAAGTCAAAAACCGTGCATATGACAACAGTTTGGTGTACAAGGACAAGGTGAAGCGTTGGCATGATAGATATATCAGACGAAAGACCTTTGTTCCTGGACAGAAGGTATGTTTGTTTAATGCAAGGCTGAAAACCTTCCAAGGCAAGTTGAAATCCAAATGGACGGGGCCATTCATTGTCCGAGCGGTGCATGATAGCGGATGTGTCGAGATCTCAGATCTCGCAGATGACGCACCGACATCCCTTGTGAATGGACAGTTGTTGAAACACTTCGTCGAATCCAATGAGCAGTTAATCCAGGTTGAGGAGATTGTGTTTATGCGCGAGACAGATTCAGCAGATACACCTCGAGTCGCGCAGAAGACCTTGCAGCAGTGAGCTCCAGCCATAAGCAGCATCTTAAAAGATTCAGACCGACTCATTTGTATATACCATCTTTTACATCCTTTCTCCTCCCACAACTCTAGTAACTCATCCCAGCTTCATTAATCACCATCTTGGACTATACTTAGGATGACCAGATCCTAAGTATAGGGGGGGATGAGACACCTGAGTCTGTTCACTGTACATCCTCTAGATCACATCGGTTCTCATACTCATTCCTTTCCTATACTTAGGCTGATCAGAGCCTAAGTATAGGGGGGATCGATGCCCGCAATGTGTATAATCATCCATTTCCCCTCTTACCCTCGTCCGTCCCATTTTTTTATCTTCTTCTACACTTAGGCTGCCAGAGCCTAAGTATAGGGGGGAGGAGCGACTTCTGTACATTTTTAATTTTAGCTCTCCTATGCTTAGCCCAAGCTATGTCTTTTTAGTCGCTTTTCATGCTCTGAGGACATAGCACACGCTAAGTATAGGGGGCGTGTATATATTACATATATACTTTACCCATAGCTCGTACTTTCGCGTATTTTCGCGTATTTTCTATATATATTATGCAATAATTACGGGGTGGGTAAAAATTGAAAAAAAAATTATAATTTTGTACTATATGTATAATACTTGTGTAAAAAGTTGTAAAATTCTTGTAAAACATACTTATGTAAAATTTGTTGTAAAATAAGATGTAAACCCAAAAAAACTGTATACTATGTATATTATGTACAAATTGTATCAACCAAAAATTATTGGAAATAATAAAAATTGGTGTATAATAGAAAATAAAGGCTTCTTATTTACTCTTGCATATCATCTCTGCATCTTAATAAAAAAATTTAAAGTCTTGCATTTCATTCATAGCATGTCATCTGCACCTCATCTGCATATCTTGCATATGCAAGGTGGAAAGCTAGTGGGTTCTGAACCAAGTTATGAGTAGATATTGAGGATGGATTTGATTTGATCTTAATCCACCTAATTTCAGAGGAACCTTATAGGAACTGGAGTTAAGATTTCTCAGGTCAAGTGACTTAATTCTTTGAGTCCGCAAGTCTATGTTCACATGTCATCTTGATTAGTCTAAGTAGAATATCTCGTGCACACGCATGATTCTTTTAGACAGTGACTTAACTTGGACAAAGCACAATGCACGCAGCTCTTCATTGATGAGGTGGTGAGGAGGCAGAATCCTTTAGCTTGGAGTAGCACACGGGTGGAAACATCCGTCCTCCTCTAGAGAGGGTAGTGCATCTCAACCTAGTCTGGTGGTGTTGAAGTCTAATGACGGGACGCTGTGGGTTGCAATAATGCTTCAAAAGAGGGATAGTCTACTGGCTCAAGAGGAAAAACTCCTGATGTACATGCTGCACCTTGTATATAGTTCCCAAAAAAAAGAAGAAGAAAAAAAGAAAAAAATGCAAGAACTCCAAAAAAATATAGACATGCCACAAAAAAAATTGCCTGTTGGAGTATGTATACTAGCAAGAAGGCTGCAGCTGGATGAGTTGGCTACACTGGTCAGGCATCCCGGGATAGATTAGCTACACTGGCTACCGTCCATTCTTTATTCTTTTCTCTACCCCCTCCTCTTGAGTTGGTCGCACTTGAACTTAGAAGGGAATACCCCGCTCCTCGAGGAAAGAGTTACTAGATCAGGTTATTGAGTTACCTTGTTAGAGGAGGCTGGTTCCGAGTCATTTCTGATGTGGAGAGCTATTTATCACTTACACGGTACAAGTAAGAATCATAGTCATCAGAAATTTGCGTTTGAGGATTTGTTCTGACCTGATTGTTAAGGCATCTTGAATAGAAGACTTGTGGAACTTGAAGTCTGTTAGGTCTTAAGTTCATATCCCAAAAAGGTTCCGCCACACAATTAATCCAAAGGTCGAGTCAAGCTCCATTTTCAACTTTTGTTCATGACCTTGGTATAGAACCCAAAATCATTTCACTCTTGCATTTCATTTTAGTTGCTCGGGGACGAGCAAGGTTTAAGTATAGGGGGTTGATGAATCTGCGATTCATCACTTTAAAAGTTGAAAATAGAGCTTTGTTCCCGAGTAATTAGAAGCATATTTCTAATTATATTGCATAATTAGCATTCATACATGCAAGCATAATATCTGCATTTTAGCATTCATATTTGCATTAAATAAGAAGCCAATTTCACTTATAAATATTCACCTGTATATTAGATAAAATACCCTATTTGTATATATTTTATACTAATTCCAAATGCAATAAAACCAACTCTATTGTGTATATATTACTAACACTAATTAAAAAATATCTAAAAAATACTAATTTGTAAAATCGACCAATAAAACTCCAATCCAAGTTTGAAATCATGAACCTTAAAATGCACATATCTCTCTCATACAGTGTCCGATTGAGGTCTACTCACTTTTAAAGTAATATACATTCAAAGACCTTCGAAACAAGACTAATTTCATTAAAATCGGAGCTCGTATGCAAAACTTGGGTTTTGGACCCCTTTTTACATTGCACATAATGACGGTTTTACCCCTGCATTTTATCGTTTTATATTCTTCATTATTAAAAATCCAAAAAAACTAGATTAAGTTGTAAATATTCTTTTCATATTTTATCTAACCTTATTTTAATTTTTTCTCAGTTAAAAATGATAAAAAATTGCAAAAGATAAAATGTGGTATTTTATATCTATAAGGTACCACCTAAAAATACATTTTGTACATATGATCTCGTTTGATTTTCAGCCCTTCACGAAAGTTGTAGATCTCGTCGAGACGAGCAACATTCGTGTTGATCACTTTTTAATCTAACCACTTCTATTATTTCTTTTTTGATTTTTGTTGTGAATTCTTCTCGGAGCGACATGTGGCTACTCCGGAAGCCGCCACATGTCAACTCCATAGATTTTGGCTACTAATTAAATAAATGCCACATGACCGCACCCTAGTGCGCCAAGTGGCATCATCTCTCTCCTCTCTACCCATTCCTCCCCACTCTCCCTTAACTTAAGGGAGAGGACTCTTCCACACCTTCCATCCCATCCCATCTTCTCCATTCCTTCCATCTCTCCCACTCTCTCCATGCCCTCTCCAACCTCCACCTTCTCCTCTTAATAATCTCCTCTATCCCTCCATTCATACCCATCTGCCATTATAGAGAAGTATAGGCCCAGCTCGCTCCTCCCCCTTGGTGACAGCTCCGGGTGTGGAGCTTGAGTCGACGACGACCTTTGCGCTTTAGGCGAGATCCACGGGATCTTCCCTTGCTGCAGCTCCTTCTCGAGTTGCCCGAGCTCGAGTCTTGCCGACTCTGGAGCGACGACAGGAGAAGCCTCATCTTCTCCCTTCTCAGGCATCATCCTCCACGTACAGGTATCATTTTCTTCCTCTCTTCTTCTTCCTCATACCATTATCTCTCTTCGATTCATCTACTTCCATCATCAAATCACCAAACAAATTGTGCTTTCACGGATAAATCACACGTTGCAAACGCAACGGTAATTTTTATTTATTTTTTCGGTAAATTTCATGAACCGATTAAGCGTTTATTTACGCACACTTAAACAAATGCATGAGAGACAGGGGAGGTGGTGAATCTCCCATGCTTCTTCTTCCTCCCCTCACAACACCACACTCACACACCCATCAGCCACCAACTACACCGTCCACGCCTCCGCTACCACGACGACCCTTGGCCGTGTGTCGGCCAAACATCTCGACCTGCGTTGCAACCTCCACGGCCACCAGCGGCAGCGGAAGCCACCTCCGCAACTGCGTCGGCCTTCGCCTCCTAGACTGCCACCTAGCGCGCAGACGCTCGCCACGCCAGGCAACCCTCCTCCGCAGTCCCTGGACGCCGGCGCTGCCATCTTCCTCCGCACACGTGCGCCCAGTGGGGTGCTGCACCCTCTCTCGTCGTCTGCCAACATCCTTCACGCGCGCCCTCCGCCACTCGCTCCAGGCGTGCGGAGCGTCCACAGCCGCGACCCTCCGTCATCCAGCTGCTGCGCCATCGCCGCGAGCTGCTCCTCTTCGCCACCCCACGCGGGACTGCCGCATGCCCCACCGTCAGCGCGACTCGCGGTGCGCGCGCCTAGCCCCTGGCGCCGCCCAGCGTTACAGACACCGACCTTCTAGATCTTGCGGCGGCCGCCGCCTTGACGTGCCCCTCGCGCAAGCCCGCCGACTGCCCGCTCCATCCGCCAGAAGCCTCCGCCGCCCTCCCGCGCGTGCATGAAGCTCCATCCATCCCCTGTTTCATCTCCAAAACAGAGGAGCTCTATCGCACAATAAAAAAGGTGTATTTGCAAAGGGGACACTTGCACCCCTTTGCAAGTTCTTAAAAAAAATTCAAGTTTCCAGAAATTGCATGTAAGTCCCTGTTCTCCATTTAAGTTCATATTTCTTATTCTGTATTGCATTCACACCCTTGCATTTGCACATTTATTTTGTCATCATTCTGTTATCTATTTTTAATTCCAAAAGTTGCATTGTGTAGCATAACTCTTGCTCTATCACTTTAGCATTTATTTCTATTTTTCTGATTTGCAGAATATTTATGGAAATTAACTTGGTGAAAATAGCAACATTTTGCCCATTTTGATTGATTAATTTATTACTCATTGTCTGCTAATCGAAAAATCTCTAACAAATCATCATTGGTAGATCTAAGTTTATGCTACAACATATCCAAAAATCAAATCATTTGCACGTATGTTTTTTTTTAGAAAAATCATTTAGTGAAAACCTTAATCGATTTTTAATTAATCAGCCGTGAAATGTTTTAAAGAAATTCAAGTTGATTTGGATAGCTCTTATTTAGATCTAGTTGGATTAATTTTATTTCTGAGAAATATCATCGTTTGGTAATTATTAAAATTGGTTTAGTTATTTTCACTAAAGTCTGCATATTTTATTATCCGTGCATCTAAAAATTCTAAAAAAATTAAAGTAGCTTAATTTCATCCCATTTCATAATCTGGCCAGTTTTCATAATTTTTGGAGTTAATTTTATCATATTTCTGATTTAACTTTTAAAGTTGCCGATTTTGCACGTGTCTTGCATAAAAAAATCGAAAAAGACTTAAAAAATTCCCCTCTGAAAATCGAACCTTAGAACTTTGCTTAGAATTCCCCTAAGGAGACAGCTGCCTCCCTGAGTTCGACCTTGGACTTCACCAAGTAAAAAAATCTGCCGCTTGAAATTAACTCGAATCTAATTAAAGTGGTTTTTGATTAGCCCTCTCGTATCCGACTACAACGAACGACTTTAACTTAATTTGGACAATTAATTTGCTCGAATTAACTAAGGGTGCGGGACGATTATCACCTATGCACAGATCGAATCAACAATCTGAACATTCTTCTCAGAGTCCTCTCATCTACAGCAGCTCCAAATATAACCAAATAGCATTATCACCCTTCCCAACAAAATCAAGTTGTTTCATACCATCTTCAATGGGAAGGTTCTACATTTTCACATCTTCTAATCTCTTCAACCACAAATCAATGGTATCACTCAAGATAATGCTTACAATCAAAGATCAAAGAAAATATAAAGAATTATATCCATGAAGCAGGAAATTTGAATTTTGACATGTACCATCTATTTTTGAGGTTTCAAATTAAGATCGCCATTTCAACAAGTATGCAGAGCATTTGCATCTTTTATTTCTGAATACCATTTTATACGGAGCATAATATGGTTGGTGTTAATTGGAAATCATGTACCTGTTAAAGCATTTGAATGCGAGATTTCTGAATCCAAAGGAAGCAAGGGCCTTAGCAGATCTTTTCCTGCGGTTGTATAGCACCACATCATCATCTGATAAGAAAGTTAAGGATGATCATCTGTTATAAAATGTCATATATTTAATCAAACATTGCAAAAATACTTTCTAAAAATTTAAATTTATCAAACTCTGATATAAATATCTGAATGCAATCCACTCGTGATGTGTAAATACGATGATCTTACTTGAAGGTCATATTTATCTCATCTATATTTCTAAAGAAAATGGCAATAATGGAAGTTGATCAGGCATTAAGGACCATTTTTACTATTTTAGGATAGCTTGATTACATTTTTAATTTATTTTGGAAATTTTGTTCCATGCAATAATTGCCATCTAACAATAGCACCATTTCACATCCAAATTATCCAATGCAGAAGCACCGCTTCCAAGAGATAAATGAATAGGTAGAAATGCAGCACGTCGCACTGCTTGTGATCCTGCGACCATGCTTCTTATCTTAGAATACGAAAATATCCATAAATTAAAACATGCAGAGAGGCTCAAAGAATTCAAGCCACATTGTACATCATAAATGCTGCCTTGCACAAGCAAGCCACCCACTTAGTCCCACAACTGCTCTAGGATTGATGGGGTAGAGCGACTCATTCTCGTATCTAATCCAAAATTTAAGGTAGTTGTTTTCCATGATAGCTTTGGCAGAATCTTGAATCTCACCAACAATTTAGAGGGTGAAGCAATTCACATGATAGGAGGAGAAAGAATAGTTGTTTTCCATAATAGAAGCAAGTTGAACATCAAATTCCTATGCTAAAGAACAACATGCAGGTCAAATCAAACAGATTTCATCATATTCAAACTCTGGATTATCGAGTCTACTTTATTGTTTACGAGATTCTAAAAAATGAGTAAACAAAAACCTTTAATTCACAACATGGAAGAAGGTGCAATCTGGTTAGAAATGTTGAAGAAACTTGAATAGCATAAACAGTGATTTTGTTATAAGACTCCAATGGAGAGAATATTACATAAATAATGAATTATAAAGAGATGATCTAATGTAGAAGGTTTTAACGAATATCTTAAAATGACCAAAAGACTGTCGTGCCCTCTTACCAATGTAACAAGAAGAGAAACCTCCTTTCAGCCATAGTAATTAATTATCGTCTATTAATCAGTTGCTTGATGGAGTGTTTCGCTTTAAAAAGTTACTAGCAAATATTCATACCAAATACCATCGCTAAAGTTGCCAAAAAAATACCTCCAACAACCTGGGAAAATGATGCGTTGCATGACAATGAGAAAAAATCTAATCATTTAGAGCAAAACAAAAATTACAAAGAAATCAGCATGGTGCCTTCAAAATGTAAATGGAAAATATTTACATCCAACTGATAGGGTTGCAATGGTTTATACATTGCCCAACCTGAATCTATACTATCTATGTAATTTTACTTGAATAAGTACAAGATTGACCACATGATTGTGCATATTTATGTTAACAATGTCCAAGATGAAGCTTACAAGGACTTACCAAAGAGACAACATGAAAGAAACACATGTTAAGGCATCACCGGATATTAGAGTATGGTCATGGCTAATAACATGCTAGATTATATATTTCACTTCATGGTACTATAACATATAATAGAAAGAAATATCGGAAATACGTTGTGCAATACCCACTAGAAGGCACTTTGTTTGCTCAATTAAGTTTCTGGTGAAAATTTTTGAGTCAAAGGTTTTTTATAATTAGATTAAGGCAACCAGCAAATTTCTTGGTTGCTCATCAAGAACAGCTTTTAAAAAAGGTTCAGACATGCATACACAGGCACACCACTAAGAGAAACATTATAACCACAAAAACTCATCGTTCCTAGATTCCACAGATCCAAGCCCTGTCATTGATGAATTTTCACAGATTTGCTGCATGGAAACCTCTATGCCATCCATTGTTCGACAAATGAGAATAACTGTTATTTTATAAATAAGAACAAGCATAAAAGCTAAAACATGACAAGTTGGAAAGAAAACATGGAATGAACAAGAAACATTGGGTAGGATGTATTCATTCTTACAAAAATAGTAGTAAATGCACAGTGATGAGAAGATAGAATGTTAAGGGCATAAATAACACATGAGAAATGAAATCAACCAGGCTTTAAACATGATTTGAGCATAGCCCCTTGCACTAAACATAGGGAACATCCGTTATCCTAGATCAAAATGTAATTACTAGGCACCATGAACTTCTATCATAAAGATCAATGGGGAACTGGTCATATTACCCAGGCTAGAAATCTAGTCCATACACATAATCATGTAAGCATTATGAAGAGCCAACACATAAGAATGACAAAACTACCAACAACATGAACGCTCAGGTGAGATCTTGAATGCTTATAATGGCGCATGAGGATTATGTAGAGTGAGCTAGCATGACATTTCCTCTTGTTGTTATATAATGAATATTAAAAATAATAATGCAAGATAAATTGGACCCTCCAACATGTAGTAATTTATCAGTATTGTACTAGCTAGCAATTCAAGGAAGTTTGTTGCTATAATGTATCTCATCATATAAGATGAAATCAAAATAAATACAAAGCATATCAGACAGGGATCAAGTTTGTGGTATGAACTTGCATCATTCTAGAGATTTGGTGGGGCAGTATTTGGTGGTATATTTTTTGGTGGGGCAGTATTTGCTTTATATATTTTTTGAAACATGAAATATATTTAGATGATTTAGATGTGCTAATCAAGTTGAATAAGCACAATTCATTAGAATCGTTATTTTGTATTAGGTCACTAATGTGATTGAGTAAATAGTTGAAACTTGAAGATTGTTTAAGTTTAAACCCATGGAAGGGCTTCTAGAAAAAAAAGGCATTGGCATTTGTGGGACTGGCAGATGTCGATGCATCTGCTAACTCCATAATTTTACCCAACAATGTTGAAGATGAAAAATCACTTTTCGCTGATGATTATATAGATGTTTGGAACTTGTGATGTTAAATTAATAAAACACCATAATAGGGCATCAGTATCAAGGTTCCACATGCATGCACGCAAAGGAGGGGAGTAGCACATTGTTGTTGACAAATCGAAGGCTTTCATCCCTAAAAAATTTGGGCTTCTCGTTGTTCGAGGACTAGATTCCTCTATGAGAAATATGTGAGATTAAGATGACGAGATCGGTACCGAGAGGGGCTTCTGATTTGAGGTATCGTATCGACGGCTAGGTCTTCGAAGATGGCAGCGAAGGTCTCCTCGTGTCCGATGAGATGGAGCTCCAGCCGCTGCTCGATCATCCCCACCTCCACCACCGCCTCGGCCTCTGCTAACACCACCGCGAACACCACCCCAGCGCCACCGCGATCGTAAGCACTCGCAACGCCATCACCACCGCTAGCACTATCCCCAGTGCCACCGCCACCGCGATCAGATTCACTCGCATAGTTAACAGCCACCACTAGTACTACCCCCAGTCCCACCGCGAGCACCACCATCAGTGCCACCGAGAGCACAACCCTCATCGCCACCAAGCCCCGTCATTGCTGAGAAGCTGAGAGAGAGGAGAAATATGTGAGATGAGAGATAAGTGGCGGCTGAGAGTTTGGGTTTTATAGGATTAGGGTTTTTTAAGAAAAGGGGAGGGGAGGAGAGTCACGGGGCAGAGGGGGAGAGGGTCACAGGACCAACATTGAAATGTTCATGTGTATTTTTTTTAGTTTGTATTAATATGTATGTATTTTTATACTATGCATATCATGTGTCAGACTATTATGATGATTTGTGGCATTCTGTTATGAGTTGCATGTACTCAGAATATTATATCTAATTTACCCTCCATTTATATAATTTCGTAGCTCATGATTCATAGAAGGTATCATTGTATGACGATTATAACTACAAGTAATTTCAATCAAAATTACTTAATATAATAAAAACAGTGGAAAAACATATAGAAAAATATATGGGTAATTTTTGTAGAAGGCACACGGTTGCATTCTGAGTGGGGTGTATCCAACAATTTGATGGGTACCTTCTCTGTTAAAACTCATTTCCAAGAGAGGTTTCACTACAGGAAAACTAGGCTGTCGTGACGAAATAGTGATGATCAAATTCTGAGGTGACCAAATAATTGCCACTACAAAGGTAAATAGCATAGTAGCCCTTGCCTTTATTCTAAAATTAAGTAATACCCCCTTCTCACATAGAAACCCTTGAATACGTTAATCAAAACCGTGTATAAAACCACTGTTTTGGCGCACAGCTTCCAAACATTTACTCAAATCTTCTTTCGGAGGCAGCAGAGTAGGGTTGTGGCGGTTATGAGCGAAAGGCGATGATGCCTGATGTCACGGCCGTGGGCGTTGGGTGGAGTGCGGCCGCGGAGGGCGGAGGTCGCTAGTGGCAGCCAGCAGCAGGGCCGAGGAGTCTGGTCGCGTTGCATGGCAGCGTTGGAGGTGAGGATGGCGGTGGAGAGGCAGCGTGCCACCACGAAATGGGAGAACACAGTTCCCGGGAGCGGGGCTTACCGTCATGAGAAGCTGTGATGAGGGTGGCGTGAGTATGGAAGGTGGTAGGAGTATCAGTGTTGCACACCATCGATTCCTACAGATCCCTCTACCATCACCACTCTTCCATAATCCATCAGGTATCATTTCCGATGTAAGTTTCCACTTATGTACGTTTAGTCGTGTGATTCGTGGTTGTTAGGATTTGGGATTTTCCCCTCTTATTATGGTCAAACGATCATGAAAAAGTAGACTTGAAATTGAGGACATTGTAGATCTGGTGATTGAATCGTGCATATAGATTGTGGAGCAAGTCAACCTCGATGAATCACCTGCATTTCTGCTTACTTTCCTCCCTTTTCATCCTTGATCATGTCCAAAATCCATGAATCTATGATACATCACACGGTAAACCTACAGACATCGGGTTGGGATGTGTCGAGTAATGTGCGACGGGCTCATCAGGCTCAATGTACAAGGCTATCGCATCATCACCTGCAAGGGAGTCGAGTCTCTACGCACCACACTCTGGTGATGTGGTCTCTCGTACTGAATCAAATTGAAAACATATCCTCTGCTGTAACAATAGACGCTTGGATTAGTATAAGCTCAGAATAAATTCAACACGATTTTCCTCCTACCGGGACTATAAGACCTCTCTTCCATGGCAACCATTATCATCGGCTCCTTTGCCCTATGCAGCCGCTTCCCAAGGTTTGCTCAACTCTTCTCTCCCGTACCCTCCCATCATTTATTTCTCCCAATTTCGTGTAACTATAAGGAATTCTGGTGGAATTTCATAAAGAGCATTTTAATAAGTTTACATTGCTTGCGTACATGTCATTTCTTCCTTAATGTTCATGTTGATATGATATATGTTCTTATATAATTAGTTAATGCAACTCCACTAGAATTGATGTAAGAGTTCCTGACAATGCATTCACTTCAAGGAAGGGGATGCACAAATATCGCAGGCCAATTTCTTTAATATGAAAATACGTTTCTTGGAGATTCAATGAATCTCTCCAGGCAATTGCCATAGACAATTGGAGTAAATGTGCCTGTGAGGACCTGTCTGTGTAACTAAAGGGGTATCAGATGCATGTGAGTCATTGCCACCAGACATGCCTTTATGGTTCCCTGGAAGTTTTCCGCTAGAGCAACTTGACAGAAGCTAGATAACCTAAGTTTGCGATTTACTTGTGGTGGCTTTTACCGGATAATATATCATTACAATAGATGATATATTATTATGTTCCTTATATATTTCTAGTCTTCCAGGTTACTTTGGCTCGACCCACTTGGCTTAGGTATGTGTTTGTGATTTTTACTTTATAATTTCTTTGTTTCCGGTGCTTCTTGTTTGTTTAGTTTGTGTAGGATTCTTTGATTGTGTAGGAGGAAGTCTGAAAGGCAGAGTCCTGTTTGAATGTGTGAAAAGGAGAGCTCTCTGTACCATTTATTCTTATTTTCCCCTTCTCTTTCTGGGCACTTGGATATCGATGATCTATAGCTATTATGAACAACTTACATTCTTTACATTCCTTCCATTAGTTTTTGTTTAATATTCCCTATTGTTGGTTATGATGGTGATCAGTTATAATAGCAGACAATAGAGATACCAATTCTTTTAAAACAAATAGTAGAAAATTACATATGCTTTTGGGAAGAAACTTTGGATCTCTAAATATTATAATTTTTCAACATAATACATATGCTTTTTTTCCATGTTGTGTAGCCAAATGATATCTTTTTCTTGAGAATTGCCAATGATGATCTTTTAATGTCATGTTTACTTTTTATCTCGTGAATCTTCGTTCAAGATTTTTTCCTTGGAAGCTAAGGGAAGGTGTATGAAGGCGAGAGATCTTCTATTTTGGTAGAACTCGTTGCAGAAATGGTGCAAGCATCTGCTGCTAGCTAGAAGGCAACTTATTTTATGCCATCCACACATCAAATAAAAGTGAGATATTTATCCTCATGTTATGCTACTTAAATATTTCAAGTCGTATTTCCGATAAATCAACCAATTTATTCGTACATGTACCATTGTTTCATATCTTTTCTTGATTTATAATTGTTATGGATCAATTTACTATGTTAAATGTATTCATAGGCATCATTTTGTTTATATGAGAATGCGTCCATATCAGCCAACTATACTTTTTATAGTTAATTGTGATTTTAACATTCTTTGTTGGTATCTTACGAGTTTAGTAATCCATGTTCATTTTTCTTTACACTTTATTCTTGTAGGGACATACCATTTTTTTTTGAATGACAAACGATATAAAATGATATTGATGACAAAGGCTACGATAATTAAGAGTATGATGATTATGATGATGCCTACGATTTTGGGGACTAAAATGGTAAGTTTAATCACTATACACACCTTTCACTGTTAATGGAGAATGCTTTGTTCAATTTAATGCATGAATTTAATTTCATCGTCCGACTTAGCTTGGGGTTGCCAAGCCTATAATTTAACTTCTTTGAAGGTGATGATTATTCATAACTATGCAAATCCATCGGTTGGTATGCATGTCCCAATTTGTATATGTAAATGTGTGGTGTGAATTTGTATGCATGTATGAATGTACGGCGATATTGCGTGCAACGTAGATGTTTTGTGTGAATGTATGTGTAAGAGTATGCTTATGTGTAAATGTGGGTTTGCATGAGTGTGTAAATTTGTGTGCACACATGACTATTTGTTTCTTAGAATGTCTTTTGTCATATTATGTGAATATGTAAATGTGTATTTTTGTGAATGTACGCCGGAATATGCTTATATGTGAATGTGTATTTATGTGAATATGTAATTGGGAGTTTGTGTGTGTCTATTTGTATATCAGTATGTATGTGTGTATGTATGTATGTATGCATATATGTAAGAGAGAGAGAGAGAGAAAGAGAGAGAGAGAGAGAGCAGAATGTGTGTGAGCATGCACTTGAATACTTGAATGTACTTATTCATGAATATGTAAATGTGTATGTGTGAACGTGTGGGCATTTATATGAATGTGAATATGTAGTTTACCTTAAATACCTTATTTTATTAAAAGTTTAAGTTCATTCTACTTAAGATTATGGTACTAGAATATTATCCAAGTATTTTATAACAAGTCTGCTTAGCATATATTTGCTAAAAGTAATTTTCTGATTGGTTTTTAATCATGTTGCTTATAGTAGCCGACCCTATTTAAAGCGGGGAAAGACATTGTTGTTGTTGTTTTATGTTGCTTATAGCCTTATTTACCTCACCTGATTAGGACAAAAACCACATCTAGGTATTTGATATATATATATATATATATATATAAAGGCAGTTGAGATATATAAAAACTCACATGAAATTGTGCTGCAGTGTTCGAGTAATGCTCCATTTGAGAGGATGTATAATAAGAATGTGCATAAACAATTGGTTGTTATCAAGGTGTGTGAATGTGTGTGCATGTGTGATTGTTTCCGTTATATTGTGTACATGTGTAGATGTTTATTTGCCTGAATGTGTATTGTTTCTACCTATTGTGTGCATGAAGCTTTGTTAATACTCCACGGTTCTAATAGTTGATCCACAACATTTGTTCAATGTCAAGTGAACAAAAAGATAGGAGCAAGAAAAGTGAAAGATGCTTGGTTTTATGCAGTTATAATAGCTAACCTACTAATTATTTGAATATGTCCATTGAATTAGATTTGCAAACATATCTCATGGAAAGCTTTTTGCATTTCATTACTTTGTTTTGAAATTTAGATGATTATTGTTCATTTGCACGTATTTTGTTAATCAGTTAATTGTTCATCGATTTTATTTTGCATGTGTGATTTTGACTAATTGGAATCTTTGAGTATGTTTAGCTTTAGTCCATTGAACGGTACTGAGATTTGATACCATGAACTGAAGAGAAGATGGGAATATGCATTGATTCAAATCCGATATTATAAATTTATTGTATAACATCATGCACTTCATTTCTAGGAACATCAATAAATCTTAGAGATAGCTGATAATCTATTGCAAAATAGACTTTTCATATACATTGTTGGGCTTTACTTGGATTAAATATAGTTGTAGACATCAAAATTGGATTCATCAGATCAATGACAATTATAACAATTGCAGCTATCTGGAAAATGATTTAACTTTTGATGAAGACAATGAATGTTAGATACACTGAAATTTCATTGGATCTGTTGCCTTTTTTAATTGTTGTGTTGGTTCATTGGGGTCATTGCTCTTAATTAAAATTCACACAAATAAAGATTGTATAAAATTTGTTTGAATCGGATTCCTTCTCACTTGAAGATTGATGTAGATAGTATTTTTTTCCACTGTGTAGACACACGATCTAGTTGGTGCTTTCTTTCATGGAGTAATATTAGTGAACAGAATGAGAGGTGTTGATTCTTCATAGGTTAATTTGTCCTATAATGAATTGCCATTGATATACGTCATTGAAATTAGTTAAAGTTTTTAACTTTAATCCATTAGATTGTATTAATGTTAGAGTATAGTGATGCATATTATAACTTATGAAGGTAGAGTTGCACGTTAGTTGGAACTTGTGCTGCAATATGAAAGTATCGTTCTTTCTCGTCTATGCAACACAAAAGATCATGGAATAATATCCATTGGTTTTAGTTCATGTAAACAAGGTTGCTTTGTCTATACAAATTAGATAAGATCCTTTTTCAATCGCATTAGGTTAAAAAAATTACTAGTTAATACCTAGTAGCTGAAATAATGAGATGTAGAACTCCTTGAAGTGTGCGTCTTATTCGTACCTGTGTACTTGGGATTCTTACCCGTCATTTAAGGTGTAGGCACACTGCAAAATCACCAGACAATTGAGGTAGTATTTGTTTGTGGTGTTAGGATTTTAATTTATGAATAAATAAGAAGGAAAAAGGCAACATTAGACATGGACTGTTGTTGAGTTAAAAATAGATCTTAGGCTAACTATGTTTACTTTCTGGGACATTTTTAAAGCAAATAATTTTTTGGTGCATCCATGCATATTATATTATAAAATATGACCATAATTATTTTTTATTGTTCTATTCGTAGGAGTGACTATTTGATTTTTTTTATCTTATATATGAACTCATAAATGCCAAATTTATGAAACAAAGTTTGACTTGGAACTGGCTATCATCTCATAATTGGTTGCTCCATTGGTTGAAGTATGTGACACAATTGACGGTGAATCGAATCCTCAGTGCTTGCTCCATACTTTACAATATGTTTAGTCTGTAGGGACATTATTTCCAGCTCCATCAAGCCCTGTAGCAAATTATGCATAGGAGTTTTTTGACATTCGGAGTCGTTACTTAATATATCTTTTTTTCACTCAAGCGATGATAGCAAGAAGTTGTATTTAGTTATCTATTGCAATTTTCTTTTACATTTGTTTCCGAATCAACCAGAGATAAATATTTCCAGGAGAATCATCTAGAGAAGTTACCATTTGTTTGTAGATTGTCATGTCGATCTTAACATCCCTAATAATTCATTTAGATCAAGAATGCTTGATGACAGGGAATCTGATATGACATCATCTTTTGTCAGTGAAGTTTGTTATAAAAATCACTTAGATAAAGGGTGACGGATGTTGCACGCTTTTGGGGATGTATTGAGTATTTCAGCTAAGGTCTCATGCATAATGTGATAATATTTCCAAGTATTTTGTCTTCAATTATTTCCTTTTGACGAGGATAGTATACCAGAGTTGGAGAAAGGTATCAGTATGAGGCATGATTTAACTTTTCGAGGGAATATTGCAAGAAGTTTTAAGCCTTTTATAATCAGTGCTTTTTTTGAATGCATAAAAACTGTCCCGTCTTATTTCTTTTTTATAAACTAAATATGCATATTGTATTTAACCGATCTGAGTGTGTCTTACTTGCAAATATGACTGCAGCTTACATACATCTCTCTTGGAAAAGGATCAGAAAGATGGATTCCAATTGTCTACAAATGTGGTATTTGTACTTCATGAATTATTCACGAGATGATACTATTGCAGGTCCTATATCATTATTACAGGTGATTTCATTACAACTCTGATCCCTTTTCATCATAGATTATTAGTCCCAACTTGATTAATTAAAGACATTCTCTGCATGTGTATATGATGAATGATACAAGTCAATGTAGTATGCATATAGTTGTATTAACATATACAAAACTTTGGACGACATATGATGAATAATTTAGATCATCATCAATGTGCCTTCTCTCAGCCCCAACATGGATGACATTCACATTGAAAATAGTGTCTCAGTTAGTATCTTCAACTTGGTCATCTCCAATGATAAAATTGAGATTTTGTTTGTAGTTGTAACCATATTTTGCTTAAAAATCATCTATTACAGATAAATTCTTGTCATAAACTCCAGAAAGTTTGGATCGCCAAGGAGCAGCAACAGACGAATGTTGCTTCAGGCAACTGTCCCCAGGGATATCGATGCAGACAGTTGTGGTATCAACGCAGCTTTCACCAATGGAACTGATGCAACAAGGCTCTGCTGAAGCTACCAACATTGGAGGTGTCGATGTAGCTAGGTACATTAATGATGCAACAATTATCATCATTGGCAACTCCACCATAATGTTTCTCTAGCAACCTTATGGAGAAGGCATTGACACTGCTGATCAGGGCTCTTTTGTATTCTTTTGTACCATTTTGAATAAAAAACAATTTCTTTAGAATATTGTAATAACAGGTCTAATAAGGAAACCATAATTGTAATATCAAATTTTTTGAATTGACGCACTCATTATAAATTGGTCGTGATTTGGATAGAGAAAATTCTATTTGTACCATTTGTGTAAATGTCCCATATCCTCAAAGTTGTGGTGACTGACCAATTTTGTCGCCACAACTCTCCTGTCTTTTCAAATGTGGTGACGAAATATCTGTTAGAAATGGCATTGCAACATTTTTGTGGTCACCAAAGGCTCTAGTGACCCAGCTTTTGGGGATAGAGTTGTGGTGACGAAATGGTTGTCTAAACAGCCTTTTTCGTCACCACAAGCCATCAATCTGTCATTAAAATTTAGTCATTAGAAGCTTGTTTTGTTGTAGTGTATATGAAAAAACCCAAGTCATATATCACCTGCAGGTCAAAACCAAACACATTATAATTATCTCAATATATTATGTCGATCTTTTACAACTACGGTTTGAGTACATAAACGATGAAACAAAAGTCGTATGCGTGGATTGCATCAAAGGCCAACAAACATCATGCCTAGGGGTGTCTATCGAGTTCAACGAGCACTACAAGAAAAAATGGTTGTAACGACCGTTTTGTATTGACGAAAACGTGTGTTGACGAATAAGACCGTCACCACAATCCTTATAAAGGGAAAATTATAAAACTCCACTGAAATTATAGAGAAAATTGCAGATTATGACATATTTTCATAGTTAATATAATTTCACCTCTTGAACACATGTTTCCTGAATGAAACGTGCCCTAAGCAATGATATAAAAGGAGTCCTCCAGCGACCACTTTCTGTTCCTCTCACTTCTCCAAAAAAACCCTAGGAACCTCGTAACATTCTCTACCATTGCGGGAATTGGTGGTGGAGGCCGAAGTAGAGGTGGATCTGGAGTTGGAGGTGGAGGTGAAGGGCGAGGTCGAGGCGGAGGCAGAGGTCGATACGGAGTCGAAGGTCGAGGTGAAGGTGGAGGGTAAGGCGGAGCCGAAGGTCAAGGTCAAGGCGAATAGCGAGGTTGAGCCGGAGGTCAAGATGGAGGCAGAGAACGAGGTGGAGTCGGAGGTCAAGGTGAAGACCGAGTGCGAGGTGGAGTTGGAGGTTAGAACGGAGGGCGAGGTGGAGGTAGAGGATGAGATGGAGACGGATATCGCGATGAAGGCAAATATCGAGGTGGAACCAAGGGTCGAGATGGAGGTGGAGGACGAGGAGGAATCGGAGGTCGAGGTGAAGGCAGAGAGTGAGGTGGAGTCGGAAGTCCGGACTGAGTGCTAGGTGGATGCGACGGTCGAGATGAAAGTGGAGGTCGAGGTGGAGGCAGAGGTCGCAACGGATATGGTAGGAAGGTAGAGCCGGATGTCGACGTGAAGGAAGAGGCAGAAAAAACTGACGAGATGTGAGGGTAGGCAATAATCAGTGGTCTGAGGTTGATGGTGATACGCGACGGACAAGTCACGACGGCTATCTGCTTCGTGGCAGTAGGCGATGTTGATGATTGGAGGCTGGACCATGAGAATATTGGGTAAAATTTGACATTCTAATTTTACAGCACAGAAACCCATGCAATATATCTTTTCTTGTATTTTTCTCTGTTTTCTTAAATTCTATGAACTTGATGCTATCTACAATTTTTCTATGCAGTATAATTAACTTGAAGCTCTATGAATTATATCTACTCTTTTTTTATGTCTTGGTTATATTTCTCTTTCCTTGCTCACAAGAAAATATAAAGTTCGATTTTTCCCTTCCTTTATATGATGTCAGAGTTGGGTGAATAAATGCTCCAAGAGACACCACTAAATATTAGGGATATTTACACCTATAACCCTGAGTAATTCCATAATTACCCCAGAGACCCTCTATAATAACGAATTACGCTCAGGACCCTGAATAAATGCTCTGTTTTACAACTATAAACTTCCGTTAGTTTAGTTGAATAACTCAACTACGCGGGTGAGTTAATCTAACCCATTCATGATCAGACAGTTAGGATTAATCAGAACTAAAAAAGGAATTTCTTGCTTGGACGATGCGGGTTGGATTCCACGGAACGACTTGCGTGGGGGGGGCTTTGTACCAGGTCTACGTAGGGGCGACGACTTTACAGGAGGTTGGCACCAGGCAGGAGGTCGGCACGAGGGTGGATGGCTTTGCAGGAGGTCGGCACGGGAGGGAGTGGGGTCTTCGTTTGGAGTTGCTGGAGGGGAGGCAGCGAGAGGGGGGTTTCGACTGCTGAGGGGGCTGTGCAGGAGATCGGTGCGGGTTTTGTATTGCAGGAGTTGGGCAGTCTGTGGGAGGGCTGCCAGAGAGAAGGTGGCAGGAGGGGGATTTTGACTGTTGTCGGGGGGATTTGCAGGAGACCGGCATGGGTGGGTGGGGGTGGAGATGCTGGAAGGGAGGCGACGGGAGGGGTGTTTCGACTGGGGCTTGTAGGGCGGAGGCATGTGGGCAAGGGAGGGGGGAGGGGTTCCGACCTGGAGCTTGGAAGGTGCGAGTACGGGGGAACTGGGTCTTGCAGGGAAGAGGTGCACAGCCCCGGGGGGCAACCTGGAGCTTGGGAGATGCGCGCGCAGGGGACCTGGGGCTTGCAGGGCAAAGGTGCACGGGTGGGGCGAGTTCGATCTGGAGCTCAGGAGGCGCACTCGCGAGTGACCTGGGGTTTGTATGTTGGGGGCGGAGGCTCAGGGAGGGGAGAAGGTTGTAGCTCCCATGGCGTGGAGGGACGGGGAGAGGCGATGGACCTGGGGGCGTTTGTAGAGGAGACGGGGGGTAGGGGGAGGCGATGGAGGGACGAGGGGTGGGGGGAAGGCAATGGACCTGGGGGCGTTTGCAGAGGCGACAGGTGGTGGGGGAAGGGGGGAGGCGTGGAGTCGGCAGATGCCTGGAGCTCGTCAGCTGGGGGCGGAGGCGCGGATGGAGCTCGTCGGCAGGGGAGACGGGGGTGCTGGACCTCGCGAGCTAGGGGCGGAGGTGTGGGGGGAGGTGAGAGAGCGGGTCAGATTTCTTGGAGGAGGGGACCATGATTTTGTTTGATATAAAGAATGGCATCATATTTTAAATTTGATGTATTTCAGAGGGTAAAATGGTCAACATATCACTATTCCCGTCAAAGTTAACGGCTAGTCAAGACGGAACTTGACACAGGGTTATGTCATGTAAAGGTTAAACAATATTCAAGGTCCTTAGAGTAATTCATTATTATAGAGGGCCTCTGGGGTAATTATGGAATTACTCAGGATTATGGGTGTAAATATCCCTAAATATTATTATAACCCATTAAAGTCATCCAGAAGATCAAAAACAGTTGTCCACCATCAATAGCGTAATCACAATACTCATGTTCCTGATTCAACTGAGATTTTGATCTCAGTAGAAATTGATTTCTCTTTTGTTCTACCACTGCAATCATCTGCTTTAACGGCAACTCAGAAAATCATTATTGTAAAAAACGAATGCTCTACAAAAGAAGTTGAAGCCCACACATATGTTAAAGCTCAGTTTTCCTTGTGTTGATTTGGTCATTGGATGTTTCACATGCAAGTGGTCTGATTGCAAAATGTGGTAGAGCTGATTTACAACATCTGATCTCCTCCACGGATATTAGAATTAATATGTAGCAATGTTGTCTCTAATTCACTTTTTGGTATGTTAGACTTCTCTTTCAGGTGAAAGATCTGAGGATTTATTCATGCAGTTCGTTTGTCACTTTTTAAAGATACACATTCACAAGTAGGATTAGTGATTGAAGTGAAATGCAGAGGTCTTACTTTATATGTATGGTACTCATCTACTGAGGCATCAACAATATCATTGTTTCCTATGGTACCTAAGAACAAGTAGTATCTTATGTAAATTTTATTTTATCACCGAATTTTTGAAAGACACGGGTAGAAATCCTCACTCTACCCATTAGAAAATATTAAATATTGTGAGAAATGCAAGAAAATAAGGCCCTTTTATGAAACTCTAAGAACAAACTTTGTACTATCATTGTATTAATGTGATACTAACTGGGTGATGTAGTTCTGCAATTGCAGACATTAAATGTATGCTTCACAAACAATTTAATACTAATCTTTTGGTGTTCTCCATTCATTATTTGGCATTTAAAATGTCCCTAAATTTTGATCTATTTATGTCATTATATCATCATCTACAAATGCGAATTGATCGACATACTTAGCTTTTTTGCACCTATGATACCACCTAGTGAAGTTGTATCTTAGCCATGGATTGTGTCAACCACACTCTGTCCTGCTCGATACAAAATGATCATCGGATTTGATATTTTGCTTAAGATTTTTGGTAGAGCTCATAGAGCAGGGATGCATATTTCTTATTACATCACGTGGATTAGATAACTGTTGCCATTCAGTCATAAAGATGACCTCGTTGAATGCATAAAATGGGTGAAGTGGATAGTTGTCAATTGATTTGGCATATTTATAATGCATCTATCCACCTACATAGGGTACACACATGCATTTTATATAATGCATATTACACGTGCAATTGGTTGGGCATATTTATAATCCATCTACCTACATCGTGTACATATATGCATTTTATATATGCATATTACAGGATCAATGGATAGAGCATGCACGGGGTGGGTGATCCATTGGACGTGAAGGTCATGATCTAAGGAAGGAGTGCGGGAATTGTGAGTAAAATTTCACAATCTTATTACATGTTTCATATTGTTTTAATAAATTGTAGCTATAATCTTATCTATCCCCATGGTTCTAGTTATTCTATGCATTTCATATTCCTATCATTCCTTTTATAATCATATTCCTATTAAAGACGAAGATTGCTTGTCTTTCTTATCTTGTTATAGGATCATGATCAAAGTTGGCTTGGATCTAGAAATGACAAGTCATTTGTCCCTTATAGAGGATACATAATCACTTTTTTTGCTGATTTATACAATTTTTCGATGGTGGTGACCATCACCATGATATTTTGTGTTCTACACGATATTGACTTTGATGGACATTAAATTTCTTTGAATATTTCTTTTGATACATCTTTTTAGTTTTTTTAATCTCCCTATAAAAATACTAGTTGGTATATTTTTTTCCTTTTGTGCAATTGGTACCAAATCAATTTCTATTTATTGTTAGTCTACTACTTCATCTTTATTTTCCAAGTTTATATTTCTGTTGTGTTAGTCTGTTTTGTTAGATCTGGTCAACAACATTGAAGTGATCATGCCAAGTTCTCAAGGTTAGTAATTCATTGTCAAGTTGCTTGTTAAAGAAACTATGAGTAATTTGACAAGGTCGTGAATTTATCAAACAAATCCTAATTGATGTTTCACCAACTTCACTATCATTGTTTTTATTTTTTATAATTTTGTAGGGAAATCTCTTGAGCATGTACAGTCATGGATTATTGTGATTATGTGAATACCATGGTTCTATTCATATGAATCATGACCATATATGTTAAATTGCAGGTAATATGTAAATCAGGCGAATCAAGATCAATTCTGCACCCTCCCAACTTTTGGATGTCAGTTTATTCAATTGTTTGACCTTTCTGCATCAGGTTTGATTGATCTTATAATTCACTCCAGTGATAATGTAGACATAATGGAATTGGTCAAACATCTTCATCCGTAAGGAAGGGAATATTTGTATTGTTTTTGCGCATTGTTGCTTTCTCCTTCTCTTTCCCTGATATTTTTGATGCTCCTTTTAAGTGCTTTTAGGGATTCCATTGTTGGAAGGGACTAATCCAACTTCATGTCTTCCTCGCCTTGCTATTGGTTACGAGTCTTCTTGCTATAGCTATCTCTGGAGAGAGATTAATATTGACATTTGTATTGAATAAGATGTACTCCTAATCTGCTTGATCTCCTGGAATGCTTTCCTAAAAAAATCTACTTGAATGTTGTGATTCTTGTCATGCCAAACAGCTTTTTTATGCCGATATTTTCTTATCAAAGTTTCAAGAGAACATATGGAACCAACATGAAGTCCTGCAATTTGGACACAAGGTATGTCTATCAAAATATCAATAGATATGTGGACATGTTTGTCTTGAACGGAATATAATGCTTAAACTCGAGACAGCGAGTCCATTCTGTTGTATCAAGATATACAGAGGAAATTTTTGTTGTTATTTGACAGAGCTTGGCTTGCAGGATCTGTCGTAGACTTTTCCCGATCACCCTCAGTTGGACACAGCGGGAGATCGGATTTCTCTTCGGCATGTCCTTGTTGCATAATCTTTCCGTGATTTTGATGTTGGACATTTTCATGTGAGTGGGATTTTAATTTAGTTGCTTAATTTCTATATGATTTGAAATTAATTCTGAACTTTATGTTACTTCTGTTGCCGTAGGGTATAAACTATGTCGCAGCATTGCTGCTCCTTGTTATGTAGATAGAAGAAGATGCATTTTGGATGCTTTTTGTGTTGCTGGAAAATGTTCTAGTGAGCGACTGCTACACTGACAATCTATCTATATGTCATGTTGAACAGAGGGTCTTCAAAGATTTGCTGGCAAAAAAATGTCCATGGTAGCTCTCAGAGCGAGCATTGTTCATGGATGCTCAACAGGGTATGGTCGTCGTCATCGAGTTCGAGCGAGGAGGAGACAACGCAACAAAGATCTCTTCGCTGCGCACTGAGGGAGCCAATACACGCTCCTCAGAGCCACTGCAACATAAGGACAATGTGGAAGGAGACCGTGCTGCTGGAGCTACTGATGGAAAACCAGTTAGATCTCTGCAGCCCACGAGCTTTGTCGAGTTGTTCTGCTTTGCAGATGGGTTGGATTGTATATTGACGAGTATTGGTACTGTCGAAGCTCTGGTTCACGTCTCTTCACTTCCTATCTTTCTTCGGTTCTTCGCCAATCTTGTAAACTCCTTTGGGTCGAACACTGCCGATATCGATGCCATGGTTCACCAAGTTGTCAAGGTAATGAGAATCGAAATGTGGGTCTGATTCAATAGTTGTTTCTCTTGGTTAATCGATACTTCTATCTGTTTGCAGTACGTGCACTACTTCCTAGTGGTAGGAGCTGCGATCTGGGCTTTGTCGTGGGCCGGTGAGCTTGTTCTTCGTAGAATTACCCATCAAGCTTCGTAGTTCGGTAGCTCATGGCTCAGTTTGGGTTTTTTATGAACAAAGATATCATGTTGGATGTGGACAGAGGAGAGGCGGAGCGCCAAGGTAAGGATCAAGTACCTGGACCCTGCTCTGAATCAAGATGTGTGGTACTTTGACACGCAAGTCCGGACCTCCGACGTCATCCATGCCATCAATGCTGATGTTGTAGCTGTTCAAGATGCTATCAGCGAGAAGGTGGGAATGCTCGGATACATGGCAACTTTCGTAGCTGGATTTGTCATTGGTTTCACTGCATCGTGGCACTGGAGATAAACGGGATGCGTTGATCGTTGCCTTATAACCCGAAAATAGGGTGATTGTAGCTCTCGTCTCAAGAACAAACATGTAGCCATCGATGCGGCTGTTCTCATTCTTTTTTTATATATGTTAAAGTTTATATGCAAGAGTGTCACCATTATATACACATATTTTTTGATATAATCTACATGTATATTTATTGATATTTATATAATTTTTCCCAGGCAAAATAATTTTCATTTGAAAATTCCAGGTAGTTGAGGTTGTGGTGACAGATCAAATTTGTCGTTACAACTATCTTTCTTTTATTAGTTTGGTGACCAAATAGACGTCACAATAAACATTGTAACAGTCTTGTTGTCACCATAAACTGTAGTGACCCAGCTTTTGGAGATGGAACAATGGTGACGAATTGGCTGTCCTAATAACCATTTTTGTCACTACAAAATGTCATTCCGTCACTACAGTTTTGACATTAAAAGTCCATTTTGTTGTAGTGTTTCCATACAAAATCCATTTGTTTAGCACACGATCAGATCATGCCCCTCTTCACTCGTTTTTTCCTTTCTATTTATAACATTATCAAGCCTACTACTAGCTAACTGATCCAACATTTTGATGTGAACAAAACAACCAGTAAAAATAGACAATAGGATACAATTATATATATGAGGGTGACTTTCTAATTTCTCCTTTTAAAACTTGTAGAGACGAATATTTCCGTCACCATAAGTTTTTGTTATCACAATTTTGTCACCACAACCCCTTTTCCTTGTAGTGTGTCGGAGAACGAACAACTCCAGAAACATTTCGTTAGAGCTCCGGCGAGGTGGGAGGTGGAATATGAGAGGTGGGTTGCTAAGGTTGTAAATGAAGAGAGATGTGTTGATAACTTTGCAAATGAAGAGAGATTATCTCAAAAAAGAGATCTTATAAGCCCCTTGAACATACTTGGGCTGATCCTTGAGCGGATCTCGCTCAAATCCTGTCTAACCATTTCAGACTTGATTCATAATCACTAAAATGATTATATATCATTCACCGATATCTGATTAGAAAAAAAATTCAAATGTATTGGAACTCTAATTATGATACGTACCCAACAAGTCATAATATGCAACAAACGGATCGAAATTGAAAATTTTATATATTTATTAACGAGCCATGATTATTTGATTATTATCAAACTTGACCAAGTTGCGGGGCTAAAACTAGGGATTTCACAGGGATCCCTCATGTGACTACTTACAACATCCCACCTCTACAAGGTCCTTCGTCGTCTCCAACATTGCAAGAGAATCCCCCTTTCAACTCACAATAGTGCAACCCTATGGTGTTGTCGGTGGAGGCGGAGGTGGCATTAATGTTGGAGATGGAGTTGGCGTCGATGTCGAAGCGGATGGTGAAGATGAAGGATGTGGAAAAGGAATCAAAGCATCATAGGGAGTCAGAGGAGGGGAGGAAGGCGTGGTTGAGTTGAGGGTTGGTGCTGGTGTGGGTGGAAGACGGTGCATGTGGCTATGGGGGTGATGTAGGATGAGTTGACGGGGGTGAAAGTGGCATTGCGAAAGCCTTGGAATAAGAAGGTAGTGGTGGTGGTGGCAATGGTGAGGCCAAGGAGGAGGAAGGTGGTCGACGGAGGAAGGGAGAGAGGGTGGAAGAAGAACGATGAGAGATGTGGTGTTTTTTCTTTCTTTTTTCTTTTTTTGCTTTTGATTCAATTTAACCATTGGGTTAGGGATATGTTAGGTTAACTAAATGGTCTAGTTAAGTTAATAGAGTATACTAACATAGGGTTATGAGAGTAAGATAGAGCACTTATTCGAGGTTTTGGTTGTAAATACGAATTATCAAGAGTTTTAGATGTAATTAAGAAACTAGTCAAGGTTATGGGAGTAAATATTATCCATGTAATTCAATTCAATTGTTGGATAAAGTATATGTTAGATTAACTCAATATTCTAGTTGAGTTAATGAAGTTTACTAAAAAAGGATTATGGGTGTAGGATAGAATGCTTATTCGGTGTTGTTGGTATAATTATGAATTATCGAGGGTTCTGAGTGTACTTAAGAAACTTTCACGTCTCTTCGATTGCTCTATTCAACAAGGGATAAGATTCCTTTGGTAAAAAATAAGTAGACTTCATATTAAAATAAGCTCTCTTGAAATAAGATGGTCACGTTATTGTTACAATCGCTCATAACATATTTGTCAACAAATCGTGTTAATTAATTATCCTTCAACTAACCATACAACAATGAAAGATAAACTCCAGCTGTTCATTATATAAATTCCATATGTTCATTATACATTAATCACTATCACTTGTCCAAACCGGATTGACAGTTTCCAAGAAGTTATGCAAATTTTTTTTTCGAAATTCCTTTCAAGATCTTAGTTTTAATTTTAAAAAAATGATGGTGGGAGAAGAGAGAGTGGGATGAAGGTTAGATGATGTATAATATAATAACTAGTCACCAATATGAAAGCTGGCAAGGGATCCCATAGATTTAATATAGTTACCTGCTCTTGCAATGTATGGGAGCCAGTTGACCCAATCCATTAATCTGTGTGCTCTGATGCGCATATATATATATATATGGGATAAATGGGGCTGCCCCTTAGGGGGAGCTAACTTGGCTCCTCCCGCCCCATTTTCATCATTTTTTTATTTTTTTTTGAAAATTTCTTCCATGAATATTCATCACTATATCCCTATATTATGCTACTAAAATTTCGTGCGAAACAGAGACTCCTACGGCCTCCATCCAGACAGTCATTTTTTAACGGTAACAGGATTTTTTAAATCGACCCCGTTTGGATGAAGGTCCTAGAAGTCTCTATTTCGTACGAAATTTTAATAGCATAATATAGGGATTTAATAATGAATTTACACGGTTTTAAATTTCAAAAAAAAATAAAAAAATTATGTCAAAAAGGGGCGGGGGAGCTAAGTTAGCTCCCCCTAGGGGGCATACACATTTTTCCCTATATATATATATATATATATATATATATTTCCATAATCTTTTCATCTCTAGATTTGATTGAAAGAGGGTGGTAGCGGACCCTGCAGCGAGAGGTGCTTATCCATTGTAGATATCCATATCTCATATCTGCATCATCCGAATCATCTCAGAACAGTAGACCGAGAGAGGGAAGGAGAGCAACTCCAGTCCACATAGTGATATGGCAGAACTATGTCTAGTGGCCGCAATAAAAGCTTTGGCCTCGGCCGCGGCATCACCCGCGATCAGCTACTTGGGTCAGCAGGTGGCCAATCTCCTTGGTGTTCAGGACAAGATGAACAGGATAAAGACCAGCCTCGAGAGCATTCAATCTGTCTTGAGGTTCGCCGACCAAAAGGCCGTGGAGGATCCTTTGGTGAGAGGTTGGATCAACAAAGTGAGGGATGTATCGTACATGGTGGAGGATGTATTGGATAATCACATCTACGGTACATCCGATCGTGGTGACAGAGGTAGGGTATTTGACTTTATCAAGAGGTCTCGGCACAAGCGCCGGGTGTTAGCAACATACAGGATGACGGCGGCAGAGCTCGACAGGATTCAGCCCTATGTAGAAGATGTCATGCGTGTTTACGAGAAACTCATAACCGATGCAATTTTACCATCGCGTCAAGGTTGCTCGCAATTCCAAGCTCCAGAACACCATAACCGTTCCTCGAGCAACAATAAGTGAGTTACGGCTGCTTCCCTTTCCATCTCGTTTTCTCGTGATATTTTACAATCATCACATGTGCCTTCTTAATATCGTAAGTATCTTGGAAAAAAAAGAACGACAAGTAGACATACGGGCTATCATGAGCATCTTCATATTTCCTCTGAAAATGTTAACGTTGGGAACGAACATAGATGTGGATGTGCAATCATCCAACACAGAAGTATGTGAAGAAAAATACAACCAAATATAACGATGGTCGGTCACCATTCACGACCACCGGAGAAGAAAATCACTAAGATAGAATGTGTACAACTCTCAATGTTTTCTCACTCTCTCTTTTATCTTTTCTCTCAGTCCCTTTTTCTCTTGTGGTATTACCTCTTGCTGTAGTGGTGAGGTAATGCCTCTACCTCCATCCACATATAGTTCAATTACAACCACATAATGATATTCCTATTAGTATTATAAATAGAATACAACTCAACTACTATTAGCATTAAGAGTCTCATCATGTTAGGAATCATAATCCTATTATGATCATAATCCTAACATCTCCTCCTTGAGTTGAATTCCATCATGATCCATTCATCGTCTTGAGTCAGCATCAGGTCGTCCTCATCATTTGCAGGTCTCATTTGCAGGATCTCACCAACTTTGGGTGACGCACCTGCTACTAGGCACACTCGACATGCCCCCTATTAGGCATATTCACACAACTCATCATTGTACCTCATGATGCGGTAATAAAAATATCTCATAACTAGAAATTGTGTCGGTATCTTGTAGTAAAGTGAATGCATTTGCTTCTCCTCGTTGCGCACTTCTGCAGTAGAGATGTCGATAACCTATGCCTCTCTCATCGTACTGCTCATCTTGGAAATAACTAGAGCTCCATCACCTACACGACCCTTCATTCAAGCTTATTCACTTTTTTCGGCATCTTCATCCCATAGATCACCATGCATGCTCCCTTGCTCACTCTGAGAACTACCCCTTCAATGGTAACTCGATATTGATATTGATATTGATATTTACATGCATCCTATACTAGAATCATCGACTACTAAAGAGGTGGATTCCACGTTCATTGGTGTGATGCCTAAAATTAATGATTGTAAAGCTATTTAAACTCTAATTGATGAGGAATGATGTTAATTTATCGCTTCTCATAGTGTAACTAGGCAATTCCATGTGAAGGCATCTTTTTTTGTTATTGGAAGGCAACAACATCATGCACGACGTGGAAAGAGAGAGACGTACTCGTAAGGGAAGAAGTTCATGCAATATTGGATCACAGGCACACATGGAAGGATAAGAGATAAAGGAATACTATACTCTAGGCTAGAATGAAACTATATATGAATAGCTTCTAAAAATCGGTAGTCTATTAGATAATTAGGAAAACATGTCCAAAAAATGAATGGTTGCATTGGTGATTTGATTCAACTGGATCAAGTAATCAACAATATTTTGATTTGAACCAACTGGTTCAAATCGGTATT